>ML794368.1:231676-268037 GCA_009831015.1 Picea engelmannii
TAATGTGCACAAATGGATGAACTCCAAAGTGGTCCCCTTATGGTGAAATCCCTCATGGGAAGATGCTTTGCGGATTGAGTTATCCTAGAAGAATGGTTGGAGGATCCATGCTCTCATTATTGTCTTATCATGATTGATAAGGTGCATAAATGGATGAACTCCAAAGTGGTCCCCTTATGGTGAAATCCCTCATGGGAAGACGCTTTGTGGATTAAGTTATCCTAGAACAATGGTTAGAGGACCCATGCTTGTATGTGGAATAATGAGATGAATATTAAGGAAATTGTTGGTGAAACTATTCTAGATAGATAGTGCATGTCATGCCATTTCTAGTGGTATGTGGAATGTCACATAACTCCTCATGTTTTGAGAGTTATGGCCTTACGAAGATGAAGGACCCCCACATGAAGGCTTGAAGCCCCCAAGGTCAAAGAAGTCAAAGTGACCTAAAAGAAGAAATCATTATTTAAATGATAAAGTAAAGTGACAAAGTCAAGGTGGATTATTTAAATAATAAAGAGAAGTGGAAAAATAAAGAAATGATAAAGTAAGGTGACAAAATCAAGAAGGAATATTTAAATGATAAAGTATTGGAGAACTTTCTATTTATGGAAAGTGGTTAACCCTAAAATAAGGAAAATAGGTTAAGTGACCTGGAAATGGGTTAATATTATTTAAATGATAAAGTAAAGTGACAAAGTCAAGGTGGATTATTTAAATAATAAAGAGAAGTGACAAAATCAATAAATGATAAAGTAAGGCGACAAAATCAAGAAGGAATATTTAAATGATAAAGTCTTGGAGAACTTTCTATTTATGGAAAGTGGTTAACCCTAAAATAAGGAAAATAGGTTAAGTGAACTAGAAATGGGTTAAGTGACTTAAAAATGGGTTAAGTGACCTAGGGGATGAAAGTATAAATAATATAGCAATGGTTTCTTGTAGATCATCCTTTTTGTGGATCAATGGAAAGCTTCTTGTGAGAATATCTTTTGGAGTATTGATGGAGAGCTTCTTGTGAGAGATTCTTGAGCATTTTTGGTGTGGAACACTTGAGAATATTGAAGATATATAGCTGAATGAGGTAACCAAAGGATATATAAGCTTAATTTCAGAGGGAAGGTGAAGAAAAGAGGGTTGTAATTCAAGGGAGGATAAATTATTTTCATGATGCTTTCTAAGCTATGTTATTTACAGGTCATCTCACCATTTTCATAATAATTTTTTTTATATAATGATTCAGACTGTGAGATTGAAATGACATTGAGGAAAAATATCCAAGTATCTGTGGTAAAAATTTAATCTTGTGGGTCGTTGTATTTTTGGAGATAAACTCCGTGGAAAATAGGGTTTGTGGCTAGTTCAGAAACTAGTCTAAAAAAGGTGTTTTGGGTAAAAATGTCATAAATTCTTCATCACAATTCCAAATTTAGTGAGAACAATTGTGTTGGTTATATTACAATTTTTAGTATGTTATGTAATAGTTTGAGATCGATTCAACAAATATTCCTTGTGGGGAACACTCTACAAGGTCGCTCTCTAGAATAAACCATAATTCAGCAAGGCATGCCATTTTTGCTATAACCCCTTTTCTGAGAGGTTCCAAGTAGTGAAACCTGGAGGAATTGCATAAAACACATTGAATAACATAGTGTATCAGTTTCATATCTTTATTCATTACAGGTACAAATTTATGATTATTTCAAGTTAGGGTTGTTGAGACAAGCAGTTGATGAGTTGGCAGATACATGAGGTGTATAGTTGATGATGTTGGTACATATTGATGTGTCATTTTTTATGAGTAGTTGACACATTATTGGTATATACTTGGTAAATGGTTGGATGCACTTGTTTATGGTACAGGTTGATTACAGGTTGTTTGGAACAGGTTGGTGCATGGTTGATGCACTTGTTTATGGTACAGATTGATATCTGTTGAGGATTGTTGCCTCATCTCAGTTGGTGGTGAGGGTGTAAGTTGAGTGTTTCATTATAGAGTTAGTGCTCTTGTAGAGTTGTACTCTATTCAGTTGTTGTTGAAAAACCCCAACCATTGTAGTCCGTAATAAAAAGAAAATTGTACATACATCTTGTGTTCTTTGTGTTCCTTGTGGTGATGACTTGTTGATGATATATTGTTGATATATGTTGCTAATATGTGTTGACATTTAACTGGTTATAAATGACAACAATGAGTAATGAGTTAATGGTGATTGTTAACTAAGGAGTTTTGGGAAAAAGATCCCTACACTGTTCGCCCCCCCTCTTAGTGTAGTCGGTGTGTCCAACAATAAATCCATGGTGGCGAGAAGTTAGAAATAATATTGAAGATTTGTGCAACAAACTCATGCAACAGGTACACTTTTGAAGTTTGCAAAGTACAAGTGATAGGAGTGCCATGATTGTTTACTTTTTTGACTTCATGATTAGGGAATGATGCTCATAATATCTTTCAATGTGACCTTAATCCCAACCACTTGACTCGATTTTGGTACATAATTTCCACCTTTTCGACATGACTCGAGACTTAGGGAAGTGGACCTTTATGATTTAAATGTGGTAAACCTTATACTCCTTTAACCAACTTATGGCCAGAACCGTTACTCAATGATTTTTAACCACTCCTTATTTTGGTCACTGACCTTATAAACTTTGACGCACTGATTATGACTCATATAGGACTAACTCTAATTGCAAAAAACACAGTGCTAACACAAGCCATGGGAAAAGAAGGGTAACAAAAAGATGAAGGACATTAGAAAATGGTTTGATTTCCACAAAATCCCCTGGCACAACACCGATGAATGTCGCTCAAAACAAACATTGGTGGCTGAGATCAAAGACAAGGATCCGAACCCTTATTCATAATCTGATTCAAAAAATATTGATAAAAGAAAGATCATCGACATAGACCCCACTGCTACTGTCACGACCACAACAATTCAACCAGAAGAACCCAAAAATCTTGAAGAGGGGGAGTGCCTTTTTCATTGACAAATGTGGGTGAAGGGGACCTCGTTGAATTTTATTTTTGATAGAGAAAGCCAAAAGATCCTCATCTCAACAGAGGTCGTCAAATAGTTGGGGTTGTAGACAACACCACACCTGCAAACATACAACATTGTGTGGCTTCTCCAGGGACGAGATCTTCGTTTCAGCCAACAATGTCGATTGTCATATGACATCTAGCCCTTCAAGGATGAGGTATTATGTGATGTTGCCTTGCTGGATGTTTGTGATGTTCTCTTGGGACAACCATATATGTGGAAGAGCCATGCTATCTATGAGTCTTGACCCCGTAGTGTCATTGTTACTCTGGGGGGTCATCTCTACAGGATACCAGAGGTAGTTCCAACTATTGTCCCACCTAAAAAATCCTGCAAGTTAATATCTCATACTACAAAATTCAACTTCTTCACAATCTGTTCAAAAGGTGAAAAGAAGGATACTGCAACCACTACAACCTCGGCCCAAGCACCTTGTATCCCACAGAAGCAGGTCAAAAAGATTGCAGCAAAGTGTAAAGATCCCTTCTGCACACAGACAACTCATGTAGTTGGACTGGTTAAAAAGGTACAACCCTTCCAACCACAGGCTTGTGACAACCTTCAACAAGCTAAGCAATGCAACTTCTCCAACAAGGCAAGCAACTCATCAAGATGTAAATTCAACAAACGCTTTTCCCTCTCCCCCGGGCACTCAATGCATTGGAGAAAATTAATTCCTAAGGAGGGAGGATTGATATAGGTGGATATCGGTTGCCACCCACCTTTTCTAACTGGCTCAAAATAGTTTTATGGTAATTTTGGTAATTTACTATTTTTAGCAGTTTTTAACGTTCGGGCCATTTTGAGGGCCCAAATGAAGATTTTTTTGGATAGAGATTCTCAATTATATCCAAAATCTCTAATTTATACCCCAAAATGAATCTCTTCGATGATACCTTTCCAAAGAGCTATCATGCGCCCCAAACAGAGATCGTATGCCAAAGTTACGCCCTTGAGAAGTTGATACACCAAACTACCCAAAATAGGGTCCACAAAACTATTGACTTTTCATCTTCCAGGGTTAGGGTTTTGGATTTTATTTATGATAAAAGGAATTTGGAGCCTCATTGTAAAATATTCTTCTTGCGAATGCGATTAGCAGACACATCTCTTCTCAAAGATAAGCTTCCACCATTGTAGCAAGTCTTTCACTCTGTATTTTTATAGTCTTTGTACATTTTCGCTCATTAATAGAAAATTGTGTATTATTGTATCTCTGTGTTTATGGTTGCATATTTGAAACATTTATGTTATATTATGAGATATCTCTGTACATTTCTTTATTATATCTCCGCTCTCATTTCATGCCAAAAATAATCCAAATCAAGAGTATTTTGTCTACACTTCTTCTTTTCATACTTCCAGGTTAGCTATGGGGTCTACATGGAATATTCCATTCCTATATGATTTCATGGAGTAAATTATCCATGAAAAAATAAATCTCATCCAAATAGGGTCACTTAATAATTCCAATCCCCGTGCGCTTACAACTAAAGGAAGTTAAAATATGAATAAGCAAAAGAATAGGGGTAAGAAGGACCGAGAGAACAAGAAGGAAGGTAAACAAAATTCCACATATGAGAGTTCAAGTTCCAAGGAACAAAAATACAATAAGGAGAATACAAAGTGTTCCTATTGTAATAGGGGGTTCCATCCTGAGAGTTCTTGCATGAAAAATACCATAGATCTCATGGCACAAACACTTGAGAAACATCACCTTGAGGATTGTATTCTAGATAATGCAAGGAAAAATCCATCATCAGAAAGAGGTAATGGTCATGCATTACTTTTTATTTCATCTTCTCCTAATTCTTGGGTTCTTGATTCATGGGATACCCATCACATGGCCTCATCAGATAGACTTTTCTCATGCTTGGAGACTTGTTTCGAATCGCTGATTTTCATGCGAGATGATTCTCCTGCAAAGGTGTGCAGTAGGGTATAGTTGATATAGACCATGGATGCTTTCAGGATGTACTTCATGTTTTGAATCTTTCAATGAATATTATCTCCAGATATCAAATCACTCATTCAGGTTTAGGGAAGAATGTGGAGTTCACTACAGACTCAATTATTATTTCCGACTTGTCGGATGGTTAAAAAATTGTCATTGGTGAGGTTAATCACCATTTCAAGTTGTACACCTTCTCTCAATCCACTCATAAATATGATTATTTATCTTTGTTGGTATTGTGATTTGGTTAAATTAATGATGATGATTAGATCCTTTTTGACCGGTATTATATGTGTATTTTACTATTTTGAAATCATGTTGCTTGAGCTCGTGATTCACTATTGAGGAGTAGCCACGACCTACTAGGGGGCCCACTAGTGGTCTAGGTGAATATTTAGTTAGTTAGTTTGTAAATTCAAGTAGTATAATTGTTATTTATTTTATTTCTTGTACATGTGTTTTTATCATTTTTACTTGCTGTGTAATTGTTGTTCATAGCTCAATTGTTTCAGTTTCCTTTTTGCAGGTTTCTTATGAAGAATAGTTAATATGCCATGTCTTTCTAACTAAATAAGAAATATCTTAAGCTTAAGCCACTAACCCCAATGTATGATTAGATGATAGTTATAATTTATGTATGCTGACATAGAATCTAAAACAGAGTATTGAGTTAATGGTTTCTTTGACAAGGTTTCGATGGATGATTAGTTGTTAGCTTTGAATTTGGTTTTCAATTTGCTTATCTATTTTTCTCAATTAGTTTGCTTACTAATTCTCTTGTCATATGTTGAAATAGAAATAGGATTTGAATTATTTTTTTATGACTATTTCAATTTGTCATTTGAATTGTTAATAGTAGTGTTAGTTTAGTTTACTTCATGCAATTTCCATTCTAGATTTAGATTGCAATTTTAATTTGAAGTTTGATTTTGAGTTTATTTCTTAGTTGTAAATCTCTAGTAGTATGAATTTGCTTACATTATCATAAATATGCAATTGAATTAAATAGAACAATGTTTTCATATTATTAATGACTAGTGCATAAATTGAAGAATCACATGGATTTGCAAGGTAGTTGATATTCCTTCTATAATGACCAAGTTCTCATTAGATTGTCTATTTCATACCTTTCACTATTCTATAGAAGTCAATATTGATTTTATCCCTCTTTATTTATCATTAATTGTTAAATGTCATCGTGATATCATAATACATCGAAGACATAACCATCAACACTATATTTGAAGATTTCTTGCTTTTGTAGATTAGAGAATAGTTCTTGCTTTTGTCATGGTGCTTTCAATTCAATAGGTTAATATTTCCTTTTGTATATTAGAAGTAATTATGAAGTTTATCTTAAGAATAGAGTTGACTTGCTTAATAGTTTGATTAGTTTACTGTTAAGTAGTTTTTATTTGAGTTTACTTGTTGCATAAGTTTTAATAGGGTAGTTTCTTGCGTGTTTGCTTGCTTTAATAAGATAGTTATTTTCTTGTTTAGTTTCTTTAATAGGGTAGTTGCTTGCTTACTTATTGTTGTTCATTGAATTTGAATAGATTAATTAGATTAGTTTGTTGTTGATTTGCTCATTAGATAGATTAAATAGATAACTTTATTTTTCTTATTGTAATGATTAAGTTATCTTGCTTAAAGTAGGGTTTTCACTTGCTTTCTTAGAACAATCCATCGATCCATTGTTCAAAAGTTACTTAGGATAAATAGTTTAAGTTTCTTGATAGGATTTGATCATTAATAGTATTTGCTTGAATAGATTAGCCCTTAGATAACCCATTTCTTTAATTAGACTATACTACCTCTAGCCTTTCTATCTTGGCACATATAGTGCTACAACTCTAAGTTTACTTAACTTAGGTTGACAATTTAATTGAGGGTTTTTAGTGCATATAAAAAACCCATCATTTTTGGCGTCGTTGCCAGGGAGTTGTCTCAAGATAGGAAATAGATCATTTGTAAACCTTAGCATTATTTTTGTGGTGAGGGAACTTTAAGATGAGAGGTAAGAACATGTGCATCTGCTATAGCAGGTTCCCCCAAACCCAATGGTAGTTTTTATTTTTGTTTTTGTTTTCTTTCATGAACAGACCTAGAGACCCAAAAGGTAGATACATTAAATTTAAATCAGACCTTTCAACCAAGGTTCCTTCCGAAATTTTTGGGGGAAGGAACGTTCCACTCATAAATTTTGCAGATCGATACTGAAAAACAAGAGCTAGCTCAATCCAAAGAGATAAAGTAGTCTTTGAAGAGACTAAGACAGGGAGCCCCATAGAACAAAAAATTGAAGCAGCGTTAATAGTGGAACAAGAGGCAAGACCACTCGAGCCTTCTCCAGAACCAAACAATACAACCTTTGGTTTCTTACCACCATCGAAAGATCCTAATTTTGAAGACACAATAAACCTTGAATAGGTGAATACTTTGTTTGGTAGTTCAGCCAACATAATTGTCTCTCAAATCGACACAGAAACTTTGGCACCAATAACCTCAATCAACTCGAGTAGAGTCACAAACACCCAAACAATAGGAAGATGTTCCCATCAGAGGAATGCCTTTCTTAAACAAAAGCCTTGGGATACCTTGTTCTCCCCAAGGATAAAACCACCTAGGTACTCTCTTTTTGGAAACCAAACCAGTATGGATGATCAGGGGGATCACAACAATGTAAGACACAGGGGGGAAGAAGAATATGGAAACCAAACCAAAACCATCTTTGGGTTTCCAATTTTGGACACCACACCGAATGTTAATATGAAAATATTCCCCTCTCAACAATGCCCACCTTTTATGGTAAAAGAAATGAAAACTCAAATACCTTCCTATTTGAGTTCAAAATTTGTGTAGGAGCTACAACTACTTACAAGATGCCCAAAAACTAAAATTCTTTCCTGCCACCCTCAAGGACTCTGCACTAAGATGGTTCATGGGGTTGGGAGAATATGTTAGGTAGCTAGAGAGGTAGTGGGGGGGGCAGAGGGCCCATAATGATAATAATGGAGGCCATTCAATGTAAGGTGGACTAGGTCCACTATATTATTAAATAAGGCCCACTATGGTAGTTAGATATAATAAATGTAAGAGGACTTCTTAGAAGGTTCTAATTCTAGAGGATTCCTCCTCTAGAATGTTATTAGGTGATGGTATCACTATATAAAGGAGTTCAAGCAATGTAATGGGACATGAAGATAATTATTGTATTGTGAGTTGTAGCTCAATAGGAGGATGCCCACTCGAAGAGGCAAGTGAACAGGAGAGGATCCCTTCCATAATAGGATCCATTGTATGGTGTTGCCCTACCCTAAGGGTTTGATAATAATAAACGATATTTTTCATATTTTTCTTGTATATCTGTTGTGGTGTTTTTTTATTCAGTCTTTGTTTCTTAAGAAGTGGTATCAGCACACTTTCTTTGGCAGACATTGTGGGCAAATATTTTTAATTTTTGCAGATTTTTTTTCAGAGAAGAAAAAAGAGGGCCGCGACATTCCAGAAATTTTTGGTATATTTCTATTCAATCTTTGTAGAAACAGGTTTTACATCTGATTTCCTCTCAGAAAAATACCCAATTTGAAAAAACAAATTGTCTGAAACAGAGTCTGAAAAGTCAAGATATTGAAGTTTTAAAATCTGCAATTTTTTAGGGTTTTTTCCACGGACGACAACGCAATTTTTTATTTTTTTGTAGCAGCTGGAGGCCAAATTTGCCAAAAAGAATTACAGATCTGAGTTCCTCTCACAATTTTACCCTATTTCAAAAAAAAATCATCTGAAACAGAGTCCAAGAAGTGAAGTTATGAGCATTTTAAATTCAACATTTTTTCAGGGTTTTTCCGGAAAAACCGCCATTTTCTGTCGTAACTTATTGTTCTATTTTTTGGGTTTATTCGTGACGCATGCGGGACCAAAAATTTAATAAGGTGTTCACGTGGGTATTTCTTCTCAAACCCTCAAATAAATTCTACAAATTATTCAAGCATTCAAATCCCAATTGTATGACACATTGGATGTCAAATTGGATGACTTTGTAGATGGCCTCACAAACGACCTCAACGATAGTTTTTGTAGTATTCAAGATTCATTGGATAACATGTAGGAGAGATTTATTATGGAGGACATTAGGGATGAATATAATTAAGAAATATATGTTTGGTATGATTTGTAGGTTGATTACGATGATTGGTATATGGATAGTTGTCATTTTGGGGATGACAACCATTTTCATATTTTATTTGATGACTCTAATCCACCTTTTGTAGAGAGAATCAATGTGACAAATCGAAAGCCAAAGATTATTACCAGTGTCCATACTGCATATTCTCAGTGGTATTATTCCTTCCAGATTCTGCTACGACCCTTTTCCACTATGTGGATAGATCTTCTTATTTGGATCCACATGACAGGTGTTAGTCTTTGAAGAAAAATTTTAAGTTGGTTATTGGGTTCCAAAATCTTCCATGAGGAGTTCACATGAGCACTTGGACATGGGACCTGGGCATACAATGGCGGTTGGACTACTTCATCATGGTGGCTTTCCTTTCTACATGGTACCTTAGTTCTCCAATCTTCTTCAGCATTATGGTCCACAATTATCCATGGGACCCTGGTATATGGTTGTATATCAAGCGTTGAGGACAATGCTTTCATAAGGGGGATGGAATGTCAGGTAGCTAGATAGGTAGTAGTGGGGACCCAGAGGGCCCATAGTGATAATAGTGGAGGCCATTCAATGTAAGGTGGACTAGGTCCACTATATTATTAAATAAGGCTCACTATGGTAGCTAGATATAATAAATGGGTAGTTAGATATAATACATGTAAGAGGACTTCTTAAAAGGTTCTACTTCTAGAAGATTCCTCCTCTAGAATGTTCTTAGGTGATGGTAGCACTATATAAAGGAGTTCAAACAATGTAATGAGACATCAAGATAATTATTGTATTGTGATTTGTATCTCAATAGGATGATTTCCCCTCGAAGAGGAAAGTGAACAGGAGATGATCCCTTCCATAATAGGATCCATTGTATGGTGTTGCCCCCTTCGAAGGGTTTGATAATAAAAAAGGATATTTTGCATATTGTTCTTGTATATCTGTTGTGGTGTTTTTTTATTCAGTCTTTGGTTCTTAACAGACACTAATGGGTGTGTGAGTCAAATTTGAGTCCAGAAACCCTCCCATATCATTAAGGCATGCTAATAGTCTATCCATGTCAATTTTCAGTGCATATAGAAACAGTTTGAAAAAATTTCAATGTTGGCCCCATTCACAGGTCATTGTTTTCCCATGTTTAGTCTTAGTACAATGTCTTTTCGTTGCTCCTTTTAAAATTTGTTCGACAGTACGCATGTTCCCACATCTAGTAATACAAGGGAATATTTTTTTGGTGTTGATTAAACAATGAATAAAAAAGAGGTATTTTTCATCACAACTATGACACACATACATTGTATATACAATGTAGAACCTGAAATAAAAATGAAGAAAGGTTGATGAAAACTTAAAAATTGTGTCAACCAATTTGTGTACTTTGAAAGAAAAATAGGGTTTATGGTTTACATGATGAATTGATGATGGAAACAAGTGGGTGTGTGAGTCAAATTTGAGTCTAGAAACCCTCCCATATCGTTAAGGCATGCAAACATTCTATCCATGTCAAATTTTAGTGCATACAGAAACAATTTGAAAAAATTTCAACGTTGGCCCCATTCACAGATCATTGTTGCCCGTGTCTAGTCCTAGTACAATGTCTTTTTGTTTTTCCTTTTAAAATTTGTTCGACAGTACACACATTCCTACATATAGTACTACAAGGACATATTTTATGGTGTTGATTAAAAAATGAACGAAAAAAGAGGCATTTTTCATCACAACTATGACACACATACATTGTATATACAATGTAGAACCTGAAATAAAAATGAAGAAAGGATGATGCAAACTTATAACTTGTGTCAACCAATTTGTGTACTTTGAAATAAAAATGGGGTTTGTGGTTTACATGATGAATTGATGATGGAAACAAGTGTGTGTGTGAGTCAAATTTTATTCTAGAATCCCTCCCATATCGTTAAGGCATGCAAACAGTCTATCCATGTCAAATTCAATGCATACAAAAATAGTTTGAAAAAATTTCAACGTTGGCCCCATTCACAGGTCATTGTTTCTCATGTCTAGTACTAGTACAATGTATTTTCGTTGTTCCTTTTAAAATTCATTCGACAGAATACATGTTCCCACATATAGTATTGTAAGGACATATTTTTATGGTGTTGATTAAACAATGAACGAAAAAAGAGGGATTTTTCATCACAACTATGATACACATACATTGTATATACAATGTAGAACCTGAAATAAAAATGAAGAAAGGAGGATGCAAACTTAAAACTTGTATCAACCAATTTGTGTACTTTGAAAGAAAAACATGGTTTATGGTTTACATCATGAATTGATGATGGAAACAAGTGGGTGTGTGAGTCAAGTTTGAGTCCATAAACCCTCCCATATCATTAAGGCATGTGAATAGTCTATCCATGTCAAATTTCACTATATACACAAAGATTTTGAAAAAAAATCAACGTTGGCCCCATTCATAGGTCATTTTTTTCCATGTATAGTCCTAGTACAATGTCTTTTTGTTGTTACTTTTTTTGGAATATTGGTTGTTTTCATTGATGTCAACCCTAGTCATTGGTTGTAATCATTGATGTCAACCCTAGCCATTGGCTTTTGGACCCCACAGTTGATCGAAGTAGATAGAAATGAAGGAAATTACACATGCAGATACAACACCCATGGATGGATAGTATAAGTCATGCCGCTTCCAGTGGTATGTGGCAGGTCACGTGGATCCTCATGATTGAGGAGAAATGAATTTGTGAAGATGACAATGTGAATTGAAGGGAAAATTACATGTAGGCCCTAATGTTAAAAGGAAGTGACATAAAGCATATAAATACATCGCATTATACATTCATTTTTCAACACACACAAGTTTATTAATGAAAAAGGAGATATAAGTCGAATTTTTGAGGAAATATGAAGTAAAGAAGGTTGAATTTCAAGGGAGGATGAAGTCTTTTGGTGATGTGTTCTAAGGAATTTTATTTACAGGTCATATTACCAATTTCTCTATAACTTTGTTTATATAACGAGTCAGATGATGAAATTTGGAGGCTATTGAGAAGACATGTCTAAGTACATGTGGTAAAAATTTCAACTCTTTATTCTCTACAATTTTGGAGATACACTCTGTGTAAGATAGGGTTTTTTACTAGTCCAGAAGCTAGTCATAAACATGTGTTCCGGGTAAAACAGTCTTAATGTATTCATAGAGAATCTAAATGAAGTGAGACTAATTGCATTGGAAATAGTACGGAATGTAGTTTCCTTTGTACGAATTTTAGAATCTGATGTTAAATATTGAACATAGGGCATGTTGTACAAGTTCGCTCTCCCGAATAAACTAGAATTGAATAAGGTCTACCATTTTCTCTATAACTTATTTTCTGGTAGGATTCAAGGAGTGAAACTTGGAGGAGCTTCAAAGAATACATTGAGTAATATTATATACAGGATCAGAGTATTCCAAGAAGTGAAGAATTGCAGAAGTTGAAGAAGTCTCAGGAAGCATTATCAGGTTCTATGTGATGGTTGGTTGATAGTGATAATTTAATGTAAAGTTTTATTATCTCTCATATATTCTTGGGTGGAAGGAAGGGGCAAGGATGGAGGGGTAAACCCTTTCTTGATATTGGAGGATTGTATCTTCCTTTTGGAGGTTTATCCCTCCCTTTATATTTGGAAGTTGTAGCTACCTTTGGAAGTCATTACTTCCTTTGAACAATAATACATGATTACTTTTTATATATTATGCATGGTGTATTGGTGTATCTCTTATAATATTCTTCATTGTTCATTGGATTGTCTTCAATGTTGATTGGATATAAATTGAATACATGATCTGATTGAAGTACAAGTTCAAAAATACTAATTTCTCTAAATATTGATTCACCCCCCTCTCAGTAAGAAATGTCCAGATGATGAAGAAAGAAGAAGATTGTGAGAAA
The DNA here is from genome assembly GCA_009831015.1 of Picea engelmannii. Taxonomy (NCBI): domain Eukaryota; kingdom Viridiplantae; phylum Streptophyta; class Pinopsida; order Pinales; family Pinaceae; genus Picea; species Picea engelmannii. The sequence continues at coordinate 244,763 of ML794368.1, forward strand.
ATTGAACAAGAAGTTGTCTCATTAAGGAAGAGCTTAAGAAACTCTCAAGTGCCAAAAGACTTAACACATCTTGGATGCATGGGTTAAACTTCATATAAAGAAGATACAAATTCCAACAAAAATCTTGAATAAATATCCACACAGACAATTGATGAGAAGTGGACCAGGATGCTAGAAAGAAGGAATGATTACATAAGAGATGAATATCCAAGAAGACCTCCTACCTTTAGAAACCAAAAAATATTCACTCGGTATGAAGGAAACTACAAAAGAGTAAATCATGAACATAGATGGACTACATCATAAAGAAGATCTCTTATTCCCAGGTATCAAAATTTATTTCTTGGTCATTGTTATACTTGCAAAAAATTTGGACATAAGGTAATTAATTGCATAATCAATGAAAGGAACAAATATGTAAGAAACATGAATGGTGTAAATAGAATATATGGAAACAATCATGGATTTTTCAATAGAAGTTATAATTCATTTGCTCCATTGATGGACCAAAATATTGTATGCTACAAATGTAATTATCTTGGTCACAAAGCACAATATTGCAGATATATGAATGAAGATGCTCCTATGCCAAATGTCCATATGCCAACCACAATATGGAGAAGGAAAGATATTCCAAACAATGAATATTGTCGAATAGCATTGACCGCTGAAGAATGTAAAGAAGAAGATGAATGGTACATAGACAGTGGATGTTCTTCACACATGACCGGGGATCAAGACAAATTCATCAACTTGAAGAGAAAGGGTGGCAATGTTGCAATTGGAGATGGCTCATCTGCCAAAATACTTCAAAAAGGTGCAGTAGATCTTGGAAGAAAAAATGTAAAAGTGAAGAATGTCATATTGGTTGAAGACTTGAAGCATAATCTCCTCAATGTTAGTAAAATGTGTGATAATGTATATACTCTCACGACTCACGAAGATGAAAAATCAAAGAAGAAGGTTCTGGAATATTGGTTGCAACTACAACAAGAAGACCAAGTAACATATACATCCTAGACCATAAGAAGAAAGAGAAGATAGAAGCCACAAAAAAGGATTCCAAGGAATAAAAAGTCCCAAAGACCAAAAATAAGTATGAAGTATTATTGAGTGCCACACGTTTAGGGGGTGCAACCCCAGAGAAGAAGGTCACCTTATGCCATTGAACTCAGGGGGAGCAGCCCCACCCTTTTCCATTGATGTCAAAGGGGGAGAAAAATTGGGATCATGATGATAGGGGGAGCATGAGTGTGTCCATCAGTGACAAAGGGGCAGATTTTTGAAATATTGGTTGTTGTCATTGAGGTCAACCCTAGTCATTGGTTGTATTCATTGATGTCAACCCTAGCCATTGGATTTTGGACCCCACAGTTGATCGAAGTAGATAGACATGAAGAAAATTAAACATGAAGATACAATAACCATGGATGGATAGTATATGTCATGCCACTTATGGTGGTATGTGGCACGTCACGTGGATCCTCACGATTTAGGAGAAATGAATTTTTAAAGATGACAATGTGAATTGAAGAAGAAACTACATGTCGGCCCTAATGTTAAAAGGAAGTGACATAAAGGGTATAAATACATTTCATTATACATTCATTTTTCAACACACACAATTTTATATGAAAAAGGAAATATAAGTCGAATTTATGAGGAAATCTGAAGTAAAGAAGGTTGAATTTCAAGGGAGGATGAAGTATTTTGGTTATGTGTTCTAAGGTATGGTATTTACAGGTCATATTACCATTTTCTCTATAAATTTATTTCTAGAACAATTCAGATGGTGAAATTCAGAGGCTATTTAGAAGACATATCTAGGTACCTGTGGTAAATATTTCAGCTCTTTATTCACTATAATTTTGGAGATACACTATGTGGAAGATAGGGTTTTTGACTAGTCCTGAAGCTAGTCATAAACAGGTGTTCCGGGTTAAACAATGATAACATCTTCTAGAGAATCCAAATAAAGTGAGACCAATTGAATTGGAAAGAGTACGGGATGTAGTTTCCTGTGTAAGAATTTCAGAATCTGATGTTAAATATTGAGCACGAGGAATTTTGTACAAGTTCGCTCTCTGAATAAACCAGAATTGAATAAGGTCTATCGTTTTCTCTATAGCTCATTTTATGGGAGGATTCAAGGAGTGAAACTAGGAGGATATTCAGAGAATACATTGAGTAATATTATATATAGGATCAGAGTATTCCAAGAAGTAAAGAATTGCAAAAGTGGAAGAAGTCTCATGAAGCATTATTAGGTTCTATGTGATGGTTGGTTGATGGTGATAATTTAATGTAAAGTTTTATTATCTCTCATATATTATTAGGAGGAAGGAAGGGGAAAGGATGGAGAGGTCAACCCTCTCTTGGTATTGGAGGATTGTATCTTCCTTTTGGAGGTTTATCCCTCCCTTTATATTTGGAATTTGTAGCTACCTTTGGAAGTCATTACTTCCTTTGAACAATAATACATGATTACTTCTTATACATTGTGCATGGTGTATTGGTGTATCGCTTATACTATTCTTCATTGTTCATTGGATAGTCTTCATTGTTCATTGGATATTCTTCATTATTGATTGGATATAAATTGAATACATGATCTGATTGAAGTACAAGTTCAAAAATAATAATTGCTCTAAATATTGATTCTTCCCCCTCTCAGTGTTTCCAACAAATTTTAAAATTCATTTGACAGTACACACGTTCCCGCATCTAGTACTGCAAGGACATATTTTTATGGTGTTTATTAAGCAATGACGAAAACGGATGGATTTTTCATCACAACGAAAAGTTCAAACGAAACGAGGCCCAAATTAGATATAATATAGAGTGGGTGTGTGAGTCATATTTGAGTTTGGAAACATGCATTCTTCTTGACATATAACTCATGGGCCAGAGTCCCATGTTTTCAAATAGTTTCAACGAAGATTCTATAGAAATGGCAAACACCTTCATCGAAACTTCGTTGATGCAATACTATGACAACAATGATGACATCTACGATCATGGTGGTATAAAAATGAATGAGTTTCTCTTGGTTTCAAGAATAATTTATCCTGTACTTAATAAGGCCAACCACGTGAAGTGATCAAAATCTGGACCACGGGTCAAATTTTAGCTCAAAAATAAACATTCTCGGAATTGCCTCAAAATGAACAGGAGTGTAGCCCTCGTCGTTGCGAACCCAACACAACTTGGTTCATCTCAAACGGACGTCGGGAGCGAGAGATATCGCGATTTGTTCGAATCGTCAAACAGGTAAAAAAAAGGGACGTTGATTGTGCAGTCTGTACAGTCCGTACGGATGCTGACATGGCATGATCGTACGCTGATGTAGTAGAGGTGATGTGGCAGTGCTGAGTTGGCAGTTTCGGATTGGCAGATTTGGGCGAATCATTTGACGAAACGTGGAATTATTTTGGTCAATGGTATGGTGCCATGTGGCCCAGTCATGGGCTGCCACGTGGCACCGTTGAATTGGTCATTGGTTCAAAATAATATGGAGTCCGTGGGGATCGAATCCCAGACCTCCCCACCATGGAAAATCCTTTGCAAAGTCCACTCTGCCAATGCGCCACACGTGATTCTTATTATATATATCAGTTTAAATTTATTTGAATTCATTTTGTTGTGCATTTCGGCGGGGGGTTGAGCTGGGGCTTAGCCCCAGCCCACAGTCTTGTGTTTTATGCCATGTAACCATTGCATAAACGGAGTTTGGCGTGCACGGTAACCATGGTTGCACACCATTACATATGACCATAACATGTATTGTATGCGCGGGTTTTAATTACAACGGAGTTAGCCCCCGAGTTTATGGTTTCGCATATGACCACATACGAAGAGCGCGTGGGGTTTAGTTTGGTTTTTCAAACGGATTTCCCACTAATCATTCACCGACACTTGGTGTATTTTTGTTGGTTTAAAATCTTAATCGTTTTTGTTTGAGCATGCGGTCGTATGGAGGACCCATGTGACCGTGGCCTTGGCGGTTAGGGGCTGGAGGCACCCTAACCATCCTACAGTTTGGACCATTTTTTGGTTATGCGCGGTGCTGGGTTTAAACATGGGTTTTGGAGTGTGTTATGGGTTCAAGCACACAGAGGTGCGTTTTGGCGAACCAAAGCCAGCAAGCTTGAAGGAAGAGGATGGCAGGAGGCCTATCTTTCTCATTTTTTGGCCGATTGAGGTGTCATAAAATCCCAGCTAGGGATTTTTGGATGTCTTGAATCCATTGGCACTGTTATCAAGTCCATTTGAATACTTATTTTGCAATTTTTTAACCATTGAAGTTTCGGGAAGCTCCAGGGAGCTTGAAGCCCTCATTGATTGAGATCATGTTTTGGTGAGTCCAAGTTTATTTTCTGTGACTGAATAGTCATTTTTGGATAATTGTTATGCTCTAAACACATTGGGACAGGTTTCAGAGGATTTTGAGGACTTTTACAGGTGTTTTTTTCAAAGAGAATCTCAGGGAAGCTTATGGCCACATGTAAAAGAGGTCATGCCCGGATGAGCCATGATCCGTTTTCAGAGTTCTATTAGTCATTTTTGGGGGTTTTATGTGTTCTGATATCAATGGTATAGTTTTTTTTTCCATTGGAGTTGAGCAGTAGCTTGTAAAAGAACTTTTGACAAATTAATCCCAGAGAGCCAAGTTCATTGATGGAGGCTCAAGGAGATGTAGCTCGGAGAGGGGTGAACTCCTTTATCATGTTTGTTTTGTTCTAAGTTTGATGGTTTGTTTGCTGCAAGTTGTGTTGTTGTGTATTTATTTAAAGTACATATTTAACCATTTAAAAGAACGTTTTCTCACACATGAACATTTAAAGGAAGAAGCATAAACTTAGCACATAATTTTATCTTGCATATTTTAACACATGAAGCAAGGTCCTGTAAAGTTTATTTTAATGAAGTAGAGGGTACTTGAATAGCATAACAAGTCAGCCTTCTATTTTTAGATCAGGTGGTATCAGAGCATAGTTTGTTTTGCTCATGTGTTTTCCATTGATAGCTTGAGATTTAGCTGTTGGTATTGTGCAAGTTTTGTGTTGAAGTTTGATATCTTGCAAGGATGGAGGAAGCTTCAAACATTGGTAGTTCTCATACATCTTCAAAATCCAAGTTCTTTGACAAAGAGATGTTGAAGGAGATTCTAACCATGAGAGATTTGATGAAAGAGATGTGTGAAGACAGAAATGAGAGCATTGTCATTGAAGAGCAGTTGATGGCCATGAAGAAGGAGAAAGACCAGCTTCTTGCAAAGTTGCATGAGATGGAGATTCAACTCCATGAGGCAAAGGAAACCCTTACCAAGTACATGCATGAACATGAGGTATGCAATGTTAATTTATCTTCTAATTCCTCTCAAGATGAATGTTTTGGTGTTTTTGAAAATCACACAAGAGGAATAGGGTCCAAGTTATTGTTAAAAATGGTCTATGAAGGTAGAGGTTTGGGCAAGCATGCACAAGGCATTGTTGAGCCTATTGTTGTTGAAGAGAGACCCAAGTATTGTGGTCTTGGATATGAACGAAGAGATGGAGCAAATTCCAAAGTCGAGGAGACAAGGGAAGAAGTTCCAAGAACAAATTTTGTTTCAAGTTCACCTCCTCAAGAAGGCTATAAAGGTGAAAGTTCTAGAACTTTTGTTGAAAGTTCAATCCCTCCAACATGCAAGGCTTGTGTTCAAGATGAATACGAATGTGTGAAATGAAAGAGTTTTGATAGCGATGAGGACAAGAACATTGTTGATGGTCTTCAAATGAGAGCTTGTAACTCTTCAAATTCACCTCCTCAAAGAGGCGATAAAGGTGAATGCTCAAGGTATAATTTTGCTTATCATTCAGTTGCTTTTGATTATGTTAAGCATGATAAATTTGTATGTAAAAATGGAAGAAAGAATCCATGTACATATTGTGGTTTATATAACCATCATGTTTCAAAATGTTGGAAAAGATTGGCCACTTTTAGGAAACTTTATAAGCAAAGACAACGTGAAAAGAGGATGCAAAAGATTTGCACTCATTGTCAGAAGAGGGGTCATCTCATTGACCAATGTTGGACATTGCATCCAACCACTCATCCACAGCATAAGAAGCATATGGATAATGATATTGACAAGAATGGAAGAGGAGATTCCATCATCGATGTGAGTCAAGATGATTCAAAAGAGGACGATTTTCAGCAGAAAAAGTCACCGTTGAGTTGGCTTGGTAAGAAATGGTTGGATTTCTTGAGCAAGTAAGGCTTTCATTTTCTGTTGTAGATGCATATTTCAACCTTATGTATGCATTTATGTCGATAGTATGACAAGTTGAAGAAGTTTATCACAACTTGTATGATGCAAGTTGCATGTGAATGCAATTCATTTGAAGGCATTCTTGTTGTTGCACCACTTCGCCAGGAGGATGTAAAAGATGGATATGATGTTCACTTGTTTCAGCCATTTATCTTTTTCATTTCAACTTTTATGTACCCACATGTTTTGGGTTATGTACTTATGTTTGTACTGGAAGGAGAGTTGAAGAGTCATGCACATGCATTTGTTTTTGTGTATGTGTAAGCAGTGAACCTGGTGATAGTTCATCATGAAGGACTCATGATTTTGTATCATGTTTGTCGACTTGTCATTTTGGAAGGTTGATATGTTTCAAATGAGTCTCAACTAGTGTTGATGATTGTCTGACGACTATGTTGTGTCGATCATGTTTTTCGACATATGTTTAGTCGATGGTGTTTGTTGACTTGTAAGTTGATTTTGAGTACACCGAGATGCAGGAAAACACCATGTACTTTGATGAAGTACAAGATGCAACCGTTTGCTTGAAGAGAAAAAATATTTTGTTGGCATCATTTTTCAGTCTTGTATAATTTGTTTTCAAGATTGATGGTTTTCTTGGCTTGTGACAAGATGTCGCAGGAAAGTTTTTGCAGCCATTGGAGAGCTGATTGTGTTGACATCAAAGAGTTCACAAGAGGGACTTGATTCTCAGTGGGAAGGTTGGAAGTCTTCCAAGCACAAAGAGAACAGTAGGTCAGCAGCAACCAGAGAACAGTGGTTGAAGGACATAGTCAGTTGCAGTGCAAGGCATGTCAAGGTATGCAGGTGATTGTCAAAAGGCTTTTCAAGTAGAATCAGTTGATAGAACTTGAAAGAAAAAGAGTATTGAAGCTCAAACATATAATCATAATCTTTTGTGGGTCCAAAATCCTTTCAGTGGGAAGGCGTGATCAAAATCTAGACCAGGGGTCAAATTTTAGCTCAAAAATCAACATTCTTGGAATTGCCTCAAAACAAACAGGACCGTAGCCCTCGTCATTGCGAACCCAACACAACTCATTTCGTCTCAAACAGATGTCGGGAGCGAGAGATATCGCGATCTGTTCGAATCATCAAACAAGTAAAAAAAAGGGACGCTGACTGTGTAGTCCGTACAGTCCGTACGGATGTTGATGTGGCATGATCGTATGCTGACATGGCAGAGGTGACATGGAAGTGTTGAGTTGGCAGTTTTGGATTGGCAGATTTGGGTGAATCATTTGAAGACACGTGGCATTATTTTGGTCAATGGTATGGTGCCACATGGCCCAATCATGGGCTGCCACGTGGCACCGTTGAATTGGTCATTGGTTCAAAATAATATGGATTTCATGGGGATCGAACCCCGGACCTCACCACCATGGCAAAGCCTTTGCAAAGTCCACTCTGCCAACGCGCCACACGTGATTCTTATTATATGTATCAGTTTAAATTTATTTGAATTCATTTTGTTGTGCATTTCGGCGGGGGGTCGGGATGGGGCTTAGCCACAGCCCGCGGTCTTGTGTTTTATGCCATGTAACCATTGCATAAATGGAGTTTGGCGTGCACGTTAACCATGGTTGCACACCATTACATATGACCATAACATATATTGTATGCGCGGGTTTTAATTACAACGGAGTTAGCCCCCGAGTTTATGGTTTCGCATATGACCACATACGGAGAGCGCGTGGGGTTTAGTTTGGTTTTTCAAACAGATTTCCCACTAATCATTCACCGACACTTGGCGTATTTTCGTTGGTTTAAAATCTTCATCGTTTTTGTTTGAGCGCGCGTTCGTATGGAGGACCCATGTGACCGTGGCCTTGGCGGTTAGGGGCTAGAGGCGCCCTAACCGTCCTACAGTTTGGATCATTTTTTGGTTATGCGTGGTGATGGGTTTAAACACACGTTTTGGAGCGTGTTATGGGTTCAAGCACACAGAGGTGCGTTTTGGCGAACCAGAGCCAGCAAGCTTGAAGGAAGAGGATGGTAGGAGGCCTATCTTTCTCATTTTTTGGCCGATTGAGGTGTCGTAAAAGCCCAGCTAGGGGTTTTTGGACGTCTTGAATCCATTGGCACTGTTATCAAGGCCATTTGAAGACTTATTTTGTAGGTTTTTAACCATTGAAGTTTCAGGAAGCTCCAGGGAGCTTGAAGCCCTCATTGATTGAGGTCATGTTTTGGTGAGTCCAAGTTTATTTTCTGTGACTGAATAGTCATTTTTGGCTAGTTGTTATGCTATGAACACATTGGGACAGGTTTCAGAGGCTTTTGAGGACTTTTACAGGTGTTTTTTCCAAAGATAATCTCAGGGAATCTTATGGCCACATGTAGAAGAGGTTGTGCCCGGATGAGCCATGATCTGTTTTCAGAGTTCTATTAGTCATTTTTGGGGTTTTTATGTGTTCTGGTCTGAATGGTACAGTTTTTTTTTCCATTGGAGTTGAGCAGAAGCTTGTAAAAGAACTTTTGACAAATTAATCCCAGAGAGCCAAGTCCATTGATGGAGGCTCAAGGAGATGTAGCCCGGAGAGGGGTGAACTCCTTTATCATGATTGTTTTGTTCTGAGTTTGATGGTTTATTTGCTGCAAGTTGTGTTGTTGTGTATTTATTTAAAGTACATATTTAACCATTTAAAAGGACATTTTCTCACACATGAACATTTAAAGGAAGAAGCATAAACTTGGCACATAATTTTATCTTGCATATTTTAACACATGAAGCAAGGTCCTGTAAAGTTTATTTTAATGAAGTAGAGGGTGCTTGCATAGCATAACAATTCAACCTTCTATCTTCAGATCATGAAGGTAGAAGCTCATATGGCCCCTCTCCTCCCCTTCACATCACTCTCAATTCCCCAAACCCAATCTATAAAATAGAAAATAATTGAAAGCAAGCTAGTAAGATTCATGCATAGAAACTACAAAAACAAAATTTAATGAAGGTAAATGAAATTATGTGTTTGTAAATGATATTTTTAGTTTACCACGTACTTTAGTATATTGGCGACTATTTTTCAGGTTTCACATAATAATTAAACAACATATAACATAGGATATAAAAACGTCGCATAAAAATTAAAAAATGTAATAAACCCATGACATACCTAAATTATTTTAAGAGAATAATTCATACAAATTAAAATATATAGTCACACACCTGATCCAACTCAATATATGTATAATAATCCTTATTCTATATCTTCTTCTTCATTGAACTCAACATCTATATCATCATCTCATTCAGAAATGATGTTGAAAGGATTGACGATATCATCATCGTCATCAATGCCATTTTCAAGCATATTTGCATCGACATCATCATCAAGAACTACATTGTCTCCTGCACTTGGATCATGATCTTCTTTGTCTTCATCGTATGTCGACCTTGCATTATCTTCCAACTCTGTCTGATCTGGTGAATCATCTTCTTCCTATACATGAGATACTTAACTGGCCTTCCTCTTGGATCATATCTAACAACAAATGACCAATCCCTCTCACCTAGAACATTTGAGTTAAAGACTTGTTCACATTGGCTTGGAAAAACATAGAGATCATGTCCTCTTTCAAACACTGTTGTTTTAATCATCAAAAATCTGTTGGCATGTTGAATAACAGTTTTTTCCTCATTGCGTCCATGCATTCGTAACTTATACCATTTGACATCGAACATAACTAATTTGAAGGAATTAAATACACACTCAATTATATCATTCAAATACCCACAATATCTATTTTTAGATAGTGGGGGATGTTTGTCACTCTTAGAGGAAACATTAGTGACCTGGAATATTGCAGTTATCCCACTATCAGAAGTTTTCTTGGTTTCATCCAACTATTTGATGCGAAATTTACAACCATTTCACCACATAGCCTTGGGGTGTTTCAAGTGCAATATGCCAGATATGTAAAATATGCATTGTCAATTAATAAATTAACATATTTATATAACTTGGAAAGTATCTGAAAAAGACAGTACACATGTAGGCACCTTAATATAATATAAAATAATTGAATAAAATGGGTGAATTTTCTTGCATGTCCATCTTTCAAACCATATGCTAAATCAATTTCCCTTTACGTAAAATTGGCATCTCCATTACGATGAGCTTATCTAACCAATTCAGACAATAGTTTCCATGATAACCTACCACCATGATGTTGTTTACATCTTTCAATCCATACATTCATCCATGTTATGAACCAAGGAGGGCATATATATGGATAAATGTATATGATATGACCCCAAGGGGGGGTATATATGGGCCTAAATGTACATGTAATGTGTAAATACATATGTAATAAGTTTGACCTAGTGATAAAGGGGCCTCATGTGCAAGTGTGAATAACTATATATAAGAGATCATGTATTCATTATTGAGATGTGAATTGGAAGAATGAATGGTATCAGGTTAATTGAAGAGGTCTCCCCTATTCTTTAGGGAGTTATCGTGTAACTTATATATATTGGAGTTGTCCTCCATGTTGATATTTTGTACATGGTGTGTACTTCTATAATTTTATGATATTTTTAGCATTTGGATCATAACATTTGGTATCAGAGCTCAAGGTCTTAGGTTTTGCTACTACATCTGAGACACCTTGGAATTTTTTCTATAAAAAATTTTCTATGGTGTTTCATAAGGAATGATCCAGGTGGATATCGGTGGCCACCCACCTTTTCCAACTGGCTCAAAACAGTTTTATGGCAATTTTGGTAATTTACTATTTTTAGCAGTTTTTAACTTCTGGGGCCTAAATGAAGGTTTTTTGGGAACGATATTCTCAATGATAGATTAAGGCTCTAATTTATCCCCCTAATTGAATCTCCTCTAATATACCTTTCCAATGAGCTATTGTGTGCCCCAAACAGAGATTGTATGCCGAAGTTACGCCCCCGGGTAGTTGATACACCAAACTACCCAAAACGGGGTCCAAAAAACTATTGGCTTTTCATCTTGCGAGGTTAGGGTTTTGGATTTTATTTATGATAAAAATTCCTTTGCAGCCTCATTGTAAAATCATATTCTTTCGAATGCGAGTAGCAAACACATCTCTTCTCATAGATAACCTGCCACCATTCTAGCGAGTCTTTCACTCTATATTTTTACAGTCTTTGTACATTTTTGCTCATTAATAGAAAATTGTGTATTATTGTATCTATGTGTTTATGGTTGCATCTCTGATACATTTCTATTATATTATTGGATATATGAGATATCTCTGTACATTTCTTTCTTATACCTCCGCTCTCATTTCGTGCCAAAAATAATCTGGATCAGTGGTATCAGAGCAGGCTGCTCTTGATCATTTTTTTTTAGTGCATGTCCCTGACGAGGTCCAAGTATAGAAAGTTGGGTCTCGAGCTAGTATATCTTGAAGACAATTGCTCTCGCACGCCCAAGAAACCCTCAATGGCAGAAGAAAATAAAAATGACGGAGCAGACAATTCTATCAATCTGTTGCTTGAGCAAGCTCTCACGTGACAGAGGGATGAAATGATGGAGAACTTTTCCTACATCCTTCAATGCCTGATGATAACAATAGGTGCATCTTCATCAAACAACCACTTTGGAAGCACCTCTCCTTTCAAGGTATAGGTTAATTTTAATATTCCTGTATTTGAAGGTCAGATAGATGTGGATTCCCTAGACAAATGGTTAAATCTATTAGAAGGTTGTTTCTATGTTCATAATTTTTCCAACAGGGAAAAGATCACCTTTGCACTCCTTAAAGATCTCCCCCATGTCAAACATTGGTGGGAAAATTATTGGGAGAAAAGTTCCACATAGGAGTCTGGAATATATGGGGTCGATCCCACTTGGGATTTTTTTGTGGATGCAGTAAAGGAACAGTATTACCCTGTTAGCAAATATGAGGACCAGTACATGAGATGGACGACTCTGCGGCAAGAAGGGGTCAAGCAGTTTCGGAGTTCACCAATACCTTTCATACCTTGCACACCAAGATGGGTATAAAATACTCTAAACAACATTTGGTTCTGAAATACCGTGGGGCTCTACACAAATACATCCAAACTGAAATGGATTTTCTAGACATCTCATTACTCGGTGTTGCTTATCGATATGTTGTTAAAATCGAGCAGAAATTTAAGCACCAGAACAAACGTGAGTTTGGGTCTGTAAATTTACAACAACCAAAGTATGATAAAGACAGTCCTCACAAACAGTCTCCTGAAAACCATTCCAAACCACAGGAAAAGAAGGGTCACGGGAAAACAAATAAGGACACCGAAAAATGGTGTGATTTGCACAAAATCCCCTTGCACAACACTAAGTAATATCTCTCAAAACATTCATTTGTGGCTAAGATCAAAGACAAGGAGTTGAACCATGATTCAGAATCTGATTCTGAAAATACCGGTAAAAGATAGATCATCGATGCAAACCCCATTATTATTGTTGCGACTGCAACAATTCAATGAGAAGAACCAACAGATCCTGAAGAGGGGGAGCATCTTTTTCTTTCACAGATGTGGGTGAAGGGGACCCCGCTGCATTTTATTTTTGATAGCGAAAGCCAAAAGAACTGCATCTCAGCAGAGGTAGTCAAACAGTTGGGATTGTCAACAAAACCACACCCACAACCATACAACATCGGGTGGCTTCACCAGGTTCGAGATCTCCATGTCAGCCAACAGTGTTGATTTTCATACAGAATCCATCCCTTCAAGGATGAGGTATTATATGATGTTTCCCCACTGGATGTCTGTGATGTTCTCTTGGGCCTACCATATATGTGGAAGCGCCATCCTATTTATGAGTCTCGACCCCGTAGTGTCATTGTTTCTCTGGGGGGTCATCTCTATAGAATACCATAGGTAGTTCTAACTATTGTTCCACCTAAACAGTGTCGCAAGTTATTATCTCATACTACAAAATTCAGCTTGTTCACAATCTGTTCAAAAGGTGAATAGAAGGATATTGCAAACACTACAACCTCGGCCTAAGCATATTTTATCCAATAGAAGCAGGTCGACAAGATTGCAGCAAAGTGTAAAGATTCCTTCTGCACACAAGCATCTCATGTATCCAGAATAGTTAAAAAGGTCCAACCCTTCCAACCACATGTTTGTGACAACCTTCAACAAGTTAAGTACTGCAACTTCTCCAACAAGGCAAGCAACTCATCAAGATGTAGATTCAACAAAAACTTTTGATTCCTAAGGAGGAAATATTGATCTGGGTGGATACTGGTGGCCACCCACCTTTTCCAACTGGCTCAAAACAGGTTTCTTGCAATTTTGGTAATTTACTATTTTTAACAGTTTTTAACTTCTGGGGCCATTTTGAGGGCCTAAATGAAGGTTTTTTGGGATCGAGATTCTCAATAATAGCCAAAGGATTTGATTGAGCCCCCTAAATGAATCTCCTCAATGATACATTTCCAACAAGATATTGTGCACCCCAAACGGAGATCATATGCCAAAGTTACGCCCTTGGGAAGTTGATACACGAATCTTCCAGGGTTAGGGTTTTGGATTTTATTTATGATAAAAATTCCTTTGGAGCCTCATTGTAAAATCATCTTCTTGCGAATGCGAGTAGTAGACACATCTCTTCTCAGAGATAAGCTTCCACCATTCTAGTGAGTCTTTCACTCTGTATTTTTACAGTCTTTGTACATTTTCGTTCATTAATAGAAAATTGTGTATTACTGTATCTCTATGTTTATGGTTTCATATATGATACATTTATGTTATATTATTGGATATTCGAGATATCTCTATAAATTTCTTTATTGTATCTCCGCTCTCATTTCGTGCCGAAAATAATCTGGATCAGTGGTATCAGAGCAGGATGCTCTTGATCATTTTTTTTCAGTGCATATCCCCAACGAGGTTCGAGTATAGAAATTTGGGTCTCGAGCTTCTCTCTCTTGAAGAAAATCGCTCTCACATGCCCAATAAACTCTCCATGGTGGAAGAAAAGAAAAACGACGGAGCAGACGATTCTATCAATATGTTTCTTGAGCAAGCTCTCACGGGACAGGGGGACAAAATGATAGAGAATTTTTCCCACGTCCTTCAACATATGCCGATAGAAACAGGCGCATATTCATCAAACAACCACTTTGGAATCAACTCTCCTTTCAAGTTACAGGTTAATTTTGATATTCATGTATTTGAAGGTCAGATACATGCTGATATCCTAGACAAATGGTTAAATATGTTAGAAGGTTATTTCTTTGTTCATAAATTTTCCGACAGGGAAAAGATCACCTTTGCACTCCTTAAATCTATCCCCCATGTCAAACATTGGTGGGAAACTTATTGGGATCAAAGTTCCACAGAGGATTATGGAATATATGGGGTTGAGCCCACTTGGAATTTTTTTGTGGATGCGGTAAAGGAACAATATTACCTTGTTGGAAACTATGAGGACAAGTACATGAGATGGACTACACTGCAGCAAGAGAGGAGCCAAGTAGTTATGGAGTTCACCAATAACTTCCATACCTTGCGCACCAAGTTGGGTATCAAAGGCTCCGAATGACATTTGGTTATGAAATACCATGGGTCTTTACATAGATACATCCAAACTGAAATGGATTTTCTGGACATCTCATCACTCGGTGTTGCTTATCGATATGTTGTTAAAATCGAGAAGAAATTTAAGCACCAAAACAAACGGGAGTTTGGGTCATGGAATTTTAAGCACCATAATAATCTGCAACAGCCAAAGTATGATAAAGACAACCCTAAAAAATATTCTCCCGAAAACCATTTCAAGCCACAGGAAAAGAAGGGTCATAGGAAGACAAAGAAGGACACCGAAAAATAGTGTGATTTCCACAAAATCCCCTGGCACAACATCGAGGAATGTCGCTCAAATTTTTTATTGGTGGTTGATATCAAAGACAAGGAGCTGAACCATGATTCAGAATATGATTATGAAAATACTGGTAAAAGACAGATCATTGATGCAGACCCCACTGTTATTGTTGCAACCACAACAATTCAACGAGAAGAACCAACAGATCATCAAGACGAGGAGCACTTTTTTCATTCACATATGTGGGTGAAGGGGACCCCACTGCATTTTATTGTTTATAAGGGAATCTAGAAGAACCTCATCTCAATAAAGGTCGTCAAACAGTTGGGATTTTTGACAACACCACACCCACAGCCATACAACATCGGGTGGCTTTTCCAGGGATGAGATCTCCATGTCAGCCAACAGTGTCGATTTTCATATGGCATCCATCCATTCAAGGATGAGGTATTATGTGATGTTTCCCCACTGGATGTCTGTGATGTTCTCTTGGGCCAACCATATATGTAGAAGCTCCATGTTGTTTATGATTCTCAACCCCGCAGTGTCATTATTTCTCTGGGAGGTCATCTCTATAGAATACCAGAGGTAATTCCAACTATTGTTCCACCTAAATAGTACCGAAGGATACTACAACCACTATAGCCTCAGCCCAAGCACCTTCTATCCAATAGAAGCAGGTCGAAAAGTTTGCAGCAAAGTGTAAAGATTCCTTCTACACACATGCATATCATGTAGTCAGACTGGTTAAAAATTTCCAACCCTTCCAACCACATGTTCGTGACAAACTTTAACAAGCTAAGCAACGCAACTTCTCCAACAAGGCAAGCAACTCATCAAGATGTAGATTCAACAAACTCTTTTCCCTCTCCCCGGGGCACTCAACGCAATGGATACCATTGCTTCCTAAGGAGAGAGGATTGATTCAGGTGGATATCGGTGGCCACCCACCTTTTCCAACTGTCTCAAAACAATTTTTTGGCAATTTTGGTAATTTACTATTTTTAGTAGTTTTTAACTTTTGAGACCATTTTGAGGGCCTAATTGAAGGTTTTTTGAGATATAGCTTCTCAAATAAATTCAAAGGCTCTAATTTATTCCCCTAAGTGAATCTCCTCAATGATACCTTTCCAACGAGCTATCGTGCGCTCCAAACGGAGATCATATGCCAAAGTTATGCCCACGGGAAGTTGATACACCAAACTACCCAAAATAGGGTCCACAAATCTATTGGCCTTTCATCTTTTGGGGTTATGGTTTTGGATTTTCTTTATGATAAAAAGGCCTTTGGAGCTTCATTGTAAAATAATCTTCTTTCGAATGTGAGTAGCGGACACATCTCTTCTCAAAGATAAGCTTCCACCATTCTAGCGAGTCTTTCACTCTGTATTTTTACAGTCTTTGTACATTTTTGGTCATTAATAGAAAATTGTGTATTACTGTATCTCTGTGTTTATGGTTGCATCTCTGATACATTTATGTTATATTATTGGATATATGAGATATATATGTACATTTATTTATTATATCTCTGCTCTCATTTCGTGTCGAAAATAATCCAGATCAAGGAACCCCTTGGAGGATATTTATTAGATGGATCAAAGTATGTGGAGTTAAAATTTCAGCTCCTGAGGCCTTAGAAGTTTACAGATATAGTATGTGTAATATAGGTTTCTAGAATCATCCTGAATTTATTCATCGCGTAATTTCTCTATAACATTTTTTTGTTACATTTCAAACCCTAAAATCAGGGGTGTATTCATATAAATTATCAATGTATCTATGATAAAAATTTCATCTTCTTGGTCATCCTAATTTTGTAGATACACCCTGTGTAATATAGGGTAGCTGACTAGTCTCAAACAGGTGTTCCGGGTAAAACAGACATAGCTTCTTCAAAGAGAATCCAAATTGAGGGAGACTAGTTTCATTGAAAAATGGGCAGGCCATAGTATTTATGGTACAGTTTTCATAATTTTATAGAAATTATTGTGCACGGGGCACGTTGTACAAGTGATCTCTACCGTAAAAACCAAAAATCAGCAAGGTGTGGGGAAGTTATCATAACTTCCACTTGGAACATCCAATTTTGGTCAGACCTATGGCATTACAGAGAAGAAATTTCATAGTACTATAGGTCTCAATTTCAGACTGAGAAGGGCCAAAATTTCATATATGCATCATAAGTAAGGTCGTCTAGGAGGACAGACTCCAAATTAGGGTTTCAAAGGTATGTTCACTTAAAACTATCATAATTTTTTATTGGAATGTCTGATTGAGCTGATTAAAAATCCATTGGAAAGATAACACATAGAAGAGAATATTGGAACAATTATTACAACTATTTGAGATCTTTATCCTTAATATATTGAGGTTTTGATTTGAGGGTTGGGATTAGACCTCAATTAAGAATGAATGGAAATAACTAAATTCACGAGAGATGAAGATAAAGATGAAATCAATCCTATGGAATGGTTGAGGTTGGTAAAATAATATAATATGAATCCTACGAAGGAAAGAGATTATTTTTTTGATGAAGCTTGGAAGTGGTGGATGAGTGTTGATCAAAATACTAGATGGCACTACACATGGGAAGAATTTGAAAAACTTTTTTTTAGATAAATGGATTAGGGATACAAAAATGGAGGAAATGTATAGAATTCAATATGAATTAAAAGAATAAAAGGAAGAGATTAATAAGAAGGGTGAGGAGATATCTAAGATAATATCCCTTAATGAATCACTCATTAAGGAGGTTAAGAACCTAAAAAAATAAAATACTAACAAAGGAAAGTGGGAAAAATATGAATCAAGAGAAGATTTGAAAAAGATAGATGAAGATATATGTAGATTACGAATCCATAATAAAAAAAATATTGGATGAGATTAAGATATTGAAAGAAGAAAAGAAGAATTGTCAAAATAAAGAATAAAGAAGAATCTTGGATGAAGAATCTACCAAAATACTACAAGATGAAATTTTCAAGAAGGTTGAGGAATCCTTAAATATGAATGAGGTAAAGTCAGAAATGCAAGATAGAATTGAAGAAGGACATCAGAATTTGTTAGATGGAATCACATTGCAGCTTCAAAAGGAGAAAGAAGAAAAGATTCAAGAAGGTCAATAGAAGATACTTGAAGAAGTTGAACTCCATCTAGAGGATATACATGCCAAATATGATGGTATTATCTCGAAGGCTAGAGTAATCAAATACCAAGCAAAAATGATCGAGGATTCCATTGTCATTGAAAACAAGATAGATGGAATGCATGTGAAGAGTGAATGAAGACCATCAAATGTGAAACCGTATCGACACCTTCATTACCAAGAAACATTTCAAGGAAGACAAGAAGGACGATATCAACATTATAAAGGAAGAAGATGGAATACTTGTCAATATTCATGGAACAAGGGATCTCCAAACTACTCTTCAACAAGTTATTATCAGAGACCAACAATGACTGGAAATTGGAGAAGCTTCAACAAAACTACATGGAATCAAAGGAAAGAAACTTATTCAACAACTAGACACAAAGGATTAAGACTGAAAAGAATTGATTTTGGATGGATAGATCATCAACAATGGAATGAAGAAAGCAGGAACATAAAAAAAAATCATATTACTTGGTTTCATCACATGTGAAGCCTTTAAATGCAAAGCTTTGAGGACAAAGCTTTTTTAATGAGGGTACTATGTTATGACCCAAGGGGGGCATATATATGGATAAATGTATATGATATGACCCCNATATATGGGCCTAAATGTACATGTAATGTGTAAATACATATGTAATAGGGTCGGCCTAGTGATAAAGGGGCCTCATGTGAAAGTGTGAATAGTTATATATAAGAGATCATGTATTCATTATTGATGTGTGAATTGTAAGTATGAATGGTATTGGTTTATTTGGAGGGGGTTCCCCTATTCTTTAAGGAGTTATTGTGTAACTTATCTTTACTAGAGTTGTGCTCGACGTTGACATTTTGTACATGGTGTACTTCTGTAATTTTATGATATTTTGAGCATTTGTATCATAACAATCCATTCAAGATTGTTTGCAATGTATAATTGCAGTGCATCCCAATCTTGAGCAACTCAATCAAAAAATCATAATTCACCAATATTAAATGTTAGTTATAACATCCATGGTAAATATTAATAATTTATGAAATAAAAGATATTGATATATTAATGAGCCTGATCATATACACAAAAATTGAAAATTTATATGTATTAATATAAATATCCACAATTATTAATATATTACCTCTCATTTTTTTTCATTCTTCCTTTCCCCAACAAGTGCTCCTGATCTTCAAATTTTTTGATGGCATTCACATCCCAAATGTGATCCATTGCATGCATAGTTGGCGCTGCTAATTTAGGAAGATACTAACTAATATACACCATGGATTGATATACCATATATCCCTCCACCATAGAACCCTCAGGACGTGCTCTTTGTCTAACCAAATCCTTCAATGATCTCAAGTGCCTCTCCACCATCCACATTGACCTTATGTGTACAGGTCCACAAATTTCAATCTCCTCAACTTGGTGTATGAGATAGTTTTCTTGTGCATTGAAAAATGTTGGAGGTATATGCTTTTTCATTTTATACATTAGCCAAGGAACTTCTCTCTTCCAATCATTTATACCATCTTCATGGATTTCTTTCAATGACAACCATCTACATGAGATCATGACACAAGAAAATAGCATGTTTCAACGTAACATAATATATATTACATTACAAGTAAAACACATGTCATTAAGTACAATAACAAATTGAAAGAACATTTTGCATATAAATCACAACTACTTACCTCATGTATTTGCCAATATCATATATAACTTGTTTGACTTTGTTGTCAAAGTCATTTGGGAGAGATAGCGGTAGAACATACTGTAACAAAAAAATTGAATCCTTATTTGTTTCAACCAAAGTAGAAAAAATATAAAATTAAAAAATTAAAAGATGTATAAGGCCAATATATAAATATGTATACCAAAATTATTACCTTAATTAAGGTATGCCAATCATGTGTTTTTACCCCACCAAATTCACCTTTCTTCGTTAAGATATTATTTATGTTTGAAGCAAAACTTGTAGGAAATTTAATTCTTTGAATGACCTCTTTTACATCATTGCTTTGTTTCTCTGTTAATAACCATGGAAGGTTAATTCTATATCCATATCTATTTGATCGGATCACACTTTACATTGCATGATTGGCTTCCTGAATGTCAGTACAAATTTTGACAATTTTTTTCTTTATCCCTCCTACCATCTATGATTCACCATAATGTTTATGTCACATTCTTCCCGATATGCATTGTATCAAACAAATGAGCTATTTTTATCTCCTCATAGTAGGGAAACCTCGTGAATTGAATGGGATAACATTTCATTCCTCGTGGAAGCCCATTATGAATACCTTCATAATGGTGGTCTTCATGAAGCATAAAATAAATCACAACAATAATTATCAAATATGGTAAAATAAATTCAATGATTAAAATAAAAATTCAAAAAATTACATATACGATACATAAATAAATTGTGTACCTTGACGATTTATATTATATTCCAACCTCCATAGGTGAGGTGTCATTCTTTGTGGTTTTAAATCAGTCTCTTTTTTCCCATTGAAAAGATCTTTTTCACTAGTACGATACCTATGGTTCTTAGGGAGGAGGTTACAATACTCATAAAACACCACCTTTCCTAAAAAAATTGAATGACGATACTTCATCTTAGGACTACAAAATGGACATGCAAATTTACCCTTTGTTTGAAGACTTGCAATAGATGGATTAATGTCAATTATACAATGAGATTATTTAAACATTAAACATGCAGCATGATATATTTAAAAATTTGTATAGTATTAAAGAGCAATAGAATGCTACATACCATAAAAATGTGTTAGTTTTGGGGCATCATGAATTGTCCATAAAAGTATTCCACATAATTTAAAATTCTTCTCCCCGATTGGTTTACAGATGTCATACATAGTGATGCCAGCCCATAACTTTAGTATCTCGTCGATAAGAGGCTCAATATATACATTCATATATTTAACTTGGTACTTACCTAATTGTTTGAAATTACACATAATTACTATAACCATGATATGTATATATAAGTAAATAAATAAATAAAAGATATTATGCAAAAAATGAAACAAATGAAAATGTTATATTCAAAAAATTAATGTAAACAAATACCTGGAACAATCATTGTCAACATTATGTGATCCCTCTCTATTGACATTCAAGGAGGAATGTTATTGTTGATAACAAAAATAGGCCACACTGAGTAAATAGACCTAATCTCTCTGAATGGATTAACACCATCAGTTGCTAATGAAAGTCTAACATTATGAGGTTCATCTTTGAAATCTGCTCATTTTTCCTCAATTTCCCTAAATTCATAACCATCAACAAACATTCGAAGAACACCATCTCCACTTCTGTTACATGCATGGTAATCCATAAATTGTGTTATTCTTTCACACCTGAACAGTCGCTACAAATGTGGAATTATGGGAATATGATGAAGAACCTTTTGAGGCACCCTTTTTGTTACTTGATCGGTTTGATATCTACTGATAAGACATTGTAGGCATTCTATTTTTGAAGCATGGTGTCCATAATATATAATATGATCATTATGACATGCATCTATAGTTTGATAATCCATTCCAATGTCTTTCATTATGGCATGAAAATCTCGATATGTGTGAGGTAAAATATTTGACAATGGTAACAAAACTTCACCTAAAAATCTACAATATAACAAATAACTAGTTAATGTAAAGAATATTAATCATAAAAATTACATTCTTATTTTACACATTAATTAACACTAAAAAGTATAGAAAAAAGTCAACATTTATGTATATGAGATGAAACATATTACATACCTTAGGATCTATGTCATACAAGTGTTCGACAAATAATTCATAACCTTTAATTTCACTAGAAGTAATGTAGCAGAGAGAATATTTTCTCTTGAGCCTTCATAAAAAAATTTATTTGCCTTTTCTAATAGAGGTTCATCATAAATACCATCACTATCCCCATCCTCATCTAGTTGAGAAAAAAAATCTTGGATAATTTGATTTGTCCCATCATCTTCTTCCATGGGATAATTAACTTGATTTTTCCCATCATCTTCTTCCATGGGATAATTAACTTGATTTGTCCCATCATCTTCTTCCATGAGATCCTCATTTTCTTTATCATGTTCCTCAGCTTGTACAATATCATTTCTACTAATACTTGGTGCAATATTCTGTAGAAAGTTAGAGGGAAACTCTAACTTTATAATTACAAACAATCATGCAAAATTAGTGTGTATAAAAAATATTCAAAAAATATATATACACATATATAATTTTATATAAAATCGACAATATAAAAACGGATAATGAATATATAGCTAATTACCATGGGACAACATTCATTCGATCCCCCATTAATGTGCCCTTATTTCCTACAATGGTTTTTAGTTGTTGTTATTAAAATTATTATGAGGTGTGTATTGCAACATCTTTTGCAAGGGAAATAACATCTACCATCACCCTTTTCACCCTCTTTACTTTTTTTCCCACCTCTAATATTCTGCGACATTCTTCCTCACAAAAATACCCTTTATGAATGGTCATTGTTATAGAAAGATTGTTGCAACATCTCTAATTTGAAAAATATTTATAGATATTATTTTCATCGCAAGAGAAACGAACGTTGACCAAGTCAATGTTGACTTTGTCAAATAGTGTAACGGTCAATGTTAACTTTGTCAAATAGTGTAATTATCAATGGTTATCATCGCTCTTGCGACGATAACCAAAGGTCATTGCAAGAGTGACGAGAGTCCACTATCTTCACATTCATCGCTCTTGAGGTGTACTGTTAAGCCCTAATATTGGCTCATTACCCCTTAATTGGGGCATATTAGATTAGTAATGTTATTTTATTTATGTCGGCTTACCCCTTAACTTGGGAATATCAGATTAGTAATGTTATTTTATTTATGTCGGCTTTAGGCCATTAGTTGTAATTATACCTCCTAGTCTCCTATATATACCAAGGAGACATTTTCATTTTGAATCATCTTGTACTTGAACATTTAAGTGGGGTAAAAGGAG
>ML794368.1:286687-297344 GCA_009831015.1 Picea engelmannii
GACATTTTCATTTTGAATCATCTTGTACTTGAACATTTAAGTGGGGTAAAAGGAGGTTTCCCCCTCGAAGAGGCTTATTATCTGAAATTATCTCTGTTTCAAGGCGTTGAGTACTTTTGCTGAGGTTTTTCCATGCTATATCGATGTTTGGTTCTTAACATTGTTTTGAACTTGTGGATTGGAGAAGCATGGACAAACATCGAAAGTGAGGTACATCATACTATCCCTATTACTCTCTTTTTCGATGGGAATAATTAGTCTATAGGAATGGTAGTGTCCAAAGGTAGTTTTCTATCTCGATAGAGGGGTCTATACTCTGATGGAAGATTCACATGTCCGTAGGGGAATTATTCCGTAACAGAAATTGGTGACTCTACTGTGGAGAATTTTCAGTTTTGGTTCTTTCCTTGGTTTGTCCTTGTATTTTGTATATATTTATATCTCGTTTGTTGATTCAAATTTGTCCTTATATATTTTCATCTTTTCTAAGTTTTCTTATAGAGTCTATGATTTAATTTCCTTGAGTTTTTTTTATTTTTCTGGGTTTTTTCTAAAACTTTTCTCAGAACTAACACCCTCTCCAGTTCAAGCCAGAGAGTTGATAGCCTAATCAACACTCCCCTAGAGTGTATTAGGGAGCGTTGTATCACTCTGGTGTTGTGATTACTAGAGCGTCGATTTCTCTTGATTTTGAAAAATTATTGGTTGCTTTCTTGCTGGGCATAGTTCTTGGGGCTTTCTCTTTGGCTCAAATCGAATTCTATTAGATATTGTCTCCTGTCTGACTGAAAACTTTCTTCTTGTAAACTTGGTTTCTTTTTGCTACTATTTTTTATTATCTGATTGATTAGATTTTGTCATAAGGAAGTTCATTGATCTCAGCACTATTTTCTTTGTCTTTGATCCCTTTCTCAATTTCGGAAGACTATTAAGTGTGATTTTTTTTCTTTTTGGTGTTGTTTTTCCTTGAGTGAATAGTTTTTTCTTCTTTTGGTTTCTTATTGACTACTATGAGTGTCTTTGTTTGTGTACTTTTGCTTCCTCTTTTCAAAATCATAGTAGTGAAGTCATTTTTCATTATTAGTGAAAGCATGAAGCATTAGACAAACATCTTAATTTGGATTAGCAATCAAACAAAGAAAAAACTTGTATGCATTGGTTTTAGATATTGGAAAAGATTTCTTTATAATTTGGCAATTGTTTGAATTCTTGTTGAGAATGAAATTGTATAAATTTTTGCATTCTTAAGTGCTTGTTAGTGAAAGAAAATAAACTATTATCCTCCCCATATCTAGAAGTTCATTGAAAGGAAAGTTTGCATCTCATTCTTTTCATTTATTTTTTGGAGTCGAGTATCAAACATCATCGGTTTCACTATCATTCACCTTTGTGTAACGAACAACCATAAAAATGAACGCTAATTAAAATCAAACTAGAAACTTTTTATTTTAAGATCTTTACACCAACAATAGACTAGGAATAGAGCTTTGGAATAGGCTGTGAGAATAACTCTCCAAAGCATTCAAGACAAACTCATAATCTTGTTATAGGGAGAGTAAATCCAATTTCCGTATAAGAATAGTTGGGATCCCCCTCTTACACAGGGGCTACACACAAGGTCGCAATCGGGAAAGAAACAAAGGTTAACCCTATGAGGCTTAACCATTCGTAGTAATAATATCGTGTATTGGGGGTTCTTCTTGAGGTTCAATTATCTTCATTTGGTCTCGAATCTTCGTGAATTTTGAATCTGTTTGGGGTCCTCTGGAGTTTACTGGTCCATTTGTCCTCAGTTCTCTTAAATAATTTTGGACTTGATATCTTTCCCATATGTTTGGACTCGATCATCGACTGTACCCACCCAAAGGCTTACTACGAGCTGGTATCCTTAGTAGCCACAATATTTAGGGTCTTTACACGAGGTGACGGTGAAGGGAAGTATTTGTTGTACCTGGAACAGACGTTCGTCAAACTCACTTGGGCTCCTTGGAGGGTAACCCATGGGTAAAACCATGAGGAACCTTGCACCAAGGTGTAAGTCTGTTAAGTAGGTGCTATAGTGGGAAAACCCTCCTACGGACTACACTAGGGTTCTAAAGTGCAGGAAGAGCTAACCGTCTAAAGTCTCCTACTTTTAACCACTATCCCGACAACACCCCACATTCATATATAAAGTACTAAATATAGGGATCAAGTATTCTTACCTTGAACTCCACATCCGGTGTCGATCCCAATACGTTCGGTCGCTTCTCAACTTCAAAAATCCTCCCAAGTTTGACCTGCATTCACCAAAAGACAAACAAGAAACTACAAACAAGAATTCTATATATGGATTAATGGGTTAGATGTCATAACAAAATGTAAATCATACATAGAGATAAAACACATCATATGGCGGGACAACAAAAGTACTTCTTTATATTAATCTCATAATGTCACTTACAAAAGGAGATCGACAACTGCTCCTTGAACCCGGTCCTAGGCTCCTCTTCACCAAGCTCCAACTGCTTCCACGTATCCTTCTTCTCTCACACTTCTCTCTAGAGAATAGGCATAGGTTTATGGATGAGGAAAAAGGACAAGAATGGGAAATTCTGGCTCAAACTCACAATGTGGCTGCAAATTCTTGGGGCAAGGGGGGATTAGGAAATGGGCAAAGTTTCACTGCTTTCATTCTTCTTCGTAGAATGGGACCCCAACACCTTCTTTTATATGCCAAAAAGATAGTTATTCGGTTGGGTGACGGGCTATGGGCGGTCAATTGGTTGGGAAACTACCCAAAAGTCTATATTCCCTTGCAACTTTTTGTTTTTTGCAACTATTGTGGGTATACACGGGTTGTAATGGTGTAGCTAGTGTATGTACATGAGCAGTAATGGTGCAACTAGCATACATACGTGGGCAGCAGTGGTGCAGGGCACGTACATCTTCAAAAATTTTGTTTTTAAGAAGAGTTATTCAGTATTGGCTTGGAAAAAATAGTAAGTAAGATGGCCTACTGCTAGGTATGCATGTTTGGTGAAAATTAGGGTTATAATAGATGCCCCCTAATGTGTGAGGTCTGAAGAGCATCTGATGGCCGAAATACATTACATTTTTTTACCAACGTACAAAGCGAGTGAGCCCGAGCACAGAGTTTGGGAGGTGTCATCTGCAAAATAACAATTGTCTCACTGAGGCCAGCATAACCATGCTCGGGATGAAATAAATCATGGCTACTAATCAAATAAACTACAGATCCATGTCATATAACTATATAAAGTGTAGTTGTGAATAGTACACAATGAATCTACATCTCAAAATCAAAACATATACATGAATAGTATCCATCTTCAAGAAGCTAATGACGCCTGATGGCTGGAGATGAGGTTTTCAGAGCTCGAGCAACAAATTCAATATATTCTAAAATTGGGTAGGAGTGTAATGTAAGTGTACATATTCACTACCCATAGTTCTTCGACGGCTTTTAGGGGAACAAACAAGAGGATCTTGGTGATCAGGTAGAGAACTTCATTGATTTTTAAAAAAGACTTTGAATTGGACTTTTGGGATGGCTGGGCATGAGGACAAGAGACAAACTGCAGAAGGGATGACTCAAGTTGGTGTAAAACTTCCCTTGGAAAATAGCACGATGAATGATGAGACTCAAGCAGCATGACATTGAAATAAGTTCACGATGCAGGAGGTAACGCAACTCTCCATATGTTTGGAAGAATAACCAAACAGAGGAGGAGACAACTCTATGTTACGAGAGCAAATTCCTAAGGTCATATTAAATCCCAGAGCTTGACGAACAAACAGAAGGATTTGCTTTGTCCAAGGGTGACTCATTGTGCTTCCATAAAAGAAAAATACTTTTCCCATCCTCTTTTTGTGGTATATTTGATTTTTTTGTCCTTTTTCAATATTTTGAAAGCTTGAAAAAGAATAAAATAATTCTACATCACAAAGGAGGAACGAGTGTCGCAGACATACTAGTTCCAAGCGCGAGGAACACACTGATGCTCAGAGCAAGGAAACATGTGTAGGAAAAGGACACTCGGGGAAATTCCTCCATGGGTCAAGGTGTCATGACGCAGAGGCAAAGTGCTACAAGGCTTGCGTATAAGGCATGCTTCAAAGGTTCATTCGAGATCCACATGGAGCTGGCATTAGGCCAAAGACACATGAATGAAAATGTAATTAACGAGCCCAAAGAAGGTAAGCTCGGTGGTTTTTCGTTTTTAGAGAGTCTGAAAAGCGCAAAAGAAAACTCCAACGGGGTACCTTTTTCAAAGATAATCTAGTCGGTTCGAAAAAGGGATAAATTAGCACTGAAAAGACATTTATTCAAAACCATTTTAACAAGTGTGATAAAGACAAGATCACTCGAAAATCTTTTCAATTTTAAGGAGTCTGAAAAGAGCTTAACTATGGACTCGCTGCCTTTTTCTAGGTTTAGTTTGCTTAGCCCGAAAAAGGTGAAATTTACTAAGGAGAACTCTCCCGGCGAGAAGAATCTCTCAAGGTGTACCTTTTTCCTCGTTAATCTACAGGCCGGAAAAAGGGGTAAACTCATTCCAGTATATGTTTTTCTGAACCAATTAACGAGTGTGAAAGAACAAGGTCACTCGGTGATATTTTCAATTTTAAGGAGTCTGAAAAGAGCTTAACTATGAACTTCGTAATGGATGTTCTTCTGGACCTGTTTAACAAGTGTGAAGAAACAAGATCACTTGACGATCTTTTCACTTTTAGGGAGTCTGAAAAGAGATTAACTATGGACTCCATGGGGGTTCCTTTTTCATAAATTTAGTCTCTCAGGCCCGAAAAAGGGTTAAACTTATACCTGAGAATACTCTTCTAGATAATCGAAACTCCTAGAGTATACCTTTGTTTGTACAATTGACCA
Source organism: Picea engelmannii (assembly GCA_009831015.1). Lineage (NCBI taxonomy): Eukaryota > Viridiplantae > Streptophyta > Pinopsida > Pinales > Pinaceae > Picea > Picea engelmannii. Next base: position 291,579 of record ML794368.1, read on the forward strand.
TCCAGACCGAAAAAGGGGTAAACTACCGCGAGACATACGTGCCTTCAAATTTTAGTTTGGCGAGCGTGAAGAGCAACAAGATTGCTCGACAATATTTTCAGTTTTAGAGGGTCTGAAAAGGGCTTAAAAGAAGACCCGTTTGTTTTTTGGGAGTCCTGAGGGTGAGGCCAAGAGTGATAATATATCAGACATGTGAAGGCTCAAGCTCGTAATCAATACAAGACTAAAAGGATACTCGATCCTATAGTCATTAGTGATGGTATGGATACCAAAATGAAACCAGGATCTACCTAGGGCATCCATGTGAGGGTAGGCTCTAACATGAAATTACGACACTTATAGAGAAGCAATGGTCGTTCTGTGTCACAATTCGGTGGGTCGATCCTATGGTAAAGCGCAAAATACAACAAGGTGCAACAAGTGGAGGTGGAATCCTAACTTAAATGCACACAGTTGGAAAAAAAGACTTTTCACCAAAGGACCAATGACTTTTCAAGTGAAGAAGATGATCTAGAAACAATTTGTGTAAAGTTTGATGATAGTTATCCCATGAAAAGAATAGAATAAAATCTATTAGAACTTCAAAAGGAAATTGAAGAGGGTTTACATTTATAGGAGTGATCATTTTTATACACACTATAACTATCTTTAGGATAACACTAAGAAGTTTCTTAGGAGGATTCAAAGGCACATCTTGAAGTTAAAGGGAATGCTCAAAGAAAAAGAAGAGAGTTCTAAATTAGAATAAAAGGAAGAAGAGATCACAAGACTAAAGAATGGAAAAGAAGACATGAATATAGATGATGAGATTAGAAAAAGTTTTCAAACCATTATTCATCTCAAGACCCAAATTGAAGAAGCCAAAATAATAGAGGAACTATTGAAGATTCAAATAAATGAAAAGGAAGAGTCATGTTGTAAGCTAGAAGCGGAAATTGTTGACCTTAGAAAGAAGGTAGAGAAGTCAAACAAATTCTTAAATAGCTCAAGAATCTTGGATGAGATATTGGAAATTCAAAGACCACTATGTGATAAATCAGGTCTTGGATACAAAGGAGAAGATACACATGTTGAAGCAAGCACCTCAAAGAAGCATGAGGTAAGTCCATCAAAGAAGGAAGACAATGTTGCAAAACAACCATCTACACAAGACAAAGAAGATTTCAAAAGAACAAAGCAAGGAAGACATCAAGAAGCTACTTTTGGGACACCAAAGAAAAGGTATGAAAGTATTTTTCATGGGCATTGTTATTCATGTAATGGATATGGTCACAAAGATTTTGAATATAGATCTTATGAAAGGAGATATAATGGAAGATTCTATAACACCACAAGGTGTTGGAGATGTGATCAAGTAGGAAATATTGTTGCTCACTGTAACTCTATGAGATGCTACAGCTGTAGTGGATTTGGCCACAAATCCAAGGAGTGTTGGAACACAAGAAGAAATTCCATGATGAGGACTTCACATAGCATGGCTAGACGAAGGAATGAAGTAAGAAAGGGAGATATATTTGAAAATATGGATTCTCGTAGCTCAAGTTCTGAGGAAAAGGATCATCTAGAGAAGTGGGTGAATAAGATAGAGCAACCAGATCCGAATGAAAGACTGAAGAGAAGTACAAAAGTGTCATCTATTGAGGCACATGCGGGTGACAGTGGTGACAGTCGCATGCATACGTGTGCTAACCTTGAATAGGTCGCATACACACGTGCTCTGTTGTGTAGCAGGTCGCGTATATGTTGTAAAGCCTTGGGAAAAAGGCAATGCACATGGCTTGGAGTTTGATGTGATGGTATAACTCTTTATTGCAGGGTCTGACATTGTTTATTACATGTTCTAACATTGTTTGTTGCAGGTTTTCATGGTGAGATCACACAATGGTATAATAAAAATAAATATTGGGTGCATGGCACTAACCCAAGAGTATGGATTGATGTTGATCTACTAAGATTAATCATTTTGTGATGTTGATGGTGCTATACATGGCTGGTATAACTTATAATGTATTATTCGAAGAATATGTTGATATCATGGTGCATGCATCTTGCATATGGATTGGGATACATGTTGAGATGTATGGTTGGTGAGTTGATGAGGTGATCATGTTGTACATCATTGTTGATCTATAGTTGATGCATGATTGGTACTTTCTAGTACATTGGAAGAGACACCTACTAGAAGTTTGATTGGCACATGTTTTATGGAGGATTTGGCATACATATATGAGATTCATCATTTTTTGGTATTGGTGCATGGTAATGTACATGTTTGGTACACTCATAGATGGAATATGCTTGATGATACTACACCATTGGTACTACTTGATTAGCACAACAATTGGCATTTGTTTGAGATACCTGATTGTGGAACTTGGTTCATGATGGAGGCATATCATGAGTGATATGATACATTGTTTGGCATCTTGGTAGATGCACATGGTTGGCATATTGGTAGATGCACATGGTTGTCATATTGGTGGATTCACATGGTTGGAATATTGGTAGATGCACATGTTGGCATGTTGATAAAGGCATATGATTGATACATTCCATGGATGATATCTTTTGGCACATTACATGATGTTGATGTACATGGTTGTTGTACATAGGTGTTGTGCATGATGAGCACACATTTTGTACAGGATGTACTTGGTTGATATTTTTCTCATGATTTTTTATTTCATTGTTGACATATCTTTTGCTTCATGATGCTTGGTGTGGCATGAGTTTGATGCATAAACAGGTCCAAGGATCGTTATATGGTAGCACAATGTTCATCTTGCAGAAAAGATAGGGGAGACATACCCATAGGGGGAGTCATTCTTCTTCCCATGATTCTAGGAGGAGAAATTTATCAGATGCATACCTAGAAAAGAGCCATATACTTGAAGAAAGAGCACAGGAGCATAATTTCAGGGGGAGAAATGGTCACAGGGGGGAGTATGTTCGATGTATCTTGAGCATTACATCAAAGTGATATCCCTTGTTCAAAAGGGGAGAGATTATTCAGAGGAAGATCAAAGGCATTCAGACAGGGGGAGCAGCCCTAAGGAGAGTTCAAGCAAGGGGAGCAGCCCCAAGATGAGAATGGCCCTTTGTCATTGATGCCAAAGGGGGAGAGTTAATCACATTGATGTGATTGATGTGATTGATGTAAATTGATGGGGAGAGATAGTCACATTGACTATCAATGTATATCATGCCTTATCTACATGTTGACATCAATAATTGGTAATTGGTGTTGACATCAATGTTGGTATTGCCATCAATTCCAAAGGGGGATATTGTTGGATCATGTTGTCATTAATTCCAATGGTTTTATTTATTGATTTCATTGATTGATGTCAAAGGTTTGATTGATTGATGATTGATGTAATATAATATGTATTTTCGTTGATGAGAATGCATAGATGAATATGGATCAATGAGTTGTCATTGATACATGATGAAGATGGATCGTTTTGGTTTCATTGGTATATGATGCATTGTTGGAAAAATGTATAGATGACTTAGTATTGTCTTATCATGATTGATAAGGTGCACAAACAAATGAAATCAAAAGTGGTCCCCTTATGGTGCAAGCCCTCATAGGAAGATGCTTTGTGAATTGAGTTATCCTAGAAGAATGTTTGGAGGACCCGTGGTCTCATCATTTTCTTATCATGATTGATAAGGTGCACAAATGGATGAACTCCAAAGTGGTCCCCTTATGGTGAAAGCCCTCACAGGAAGACGCTTTGAGGATTGAGTTATCCTAGAAGAATGGTTAGAGGACCCATGCTCTCATTGTTGTCTTATCATGATTAATAAGGTGCACAAATGGATGAACTCCAAAGTGGTCCCCTTATGGTGAGAGCCCTCACGGGAAGACGCTTTGCGGATTGAGTTACCTAGAAGAATGGTTGGAGGACCCATGCTTGTATGTGGAATAACAAGATGAATCTCAAGGAAATTGTTGGTGAAACTATCCTAGATGTATATTTCTTGTCATGCCATTTCTGGTGGTATGTAGAATGTCACATAAATCCTCACTGTTAGAGAGTTATGGCCATGAGAAGTTGGAGACCCCAGGTTTGGGTAATGGACCCAAGTTTGTTTGATGGGTAACAGTATGAGTTATGATATATTTTCAGGCAATACTATTATATATGAATATTACATTTCATTCCATTTCTGGTGGTATGTGTAACGTCACATAACTCCTCACGGTTTGAGATTTATGGCCTTACGAAGTTGGAGGACCCTCACATGTCATCTAGAAGCCCCAAAAGGTCAAAGTAGTCAAAGTGATTTAAGGTATTTTAAAAGGTAAATAATAAAGTGAAGTGATGAGTGTAATATAATTCAAAGTGAATACAAAATAAATTATTTAAATAATAAATTTAATGGGGAAATTATAAGTGGGTTAACCCTAAAATAAGGAAAGTGGGGCTAAGTGACCTAGAAGATGTTTTTAAGGAAGCTACTTGGAGAGTATAAATAAGAGGCAAGGCTCTCTCATTTTAATCACACTTGAGCATATTGAATATATATATATATGTGTGTGTGTGTGTGTGTGTGTGTGTGTTTGTGTGTGTGTGTGTGTGTCTTAGGTAACCAAGGATATATAAGCCAAAATTCTATGGAAAGGTGAAGAAAAGAAGGTCGAAATGCAAGGAAGGATAAATTCTTTTGATGGTGCTTTCTAAGGTATGTTATTTACAGGTCATCTCACCATTTTCGCTATAACTTTTTTTCTATAATGATTCAGACCGTTAAATTGATATTCCATTGAGAAAACATACCCATGTATCTGTGGTAAAAAATTATTCTTGTGGGTGGTTGTATTTTGGGAGTTACAGTCCGTGGAAAATAGGGTTTGTGACAAGTCCTAAAACTAGTCAAAAACAGGGGTTTCGGGTAAAACGTCATAACTTCTTCATAAAATATCCAAATTCAGTGATACCAAATTTTTTGGTGATGGTATAGGATTTAGTATGTTGTGTAACATTTTCATATCAATTCAAGGAACATTTTGTGTGGGCCACGCTCTACAAGGTCGCTCTCTAGAATAAGTCAGAATTCAACAAGGTATGTAATTTTTTCTATAACGCCTTTTCTAAGAGGTTCCAAGTAGTTCCACCTGGAGGAATTGCATAAACACACTAAAGAACATAAACACACTAAAGTTTCATATCTTTATTCATTACAAGTACAAAGTTATGATTATTTCAAGTTGGGGTTGTTGACTAATCCAAAACTAGTCATGGTTGAGACAAGCAGTTGATGAGTTTGCACATACATGAGGTGTATAGTTGATGATGTTGGTACATATTGATGATTCATTGTTGATGATTATTTGAAACATGATTGGTATATACTTGGTACATGGGTGGATGCACTTGTTTATGGTACAGGTTGATTACAGGTTGGTGCATGGTTGATGCACTTGTTTATGTTGACAGATTGATATATGTTGAGGATTGTTGCCTCATCTCAGTTGGTGCTAAGAATGTAAGTTGAGTCTTGCATATAGAGTTGGTTCTCTTGTAGACTTGTACTCTATTCAGTTTTTTCTAAAAAACCCCTGGATTGAAGTCCATAATAAACAGAAAAATTGTACATACATCTTGTGTTCTTTGTGTTACTTCTGGAGATGATTTGTTGATGATATGTATTCACATCTAACTGATTATAAATGATAGCAATGAGTAATGAGAAAATTTTGAATGTTAACTAAGGAGTTTGTGTGTAAGAGGGAAGTTTTGGGAAAAAGTTCCCCAG
>ML794368.1:308012-336736 GCA_009831015.1 Picea engelmannii
GCTCGGATGTTTAATGAAAGCGGAAGTTAGGGGCTACAATAGGGCATGTCTATCAAGGGTGTGATGGGGTCCACAGAGTGGGGGGTGTTGGGTGGTGTAGTATCGAGGGAGTTGAAGTAGGTTCACGGGGTGTGTGGGTGTGTGCTAGGAGGGTTTGTTAGGAGGTGACGAGAAAGGGTGCATGGAGGAGCGTGGACAGGAACAGTTGGGATTTTGTTGAACAGAGGTGGGGGAACTAGAGAGTGGGATGTGGGGACAGACGCAGAGTTCAGGGGTAGCGAACAGGTGTGGGATGGGTCTGCGGGATGCGTTGGGGAGTGTGGTGTCTGGAGTGTGAGCGGGGAGGGATTTGTTGGTAGGGATTTGTTGGGAGGGATTGTGGGTGTGTGAGGGCGCGCAGTGGTAGGGTGATGGGTTACGGGGTTCGAGGGAGGGATATGGGTGTGGGCATAGGTTATGGTTTTTTTTTTTTTCGACTCTAATCTTTTTCAAATTTTCTGGCAGCGGAAGAATGATTTTTTTTTTTCTTCAACGAATTTTTTTGTTTGAAAATGGCCAAAAGTCAGTTAATGGTCAAAGACCATATCAGAGAAACTCTGAGACGATGGGTTTAGCCAAAATCCAATATATTGTTGCCAAGGACAACGTGATTGACTAGAAGTCTAGTGGCCAAAGGCTAGGATCAGAAAAATGAAGCTTTGATACCACTGTGGTGAACCTACTGGTTCACTATGTAAACATCCAATATAAATAGGACAGTACGCAATAATCCATTTAAGGATAGTAAATATATTTAATAATAAATGTATAAGAATGAATAAGATGATTACAACTGATGAATGAGGGCTTGTATATATATTTCACACAGGGGTGCCCTTTCATAAGAGACATGACCTTTCATATGTCATGTCTCTTCATAATTAATTATTACTTATTAGTTATTTATATTTACATATTATATATATATTTATGTTTGTTACAGGTTACTCAGTTGGAGAATCATCACCTCATGTGTGTCAGAATTAGATACAGTCTTAGAGAATTGGCAGCAGAGGTTACATGAAGTCTCTGCAAGAAGATGCGCAAGAATAGACCGCGCAGTAAGATGGGTATGTACAGAGATAAGGGAACCTCCTAGATTCCATGGGGTGAATGACTTAGAAGCGTTCTTAACACAATACAAAGATGAAGTGTTAGAGAATTAGAGGCTCTTATCCCTAGATATAGAACTCAAGGAAACACCTACAAGATGGTGGGGTGCGCACAAAGAGATAGTTAAGGACTGGTACCAATGTAAGAGGTTACTGCGCATCAGATTTGGCGTAGATCAAGGAAGCAACCAACTGCAGAAATATGACGGACATGGGGACACCAGCAAAACACTTGGAGAAGTGTAGAATGCTATGGAGGATGACACCACTAGAGGAATGGCCTCATTATTTTGTTCACACATTAGAAGGGATTCCAGCAAACTGGTATATAGACCAGGAATTGCGCAGAGGAACTACAAACTGGACAGTATTACAACAGAACTTTACAGTCACTTTCTCATTTGAACATGAGAACGCCAACATAGAATCAGCACTTAAACAAATTAGAGGGGTGATATTCACTAAATAACCGTAAGTTGAACTCATGAAAGAAGAACAACAGCAGAACAAACAGATAGTAAAATAACACTTGTCATGCTACCATGTGCAGGAAGAAGCACCGGATGAAGATGACCCGCGAAACATTCAAATTACGGAATTTGAAGGTGAAAGAGAAGTGGAAGGTCCACATATGGAATCATAAGTATTTGATGTCTCGATCAAGGTGAAGAAAGGCAACATTGGGATAGTTGAGAATCCCAAAATAGCCAGCATTGGAGACTACTGGGATGAGCAAATAGTGGAAAGCATAACAGAGTTATTGTGCGAGTATAGCGACATGTTCCCAACAAAGTTCATGGAAATGAAAGGCATAGCAGGAGATATAGGTGAAATAAATATATCGCTCAGATCTGAGGCAAGGTCGATTAGACAGAGACCATACAAACTAAACCCTATATATAATCAAAAAGTCAAACCCGAAATTGATAGGATGTTGGAGGTTGGAATCATAGAACCTATAGAGGAATATGAATGGGTAAACCCTATGGTAGTTCAGGAGAAAAAACAGGGAGGGATAAGGATATGTGTCAACCTGAGGAAGTTGAATGATGTGTGCCTACATGACACGTTCCCTACTCCTTTCACAGATGAGGTGTTGGAGAACGTAGGAGGACAAGAAGCTTATTCATTCAATGACAGATTCCCAAGCTACCATCAGATCAAGATAGTTGCAGAAGATAGATACAAGACCATGTTTGCCACCAAATGGGGATCCTATCAATACATAGTCATGTCATTTGGACTAAACAATGCACCAGCAATATTTTCCAGAGTAGTCATAGTTGCATTCAAAGAATTCATCCACCAGTTTCTATAGGTATATCTGGATGATTGGACAGCTTATATTCTGTTGAAATACCATGTAGGAGTGTTTGAGGATGATGTTAGAAATATGCAGGCAGTGCCAGATATCGTTAAACATCAATAATTTCATCTTTGGAACACCTTTTGGGACACTATTAGGCCATATAGTATGCAAACAAGGCTTGCTAGTAGATCCTGCCAAGATTGCAATAATTGTTAATATACCACCACCACTACAATAAAACAGGCCATTAGCGCCTAGTTTAGTGTCGGATTTTAGTGCATTTGAGGGCATGAATTAAGTTTATGAGAGGGTGAAAAACCCAACGCTAAACGACGTGCTCACTTGGGTGTCAGATTTAGTGTCCAATTTATCTCCCTCTTTAGCGCCAGGTTTTGCTCCATTTTTAGCGCCTAATTTTGCTCCATTTTTAGCGCCCAGTTTTGATTCTTATTTAGGTCCTAGTTTTGCTCCAGATTTTGTGCCTAGTTTAGCGCCTAAAATGTGATATAGCTCCCTAAATAACACCCAAAATAGTGCTTGGTTTAGCTCCTGGTGTAGCTCCTAGTTTATCTCTAGGTGTGGCATATAATTTAGCTCCTTGTTTAGCTCTTGGTTTAGCACCTATTTTAGCTCCAGGTGTAGCTCCTAGTTTGGCTCTTGGTTTAGCACCTAGTTTAGCTCCTAGTTTAGCTCCCAGTTTAGAACCTATTTTAGCTCCACGTGTGGTGCCTAATTTAGCTCCTGGTTTAGCACCTAGTTTAGCTCTTGGTTTAGCTTCTAGGATAGCTCCTGGTTTAGCTCCTGGTTTAGCACCTAGTTTAGCTCCTAGTTTAGCTCTTGGTTTAACTTCTAGTTTAGCTCCTGATTTAGCACCTAGTTTAGCTCCTAGTTTAGATCCGGGTTTAGATCCTGGTTTAGTGCCTAGTTTAGCTCCAGGTGTGGCACCTAGTTTATCTCCCAATCATGCTTCATGTTTTTCTTCTAGTGTAGTGTCGAAAATAGCTTCTATTTTGGCTTCCAAATTAACGCCAAGATGTGCTTCCATTATTGCATCATTTTTTGCTTCCATAATTGCTTCCTTGTTAGCTCCATGGTTTGTTTCCTTTTAGTTCCAAGGATTGCTTCCCTTTTAGCATCTGGTTTTTCTTCTTTTTTAGGTCCAGGGTTTGCTTCCTTTTAGTGTTGGTATTTGCTTCTTAATTAGCATCTAGTTTTACTTCTTGTTAAGAAACCAATTTAGCTTCCTACTTAGATCCAGAAATAGCTCCAAGTATGGCTTCAAATTTAATGTTGAGTTTTACTTCCATTTTAGAGCCACATTTTGCTTCCATTTTAACAACTCATGTTGTGTCCTTTTTAGCTTCCATTTAGTAATTTAACTTTTTTTATTTCAATATAATTAGTTAAATATATCATGCATCTTAAAAAACTTATATTATTATAGAGTAAGTCATATTGCATTTGAAGTATTTTATATGATAGTTTTTATAAAGAATTTTTAGGGAACTGGACATCCATACAAACTAACAACATCATTATACTTATTAAATATCCATCTAAATAAAATCGACAACATACAGTATATATAAAATAGCAAGATAATGATTATAACATTATCATCATCTATAATTACAACTAGTCAAATATATCAATATTAGATAAGTACCATGTCAAACAACTTATATATTTAATATTGATAATATCATCATCATATATAACTACAACAAGTGAAAGTCAAATATGACAATAGATCAATAACATGTCAGAATGATACATGACCAGCAGTCGACCTAAGTTAAGATGATATATGTCCAAATGATATATGTCAAAATGATAAAACTCAATAATATGGTATAGTAGGTGAAAATGATACATATGATAATAAACATGAAAATAGGCATCATAACGATATACAACAATGATCAATGATGGATTCTATATGATCAATGTCACTGGCTACTACCAACAACTAGGTCATCATCGTTATCTTGATCATCATCATTGTGGTCATCATCGTCGGCATTCACGGTGTCTTCTTCATCTGACTCATTATCATCATCTCCTGTGTCTGTATCAGGACCATTATAAGTTGGATCTATGTCATGAGGATCAATGGATCTTCTGGAAGACCCATGTTCTGCAAAAAAGAACATTCAAAATGAAAAGTTATTATTTATTTCATGCAATATGTAATTTATGTGTTATATTTCTAATATTACAACATATGAAACGAAACCACAATCATATTACATCGTATCAAAGTGCACATACCATAATAAAATTTCAAATAAGTTACAAATAAGAAGTCACTCCAATGTTGTAAAACATGCAACAATTCCAATAAACGTTAGTAAAGATCGTAAAAAAATGTGTTATACATTTTAAGTATCAATTGTAAATTCTATTACTTAACTGTAAGTGCCAACCCTCTCCATTGTGTTCTATATATGATTATGTTTTCCTATAAAAATCCTTTGAGAGTTAATTGGTCTATATATATTCTTCTCTTGTATTTCACAAATGAATATTTTTCTAGGACATTTTGGCCCATTATAATATGCTTCAAAGGTCCTTTGAGAATTAACTAGTTTATAGGTAATTTTGAAGATGCTCTCAATACTCATTCAACTAGACCAGATCCAAATGTCAATCCTTCCAAAGAAAAAATTCAATACATCAAGCCCTAAAGGGTTGAAAATTATGAAAAAATTGTAATAAAAGGTGTCAAGGTGTATTTCCTTTCCTTACCTTGCCATTCCATTCCATACCATGCCATACTTTGCCATGCCATGCCATGCCATGTCTTTCCTTTGCATCGCTTGCCTTGCCATGTGTTGCCATGCCATGGCTTGCCTTTGCATGCCTTGCCTTGCCATGTGTTGACATGTCATTCCATGCCATGCCATGCCTTGCCATGCCATTCCATGCCTTGTCATGCCTTGCCTTTCAATGTCATGCCTTGCTATCGTATGGTATGCATTTCCATGCCATGCCTTTCTATCGTATGGTATGTCTTTCCATTCCATGCCCCTCCATACCATGCCTTGCATTCACTTACCATGCCTTGTATTTCCATATCATGCCCTTCCTTTCCATGCTATGTCATGTCGTGCCTTAAGGTTTTTATTCCCTGAGGAGGAATTGCAAAAGAGTCCCCAAAATGGTTTGGGATGCCACTTGCAACTGGGTATAAAAATAAAACTGAATCTTGGATTGAGGAACCATCAAATTCGATGGATTAATAGGATAGGATTTTAGCTAGAACACCCCTCACTCTCAAGTGCCATGCCTCGGAATTTGCTTTACTCATTGATTTAGAGAATTAGTGTTTTTCTCAGTTTGAAGCAATGCAACATTTGGATTAAGGGGTCCAATTTATGAAACCATCCCTCATGAGAAGATCGATAATGTGGTCACCTAGTCCATGCCTAAATGAGCTTGGAGCATCTCACGGAACTCAAAAATGTTGCTCCGTTAGGTTTTTATGCCCTAAGGAGGAATTGGCCAAGAGTCCCTGAAATGGTTTGGGATGCATCTTGCAACACGGTATATAATGAAAATAAAGACTCATATTGAGGAACCATTGTGTCCGTTGGATTCCTGGCATAGGTTTTCAGCTAGAGCACCCCTCACTGTCGGGTCCAATCCCTCGTAAGTTGTTTTTTTTATCAATTTTGAGAACTAGGGTTTTTCTCAGTAAGAAGCAATGCAACATTTGGATTTAGGGGTCCAATTTATAAAACCAAGCCTCGGGAGAGGATAGACAATGTGGTCACATATTCCATGCCTAAAAAAGCTTGCAGCATCTCACGGAACTCAAAAATCTTGCATCGTTAGGTTTTTATACCCTGAGGAGGAATTAGCCAAGAGTCCCCGAAATGGTTTGGGATGCCACTTGCAACTGGGCATAAAAAAAAAATCGAGACTCGGATGGAGGAATCATTGACTTCGATGGATTATTGGGAGAGTATTTTAGCTAGAGCACCCCTCACTCACGGGTGCCATGCCTCAGAATTTTCTTTACTCATTGATTTCGAGAATTAGGGTTTTACTCAGTAAGAAGCAATGCAACATTTGGATTTAAGGGTCCAATTTATGAAACCATGCCTCAAGAGTGGATGGACAATATGGTCACATATTCCATTCCTAAACAAGCTTGCAGCATCTCACGAAACTCAAAAATGTTGCTCTGTTAGGTTTTTATGCCCTGAGGAGGAATCGGCCAAGAGTCCTTGAAATGATTTGGGATGCGACTTGAAACTCAATATATAACAAAAATTGATACTTGTATTGAGGAACCATTGTATCTGTTAGATTCCTCGCATAGGATTTCAACTAAAGCACCCCTCACTCACGGGTCCAATCCCTCGTAAGTTTTGTTTTTCATCGATTTTGATAACTAGGGTTTTGCTCAATAAGAAGCAATGAAACATTTGGATTTAGGGGTCCAATTTATGAAACCATGCCTTGGGAGAGGATGGTAAATGTGGTCACATATTCCATGACTAAACAAGCTTGCATCATCTCACGGAACTCAAAAATGTTGCTCCGTTAGGTTTTTATGCCCTGAGGAGGAATTGGCCAAGAGCCCCCGAAATGGTTTGGGATGCCACTTGCAACTGAGAATAAAAAGAAAAATGAGACTTGGATTGAGGAACCATTGACTCTCATGGATTATTGGGATAATATTTCATCTATATCACCCCTCACTCTCTAGTGCCATACCTCGGAAGTTGCTTTACTCATTGATTTCGAGAATTAGTGTTTGGCTCAGTTTGAAGCAATGCAACATTTGAATTAAGGGGTCCAATTTATGAAACCATACCTCATGAGCAGACCGATAATGTGGTCACCTAGTCCATGCCTAAACAAGCTTGCAGCATCTCACGGAATTCAAAAATGTTGCTCTGTTAGGTTTTTATGCCCTGAGGAGGAATTGGCCAAGAGTCCCCAAAATGGTTTGGGATGCGACTTGCAAATCAGTGTATAACAAAAATCGAGTCTCGGATTGAGGAATCGTCGTCTCCATTAGATTCCTGGCATAGGATTTCAGCTAGAGCACCCCTCATTCACGGGTCCAATCCCTCGTAAGTTTTGTTTTTCATCTATTTTGAGAACTAGGGTTTTGCTCAGTACGAAGCAATGCAACATTTGGATTTAGGGGTCCAATTTATGAAACCATGCCTCAGGAATGGATAGAAAATGTGGTCACATAGTCCATGCCAAAAAAATCTTGCAGCATCTCACGAAACTCAAAAATGTTGCTCTGTTAGGTTTTTATGCTCTAAGGAGGAATTGGACAAGAGTCCCCAAAATGGTTTGGGATGCCACTTGCAACTTGGCATAAAAATAAAACCGAGACTCGAATTAAGAAACCATCGACTTTGAAGGATTACTGGGATAGGATTTTAGCTAGAGCACCCCTCACTCTCGGGTGCCATAACTCATAAGTTGCTTTACTCATTGATTTTGAGAATTAGTGTTTTTCTCAGTTTGAAGCAATGCAGCATTTGGATTAAGGGATCCAATTTCTCAAACCGTCCCTCGTGAGAAGATCGATAATGTGGTCACCTAGTCGTAGTGATAATGTACCTTGCTCCTGTGCACTTCCCTGGTGGGTTTATAGGTCCCAAGAATTCAATGGCCCACTTTTCAAATGCTTTTAGGGTCATCTGCATTGCTAGTGGCATTTCATCTCTTTGGGATGGTTTTCCAACTCTTTGGCATACATCACAGGCTCTAGTATACTCTTTATCTCTGTGTAAAGTAGGCCACCAAAGGCCAACTCACAGAACCTTTTGCGTAGTTTCTTTCCCTACGTAATGTCCTCATGTGATGCCTTCATGAGCTTCTGCAAGGATCAGCGGGTGCTCTACCTCCATCATACATCTTCTTAGTATCTCATCAGGTCCCATCTTATATAGCTGACTAGCTATCAGTGAAAATTCTGCAGCGTGCACCACTAGTTGTTTATTCAGGGAAATTGTATACTGACTTGGAGCCATTCCTGTTGACAGGAATTGGACTATGTCTGCTAATGGCGAGGAGTTGTGCATCCGATAGTGTATCCTCCAGACTGGTGGGTTCTTCACCATGTTCCAACCTCGACAGGTGGTTGGGACCCTTGTTCATTCTTCTTGGCTTAACTATGATCTCAAAATCATATTCTTGAAACAAGAGAATCCATATGCATATTTGGCCCCCCAAAAATGGCTCGTTGACTAGGTACTTCAGTGCAGAGTGATCAGTAAACATTTTAAAGTGTTCTCCTAGTAACTAATGGCAGAATTTTTGCAGCACGTACACCATGGCTAATCCCTCTCTCTCTGTAGTAGTGTAATTGATTTCAGTTGTGGATAGATTTCTGCTGGCAAATGCTAATGGATGGTCGATCTCCCCTTCTCCAGGTTGTGCCAATACTGCTCCTAATGCAATAGAAGACACATCGACATGCACATGAAATTCTCTGCTCCATTCTGGAAAGACCAGAATGGGTACAGTCACCATCTTTTGTTTTAGTGTGTCGAAGCTCTGTTGGCATTCATCTATCCAACCAAACTGACAGTCTTTCTTTAATAACTTCTCCATTGGTGCAGTAATATGAGCATATCCTTTGATAAATTTCCTGTAATAGCCAGTATGTCCTAGCGCAGTGCGCAGTTGTTTGGCTGAAGTAGGAGGCGGTAAGTCGACTATAATTGCAATTTTTTATGGATCAACCAGAAATCCTTGCTTGCATACAATATGTCCTAATAATACTCCAAATGGTGAGAAGAAGATGCACTTCTTCAAATTTAAAGCAATTTGACACTACCTGCATTTGTCCAACATTAGTCTTAGACATTCAATATGATTTTTCAACAAACTAAAAATAGTCCAGTCATCAAAATAGGCTTCTAAAAACTTATGCAAAAATTCTTTGAACGCTTCGACCACCACCCTGGAGAAGATGGTCGGGGCATTCTTCAGTCTCAATTTGATCATTGTGTATTCGTAGGATCCCCATTCTATGGAAAATGTGGTCTTGTGGTGGTCCTCCTTGGCAATCTGGATCTGATGGTATCCTGAAAACCCATATGTAAAATAATATACCTCCTGGCCTCCCACATTATCCAACACTTCATCTGTGAATGGTGTCGGGAAAGGATCATGCAAACAAGCATCATTCAGATTCTTAATATCTACGTAGATCCTGATCTCACATGTCTTCTTTTCTTGCACCACCATAGGGTTGATCCACTTCGACTCTTCGATAGGTTCAATAATCCCTACTTCTAACATTCTGTCGATCTCAATCTTCACTTTTTCCTTATATTTCGGGTTCAATCTGTAGGGTCTTTACTTGACTGGCTTCTCATCTGGTTTCAAAGGTATTCTCATTTCTCCCATAGGTCTTTTGATACCCTTCATATCAGTGAACTTGGTCAGAAACAAGTCATGATACTCGTGCAGTAATTTTGTAATTTTGTCAATGGTAGCAGCATCCCCGTAATCTCTGACATTGGCAAGATTCGATGCCTCCTCTGTCCCAATATTGACTTTATTTATCTTGATTGATTTTCCAATGAATGGCATCTCAACTCCTAGTCCTTCCACTTCCATGTGGCCTTCTGTCTCAACAATGTTTACCTTCCTTGAATCATCATCTGCATCGGCATTAATGTTATAACATTCATGTAGTTTCTGGAATGGCGTAGTCCATTTGTCCTCTTCTTGCTCCAAAGGGAGGTTAGATGCCTCCTTAAATACTTGTTGCCTCACAATTTGTAGTGCTTGATCTACTGAAGGGAATTCACTCTCAAAAAAAAAGGTGGTTGTAAAATTATGAAGCATACCTTCCCAATTTGCAGTAATGAGGCGCAGTTCTGGTTGAAGGTACCAGTTAATAGGGGTCATGTCCAGTGTGTTAATGAATCTGTGTACCCATTGTTCTCAAGGGATGTCACTCCAGGATTCTTCACATCTTCGCGCATGGTCCTTTGGGCAGCTTCGACCTGTGTACCTCACTTCGCAGCTTCCTACTTGTGCTAAGAACCGCGTTGTCAGCAAGGTTCGACATTGTGTCCAATCTATAATATTTCTTTTGTGCGTCCCCCACCATCTTGTTGGTGTAGCTTTCAAGGCCTCATCCATAGCCAACATCCTCTATTGTGATGGTACACTTGTTTCAAAATCTGAGAGGAAGGCTTCTAGAGGGTTCAGACCATCAAAGGCAGGCAAGTTACTTATTGTTGTACCAATCTAGTGAACTTCTCTATTCAGTCAAGAACATCTCCTTGTGGATACTTCATACATATGGTTATGCCAGTTCTACAATGCCTCTTCTAAATCTGATGAACAAGCGTTGTCACTTCGCCAACTTAGATTTCCATCGGCAGTAGGGTTGATATAATCTTGTTGTATGGCTGTTAATTTATATATGTTTTCCAACTCATATGTGTGGTCTTCTTCTCTGATGGGATCTATATATCGTGGACCCTCATCTAGATCTAAGGGTGCAATGACCCTAAGGCCATCTCTTTCAAATGTCATGCATCTTTTCTTTAAATCAACCACAGTAGAATTGTTGAAGGCCCAATCAATTCCTAGCAATGCAAGGTAAGGGTAGCTATCATCAACAATTTCAATTACCTCAAAATATGCAAAGGTCCTAACTCCGTCAATGTCCATAAGGACATGCTCCAATCATCCAAATGGGCTGACAGCTTGTTGATTAGCCAGTCTAATCCTTATAGGGGAATATATCAACTTAGGTTTTCCCATTAGTGCCCAAGTTTTCTTTGTCATGCCATTGACCTCTGACCCTAAGTTGAGGACCACATAGTCTATATCATACTCTCCTATTTGAGCATTCAAATGTAATTCTTTGTTTGTTCTTCTCTTCTTACCAATCTGGTGTACTGCCCTGTTTAGTAAGGGGTCTACCTTTCCTAGCTCATACTTCCTGATTAGGTTCTGTAACTCTTGCACAACATTCTCATCTCAAAATAACTTAAGACAAGTGTACAAAAATTCGATGAGTTTACTTACCTCTTTTCTTTCTTTTGGTGAAGACAATTGATCAAATGCCTGAGGCATTCCATACTCTTTTATTTCTGGTTGTGTTTTAGATGAGGATCCTTGGTCCCCCTTGAAATCTTGTCTTGCTTCCTCGAATATTTGTCTTTCTTTCCTTGCATAGAAAGCCTGAGTCTTCTCCATAGCTTTCCTGATACGTGACTCTTCTACGATCTTTCTTTGGATTGTTCTATCTTCTCCTGTAGCAGCGCCTCCTCGAGTAATAACAGTGACTCTAGAGTATGTTATGTGTAGTTCGTCATATATCAGTTGCACTTGTGGGTTTTGCCAGGGTCCTCGTCTTTCCTGAAGCTTAGCCAATAGCACAGGGAATTCTTCTATGACATGCTCGAAAGAGTTACAATAATTGCAGGTTGTGAAAGGATTATGGAAATCCCTTGCCAAGTGTCCTGGTTGTGCATAGTTATAATAGATTATTTGTCTTCGGCCTCAGCCCATACCTCCTCCTTCTCCTCCTCCTCCTCTGTATCCACCGCAAGGATTGAAGTTTCCTCTCCCTAGAGATTTGTACTGCGGAGTTCTTCCTTCTTGTTGTACTTCGCCTTGAATCTTGTATATGTCCCTCGACCTCTCATGCATTAGATCGTAAGATCTACAAACTCGATCATCATGCCCCACTGATTTACAGAATGTACAATACAAGTTTGTGGGTGTCTGAACATACTTCTGCATGTAATATCACTCTCATGGGCGATGCCTATTTCTACATACATCGCACCAGGGAAAGTTAACTTGCTTCAAGGGGCTCGATGCTCCTGAGGCCAAGTACTCATGAAATAAGGGACAGTGTTCCTTATCATGACCTTTGGATCTGCATCTTACACACCAAATATCTTCTCTTTTGTCCTTCCCCTTTTCCTTCTTCATATCCTCGACCTGTAGAGACAAACTAGTCAGTTGGCTCAAGATTTGGCTCATGCCTGAGATAGATTCTCCCATAGGTGTTGATTCAAGCTTCATGGCAATCTCCAACGCTTCTGCCTACAATGCAATCTTCTGCTACATCAGAGGGACTCTTATGTGTGGTAATAGTGTCGCGATGAACCATTCTTTGTTCTATTCATCGGGGATTTGAAAATTTAATCGGCCTATTAGGGTCTTAAATCTCTAGTCGAACTCCCAAACAGGTTCTACTACCTTTTGTTTTATCTCTTTTAGTTCTGTAATACATTTTGACTCCGACTTAGATTTCTTAAACTATACAATTAGCGCATTCTTGATCTCATTCAGTGGCTTAGGCTGCGCCAGTCCTTGGACAAGTTTCATGTACCATCTCAGGGCGCGGTCCCTTAGCGTAGTGTTGAACTGGGTTCTCTTGATGGCTTCGTCGGTGATACTTTTAATATTCCACATGGCCTCACACAGGAACCAGTGTTGATCGGTATCCTCAGATCCATCTCCCCTGAAGATAGGGATCCTCATCTCATTTTCCATAGGGTTCCCTATACTTCCTGTCTAAGTGTAGGCTGAGTTTCTAGTAATAGCACTCTGAAGACTCTGGTGGTTCTGGCTATTCTGGTTTCTTTGTGCTATTGAAACAACGGGAGGGTTAATGTTACTTACTTCAGTAATCTACGCAATTCCTGAGGTTTCTGGATCACTTTGGTGAAGTTCTTCATCTTCCCGTTCTTCTATTATGGTGGGTTCTAAATGTTCTTCGTCAGTTAGATCTATCTCTTCTCCACTGTAGAAACCCTCTTCTACGTAGTTTTTCTTAAACAGTTTCTTAAGGTGAACCCCTTTGAATACTCTTCCACTGTGCATATGTCCAGCTTCTGTGTCATTTTTGCTATCTGAATATATGAACATTATCTTTTTCAAGTCTAGCCAATCTACTGTATCTTCAAGACGTTCTTTTCATGCAACAGCATCTTGATTCTCAGCTTCAGAAAGTGTAAAAATTTCCGGTGATATACCCTATCAATAGAAAATTCGGTGATATACCCTCCAATGGTACTATCAAACCAATGATCTATTGCTCTGGATACAGAGTTGTCAACTCTCTTGACCTTCTGGATCATTGTTGGTGTCCAAACCACAAGAGGTCTAGATTTGATCTCTAACTGGGTATTGGCTAACCTAGCCAACCACTCAAACAAATCCTGGTGGATTCCTCCAAAGAAGATCTCGTGAATGTCGGTGAAGATGTTTCTTTGTAGCCAATATTCAGTACTTAGTTTAGGGTTCTTGTCCCGGGCTTCAGCGAAGTCCCTCTCTTGATCCTCTATCCACTTTTGAATCTCTGTCTTCAATGGGAACCACCTTGACATTCCCTTAAAAAGATTCTTGTCCCAGCAACAGAACCATTTGTTGGCACAAGGGCAGACCCAGGGTTCACTCCAAGAGCTCACCAACAAGCCCTAGCTACTGGCCCTTTAGGAAACACCTGTGAAGTAGATGTAGTCTCACCTGAAGCATCTAAGAGGGAGGTTGCAGGATAGAGATGTCTATAACCAGGGGAATATCAAGTGGAACTAATACAACAATAATGTAGCATTCATATATCTCTTATCAGCTAGATCTACTATGTGCAGCTATAAATATGATCTAACAGAATAATGCAAATAACAGTCTAACAATGACAGAGATCCAAGCATCAATCACACATACGACACAAAATATACGTGGTTCACCCTCTCTCTAGGGTTACGTCCACATAACTGTGCTTATGATATATTAAGATAAATCTTACAATTCTGATATGCGCTCTTAGTCAGCAGATCTTCTCTCTTCTTCTCTCTGTCTCCCACCTTCCTGCACACCCAGCTTCAGGACTTGATCTTTGCACCCAGCTGAAGATCTTACAATACCAGAAGGATCTCACACTCAACACTCCCCTCTCTCATAGTACAATAATCTCTCAACCAATAACAACGAATATCAATACCCAACACTAGTAATGACTCGACCTAGGTCCTCTCGACCTCTATTTATACATTATAGTCCCTCACCGACAACCTTAGGTCGAAACCTAGGTGTAAAAACCCTAGGTGTATAAAACCCTAGGTCAACTTGACCCGCCTTTTCAGGGCTTTGCCAGCCTGTCTTTCCTCCCTTATCGCGTGGTGCTCCAAAGCATCCAATGGTGGTTTTCTTTGCTTGTTGAGTTGTCCTCGATCCATCTTCCTTGTTGATCTGCCATCCTTGATATCCTCATCCAACGGATTGATTTTCCGTACTTCGCTCTGGCTTTTCTTCTCTTTTGCTTACTTCAACCCAGTGACAGTCACTATGTCTCCCACGTAGTTCGCGTTTGACCTTTTCTTCTTCGATCTTTGCTTCCTTCCATCACCAAGGGCCAACAATGTTATGGTATGGTATGGTACATGTACGGTATTGGTATTGGTATTGGTATTGGTATTGGTATGTAATGGTATTGTTTGTATTGGTATGCAATGGTATTGGTATTGGTATGCAATGGTATTGGTATTGGTATTGGTATTGGCAAGGCATAAGGGTATTGGAAATGCATATTGGTATTGGTTTTGGTATGTATTGGTATGGTATTGGTATTGGTTTTGGTATGTATTGGTATGGTATTGGTATTGGTATGCATATAATTGCCAATGCATACCATTTCCGTGAAATGGTATGCAATGGTATTGGTATTCATACACAATGGTATGGTAGTGGTATTGGTATTGGTATTGGTATTCAATGGTATGGTATTGGTATTGGTATTGGTATGTTATTGGTATGGTATGGTATGGTATTGGTATGGTATGGTATGGTATTGGTATGGTATTGGTATGGTATTGGTATGCAATGGTATTGGTATTGGTATGTAATGGTATTGGTTGTATTGGTATGCAATGGTATTGGTATTGGTATTGGCAAGGCATATGGGTATTGTCAATGCATATTGGTATTGGTTTTGGTATGGTATTGGTATTGGTATTGGTATGCATATCATTGCCAATGCATACCATTGTCGTGCAATGGTATGAAATGGTATTGGTATTGGTACGCAATGGTATGGTATTGGTATGGTAGTGGTATTGGTATTCAATGGTATGGTATTGGTATTGGTATTGGTATGGTATGGTATTGTATTGTATTAGTATGGTATGGTATGGTATTGGTATGGTATGGTATGGTATGGTATTGGTATTGGTATTGGCAAGGCATAAGGGTATTCGCAATGCATATTGGTATTGGTTTTGGTATTGGTGTTGGTATTGGTATAGTATTTGTATGGTATTGGTATGGAATGGTATTGGTATTGGTATAGTATTCATATGGTATTGGTATGGAATGGTATTGGTATTGGTATGGTATGGTATTGGTATTGTTATGGAATGGTATTGGTATTGGTATGGTATTGGTATGGTATAGTATTCGTATGGTTTTGGTATTGGTATGGTATTGGTATTGGTGTTGGTATGCTATTCATATTGGTATGCATATCATTGTCAATGCATACCATTTCCATGCAATGGTATGCAATGGTATTGGTATTGGCATGCAATGGTATGGTATTGGTATTGGTATGGGATTGGTATTGGTATTGATACGGCATAGTATGGTATTTCTATTGGTATGGTATTGGTATTGGTATGGTATGGTATGGTATTGGTATTGGTATGGTATAGTATGGTATTGATATTAGTATGGTATTGGTATTGGCATGGTATGGTATGGTATTGGTATTGATATGGTATAGTATGGTATTGATATTGGTATGGTATTGGTATTGGTATGGCATTGGTATGCACATCATTGCCAATGCATACCTTTGTCATGCAATGGTATGCAAAGGTATTGGTATTGGTATGCAATGGTATGAAATGGTATTGGTATTGGTATGGTATGTTGTTGGTATTGGTATGGTATTGGTATGGTATTGGTATGCATATCATTGCCAATGTATACCATTTCCATGCAATGGTATGCAATGGTATTGGTATTGGTATGCAATGGTATGGATTGGTATGGTATTGGTATTGGTATGGTATGGGATTGGTACTGGTATTGGTATGGCATGGTATAGTATGGTATTGGTATTGGTATGGTATGGTATGGTATGGTATGGTATGGTATGGTAATGATATTAGTATGGTAATGGTATGGTATTGGTAATGGTATGGTATTGGTATTGGTATGGTATAGTATGGTATTAATATTGGTATGGTATTGGTATTGGTATGGCATTGGTATGCATATCATTGCCAATGAATACCATTATCATGCAATGGTATTGGTATTGGTATGCAATGGTATGGTATTGGTATTGGTATTGTTATTGGTATGCAATGGTATGGTATTGGTATTGGTATGGTATTGGTATGGTATTGTATTTGTATGGTATTGGTATGGTATGGTATTGGTATTCTTGGGATTTGCAAGAGAGAATTTATCACAATGGTAATGTTATGTGGAACTTTATCTCATATTCATGTAAGGATTAGGGATGAGAAATATAGTTTGGTTTGGTCCAAGAATCTTATTCTAATATAACATATTGCAAAGTTATGGTACAATACTATGTTATGTAATGCAGAACAAGACAAAATAATTGTGGTGGAAGCCCCTTTGGAATATTAAAGCTCCTATGAATACACATGTTTATATGTGGCTAGTGTTGAGAGACAAGTTACTTCTTTGAGATCATTTGCAAAGGAGAAGTAACCAAGGGCCTAGCGTGTGTTCACTTTGTAATATGGATGATGAAGTTATCACCCATTTATTAGTGAAAAACAAATATATTAGATAAGGTCAAAGGGAAAGAAAGCCCTATGAATGTTGGATGAGAATCCAACTTATCCAAATAGTAGGAAAATATAAATAAAATAAACTAAAGGGGCAAAACCCTGCTAGGCAAACTATGTTTGTTATCAGGGGCCACAAAACAAGGGCTAGTATTTCCAAACTCCATAAATTGCAAGGAACATTCCACAAGTTCATAATATTCAAAGGAAATAAAGGACAAGGATGCCCAAACAGGGATCCATTGACAAAAACTAGGGAAAAAACAAGGCAAGGGATCCTTCAGTACTATTGATACCTCGTTCTCCATCCATATTACAAAGTCGGTCCACTTTTTATTTTGTAACATTTATTTTTTAAAATGAGTTGGATGCCGACCATATTTGTCCTCTTGTCAAAACATGGCATGTGGACTAGTTAAACTAATAAATATGTAATTATTTACTTTTTCTAAGAAATAAAAAAAAAAAAAACATTTCACATAATAAATATACTTACAAATGTGCAGATCAAGACTTGTAAACTTTTTTGGCCACTGTGATGTGTGGCTTGGAGTTTTTCAAGCCTAGATTTGGAGGCTTTGTCCTGAAACATAAAGTAAGTCAATTGAACTATGCACAAATAAAATATAAAAATCGTTTAATAAATTTGATATAATATTATGAGAAAATTTAAATACCTGGATACTCTCCTCACCAGACTTCCTCCATGCATTTGACTTCTCATATGATTTTACAAGTTCTTTCTATACTTTTATTCTGACATCAATTGGCCTTTTTTTTAGCCTTAGCTCGGGTAGGAGTTTTTTTATCTTCTTTGTTTGATTTCACCTAAATCTCTTGCAATTCTGAGACATTTGTCTTTTCACCTTTTTTACTGACCAACCTATGCCAAATTCAAACTCCATGTCATGAATTACAGCTTTATGCAGGTGCATTGGTATCTTTGAGAATGACAAATGGAGATGGTCTTTGAACCGTTGAAGGCATGATTCCATCAACATAGTCACAAAAACCTTCGGGGCATCTGACATTCTGATATCTCCTAAAACCATGTCGTATTCTATCCTTGTATCATAGTTCCGAATGCAAGCTCCAACATGGCGTGGTGGACAAAGTTTGGGTCCCAAGAGTGGCTTCAACATTGGAGGTCTCCACTCTATGTTCCATATTCTTATAGGTCATCGTATATGATTTCCTCCTTGATTTTCTGCTCGATCCAAGAGTGGTTGGGGAATCATTTGATTCCCTTTCATAAGGTTGATTTTCTTGCAATGTCTCATGGGTCTTAGTGGATCATTTTTATATGTATTTTGCAAACATTTTCAAGTCTACACCGTCAAGTTTTTTTATGGCCTCTATCCCCAATATCGAAGCCAATGCATCTTTCTCCTGGTTAGTCTCATGTCCCTAGATATATAAAATAATTTTCAATAAAAAATAAATAACTAAAAATAAAATAAAATAAAATGAGACAATTAAAAATCTATAAATTGAGAAGGACTTACCTCATTATGGATAGAATTTGTTTCCTTCCCTCTACTTGACATTTTAAGCAAGCTAGGGCAAATCCCTTCTGTCGGGATTTGGGCAAGTGGACTTTGTGACGATTTTTAAGGTGTTTATTTCTTCTCTCTTCTTCTTGGTCTTTTTTTTCCTATTCTAACAAGGATAAGCAAATTTCAAACTTAGATAGACCATAAAATATGAGTAAATTTATATGCAAAGAGGTTGAATTGTGAAATTTGATAATCGTTTTACCTGAAAATCTCAATTCTCCCTTAAGAAACCCCAAAATCATGCTCTGGTCTTACCCTATCTCCGTTCTCCCTAGGGAACACCCAAATCATGTTGGAGTCCAAATTTAGTTTGAAAATTAGTTGGTGTGCTCACACCCAGTCTCCCTTCGCCCTAGGAAACACCCAAATCATGTTGGAGTCCAATTGTAGTTTGAAATTGAGTTGGTTTGGTCGCAAACTATCTCCTCTCGCCTTAAGAAACACCCAAATCATGTTGGAGTCACCCTAAGAAACACCCAAAATGTGTTGGAGTTGAAATTCAACAAGAAATTCACTTGAATTGTCATGCTCTATCTCCATTCACCCTAGAAAACACTCAAATCATGTTAGAGTCGAAATGTAGAAGGGAATTCAGTTGGATAGGTCACAATCTTTCTCCATTCGCCATAGGAAACTCCCAATTTGTGTTTTTGTAATTCTTCCCCTCCAAAATGTCAAATTTGTCCCCTTGCCCATGGATATATGTGTTTTTTAGGTTTTACATATCAATGGGCATATTTGTCCCCTTGCCCGCGGGTATTTTCATTTTTTTTTAATTTCTACATATCAGTCGGCACTAAATTGAGCGCCATCTACGCCTAGTTTAGCGTCAATTTATCTCCTTAATGTAATCAACTATGGTTGCCTTAGTGGGAACAAAAAACACTAGGGATTGCACCTAAATATGGTCAAAACGTGTCCATTTTGGGCCTAAACAGCGATCCACCATTGATCCAATCACATGTAGTTCTCAACTACAACATTACTCAAGACAATGTCTCACCTTTAGTAGCTCATTCGCTATCTATCCCTCTGGTTTGGTTGGATCATGATCTAAATCAAAAATTCCTTATGTGACCACTACCACCATTTGCACAACCTCCACTGATATAGTATGAGTCTTTGAATTCTTTGAACAACTTAGACTTGCAAATTGATATTGTAGCTTCACACTTGGGAGCCACCAATCCACTCTCTTTTCCCATGTGTTAGAGTGTTATTTCCTCATTAACCATGAATTTCGATGATAATGAAAAATTATTTGATGCTATACCTTATTTTAATGGTCCTTGGGATAACCTCCACTTTAGTTCTCCTATTGACTTCCTACCTAAGCTACCCACTCCACTAGCATTCCCTTAGACTCCATCTCCTCTAGAAATATCTTTGATTCTTGCCTACTAGCACCACATATCGCACTTGACATTGAAACCTTGGACCACTCTTATGATCATTGATTTTTCAACCACATGGATTCTTGTTTAATATTTTGAGGATACAAACACTTCCATGATATTAATTACTCTTGATAAATCTAATAAGATTTTTGAATTGATGTTTCATAGATGCGTGGATTTGAACTAGATATTGATATTTTCGTACCTTTTCATCATTTAGTTATTCATGGTTGGCTTAGCAAAAATGTAGCAAAGATGTAGCAATTTTTATCACCACTATTGACTTCAACCTTCTTTTTAGGTGCAATTATGTATGGTATGTTATTGGTATTGGTATGGTATGGTATGGTATGGTATAGTATGGTATTGATATTGGTATGGTATAGTATAGTATGGTATGGTATGGTATTGTTACGCAATGGTATTGGTATTGGTATTGGCAATGCATAAGGGTATTGACAATGGTAATGCATACTGGTATTGGTATTGGTATTGGCAATGCAATGGTATTGACAATGGTAATGCATATTGGTATTGGTATTGGTATTGGCAATGCAATGGTATTGGTATTGGTATTGATATTGGTATGGTATGGTATGGTATTGGTATTGGTATTGGTATTGTATGGGTATGCATATCATTGCCAATGCATACCCTTTCCATGCATTGGTATGCAATTGTATTGGTATTGGTATTGGTATGCAATTGTATGGTATTGGTATTGGTATGGTATGGTATGGTATGGTATTGGTATTGGTATTGGTATTGGTATGGTATAGTATGGTATTGATATTTGTATGGTATGGTATGGTATTGTTATTGGTATCGGTATGGTATGGTATGCTATCGGTATTGGTATGGTATTGGTAATGCATACTAGTATTGGTATTGGTATTGGCAATGCATATTGGTATTGGTATTGGTATTGGTATTGGTATGGTATGGTATTGGTATTTTATTGGTATGCATATCATTGCCAATGCATACCATTTCCATGAATTGGTATGCAATTGTATTGGTATTGGTATTGGTATGCAATGGTATGGTATTGGTATTGGTATGGTATGGTATGGTATTGGTATTGGTATGGTATGGTATGGTATAGTATTGATATGGTATTGATATTTGTATGGTATGGTATGGTATTGTTATTGGTATCGGTATGGTATGGTATGTTATTGGTATTGGTATGGTATTGGTATTCTCCACTTTAGTTCTCCTATTGACTTCCTACCTAACCTACTCACTCCACTAGCATGCCCTTGGACTCCATATCCTCTAGAAATATATTTGATTCTTGCCTACTAGCACCACATATCACACTTGACAATGATACCTTGGACCACTCTTATGATCATTGATTTTTCAGCCACATGGATTCTTATTTAATGTTTTGAGGATACAAACACTTCCATGATTTTAATTACTCTTGATAAATCTAATAATATTTTTGAATTGATGTTTCATAGATGAGTGGATTTGAACTAGGTATTGATATTTTGGTACCTTTGCATCATTTAGTTATCCATGGTTGGCTTAGAAAAAATGTAGCAATTTTTATCACCCCTATTGACTTCAACCTTCTTTTTAGGTGCAATTATGTATGGTATGGTATGGTATTAGTATTGGTATTGGTATGGTATAGTACGGTATTGGTATTGGAAGTCTGTTGTGCTACTCGGTTTGTATTTTATGCCCTGGGACCAAATTGGCCACATATCCTTGAATGGCTTGACGAGGCGAGTTGCAAATCGCGATAAAACTCAAATCGGGACTCAGATGCACAAACTGTCAGTTTCATTGGATTCAAAGCACTGGGTTTCAACTAGTTGGGCCCCTACACTATCATTCCGTCAACAGAAAAACCATTTGTTGGAGTATCTTCGACATTAGGGTTTCGGTCAATGAGGCATAGTGCAATTTCTGAAGATGAGGTCGATTTTCAAGAACATTGTGCCGACATTTTTTTCTAGTGCAGTTGCATGGACCTTGTCCAAACAGACTTGTGGGAGCTTATGAAACTCTATTATGCTACTTGGTTTGGATTTTATGCCCCCAAACCAAATTTTCCACATGTCCTTCAATGGCTTGAGGAGGTGAGTTGCAACTATCGATAAAACTCAAACCGAGACTCGGATGCATGAACCGTCAGTTGCATTGGATCTGGAGCACATGGTTTCAACTATTGGGGCTCCTACCCTATCATTTCATCAACCAGAAAACAATTTGTTGGAGTATCTCCAACACTAGGATTTTGGTCAATGAGGCATAGTGCAATTTCTAAAGAGGAGGTCGATTTTCAAGAACATTGTGTTAGGTATTTTTGGCTAGTGTAGTCACATGGTACTTGGCCAAACAAACTTGCAGAAGCTTATGGAAGTCCGTTATGCTACTTGGTTTGGATTTTATGCCCCCGGACCAAATTGACCACATGTCCCTAAATGGCTTGAGGAGGCGACTTGCAACTCGCGATAAAACTCAAACTAGGACTCGGATGCACAAACCGTCAGTTTCATTGGATTAAGAGCACTATGTTTTAGCTAGTGTGGCCCCTATGCTATCATTTCGTCGATGAAAAAACCATTTGTTGGAGTATCTCCGACACTAGGGTTTTGGTTAATGAGGCATAGTGCAATTTCTGAAGATGAGGTCGATTTTCAAGAAGACTCTGTCGGGCATTTGTTTCTAGTGTAGTCGCATGGGCCTTGGCCAAACAGACCATTATGCTACTCGGTTTGTATTTTATGCCCCTGGACCAAATTGGCCACATGTCCTTGAATGGCTTGAGGAGGAGAGTTGCAACTATCGATAAAACTCAAAAAGGGACTCAGATGCATGAACCGTCAGTTGCATTGGATCCGTAGCACCGGGTTAAGATATTGGGGCTCCTACATTATCATTTCGTCGATCGAAAAACCATTTGTTGGAATATCTCGGCCAACACTAGGGTTTTGGTCAATGAGGCATAGTGCAATTTCTGAAGAGGAGGTCGATTTTAAAGAACATTGTGTCGAGTGTTTTTGGCTAGTGTAGTCACGTGGGCCTTGGCCAAATTGGCTTGTGAGAGCTTACGAAAGTCCGTTATGCTACTTGGTTTGGATTTTATGCCCACATATCAAATGGACCATATGTCCCTAAATTGCTTGAGGAGGCGAGTTGCAGCTTGTGATAAAACTCAAACCGGGACTCGGATGCATGAACCGTCAGTTGCATTGGATTAAGAGCACTGAGTTTCATCTAGTGGAGCTCCTACGCTATCATTTCATTGACCTAAAAACCATTTTTTGGAGTATCTCCAGCACTAGGGTTTTGGTCAATGAGGCATAGTGCAATTTCTGAAGATGAGGTCGATTTTCAAGAACACTCTGTCAAGCATTTTTTGCTAGTGTAGTCACATGGGAATTGGTCAAATAGACATGCGAGAGCTTACAAAACTCCATTATGCTGCTCATTTTGGATTTTATGCCCCGGGACCAAATCGGCCACATGACCTTGAATGTCTTGAGGAGGCGAGTTTTAACTATTGATAAAACTCAAAAAGGGACTCGGATGCATGAACCGTCAGTTTCATTGGATCTAGAGCACCGGTTTTCAACTATTGGGGCTCCTATGCTATCATTTCCTCAATCGAAAAATCATTTGTTAGAGTGTCTCCAACACTAGGATTTTGGTCAATGAGGCATAGTGCAATTTCTGAAGAGGAGGTTGATTTTAAAGAACACTGTGTCGGGTATTTTTGTCTAGTGTATTCATGTGCACTTTGGAAAAATAGACTTGCGGGAGCTTACAGAAGCCCGTTATGCTACTCAATTTGTATTTTATGCCCCCCGACCAAATTGACCACATGTCCATAAATGGCTTGAGGAGGCGAGCTGCAACTCACGATAAAACTCAAACCGTGACTCAAATGCACAAATCGCCAGTTGCATTGGATTAAGAGCATTGGGTTTCACCTAGTGGGGCCCCTAAGTTATCATTCTGTCGACCGAAAAACCATTTGTTGGAGTACCTACAGCACTAGGGTTTTGGTCAATGAGGCATAGTGCAATTTCTGAAGATGAGGTCGATTTTCAAGAACACTTTGTCCAGCATTTTTTGCTAGTGTAGTCACATGGGCCTTGGCCAAACATACTTGTGAGAGCTTACGTAACTCCATTATGCTGCTCGGTTTGGATTTTATGCCCCCGGACCAAATTGGCCACATGTCCTTGAATGGCTTGAGGAGGCGAGTTGTAACTATCGATAAAACTTAAACAAAAACTCAGTTGCACATACCGTCAGTTGAATTGGATCCGGAGCACCGGTTTCAGCTATTAGGGCTCTTATGTTATCATTATGTTGACCGAAAAATCATTTGTTGGAGTATCTCCAACACTAGGGTTTTGGTCAATGAGGCATAGTGCAATTTCTGAAGAGGAGGTCAAATTTCAAGAACACTGTGTCGAGTCTTTTTAGCTAGCATAGTTGTGTGGGCCTTGGCCAAACAGACTTGCGGGAGCTTACAGAAGTTCGTTATGCTACTCGGTTTGGATTTTATGCCCCTGGACCAAATTGACCACATGTCCCTAATGGCTTGAGGAGGCGAGTTGCAACTCGCGATAAAACTCAAACCGAGACTCAAATGCACGAAACGTCAGTTGAATTGGATTAAGAGCATTGGTTTTCATCTAGTGGGGGCCCCTACGCTATCATTTTTTCGACCAGAAAACCATTTGTTGGAGTATCTCTGGCACTAGGGTTTTGGTCAATGAATCATAGTGCAATTTCTGAATATGAGGTCGATTTTCAAGAACACTCTGTCGGGCATTTTTTGTTATGGTATTGGTATTGGTATGATATGGTATTGTATTGGTATTGGTATTGGTATTGGTATGGTATTGGTATGGTATTGGTATGCATATCATTGCCAATGCATACCATTGTGGTATGCAATGGTATTGATATTGGTATGCAATGGTATGGTATTGGTATTGGTATTGGCAATATTATTGGTATGGTATGGTATGGTATTGGCAATGGTATTGGTATGCATACCATTTCCATTCAATGGTATGCAATGGTATTGGTATTGGCATGCAATGGTATAGTATGGGTATGGTATTGGTATTGGTGTTCAATGGTATGGTATTGGTATTGGCATTTAGTATTGGTATGGTATTGTATTGGTATGGTATTGGTGTGGTGTGGTATGGTATTGGTATTGGTATGGAATTGGTAAGGTATTGGTATGCATATAATTGCCAATGCATACCATTGTCAATGGTATTGGTATGGTATCAGTATTGGTATTTGTATGGTATGGTATTGGTATTGGTATGCATATCATTTCCAATGCATACCATTGACATGCAATGGTATTGGTATTGGTATTGGTATGGTATGGTATTGGTATTGGTATTGGTATGGCATTGTATGGTATGGTATCAGTATTGATATGGT
Source organism: Picea engelmannii (assembly GCA_009831015.1). Taxonomy (NCBI): domain Eukaryota; kingdom Viridiplantae; phylum Streptophyta; class Pinopsida; order Pinales; family Pinaceae; genus Picea; species Picea engelmannii. Next base: position 333,651 of record ML794368.1, read on the forward strand.
ATTGTGTTGGTATTGGTATTGGTATGGTATAGTATGGTATTGGTATGCATATCATTGTCGTTCAATGGTATGCAATTGTATTGGTATTGGTATGCAATGGTATGGTATTATTATGGTATTGGTATTGTTATTGGTATGCAATGGTATGGTATTGGTATGGTATTGGTATGGTATGGTATGGTATGGTATTAGTATGGTATTGGTATGGTATGGTATGGTATGGTATTTTTATGGCATTAGTATAGGTATTGGTATGGTATTGGTATTGGTATGTGTTATCACTCCACCAATACTCCCAAAGCCGAGAAGGAGACCAACAGAGGTAACCATAGACCAAGATTTTGGTTTGGTATGTAGCCCTACCAAACCAGAGAGGTCTCTCTCTAAGGTAACACTTAATAATATAAACTGGAATGCAAAAGGATTTTAGGCTAGATATTTCATATCAATGAGGGTTTTGAAATTATAGGTTTTGTTGGATTGGAAGATGAAATCCTGGAGCTAGGACAATAAATCTGAGGAATCATTTGCAAAAATTTCAAAAGGGGAAAGGTAGCTATAACTAATGTCCCAAAATCATATAGTTGTAGCGTAAGGATGAAGGAACTAAAGATAAATGAATTAGTGAGCATAAGATATGAATTCACTGACTGGAAAATAAACACATAGCTACTAAAACTCAGATAAAACAAAGCATTGAATCCAATGAATTTTGTTTGATATTTTTAGATACCTAGCATCAGAAGAAAGGAATATGGCATAATAAATATTCACATAAGAAAAAATAGAAAAGCAAGGAACATTAATCATAACACAAGAATCCCTGTAAAATAGCTGCAAATTTTGATTTTATTATTGTCAAAATAGTACACTAGCTTTTGAGCTATCACTCTCACATGTCCAACCCTTCTAATGACTTCATCAAGTGTATATATGGAAAATACAAAATATGACACCTCATCATGTCAAAATTATATTCAAAACCCATCATAAATGCATTTGATGAATCATCACATAAAGACTAGGATGGTTGAAACAATTTCCACAATTTAGACGAGTTTACGAGAGCATATCTCACTCATTAATTACAAATTTCCTCATAAAGAGAGGCAAAAACCAACTAAGAAGCCAAAAATATACTTAATAGATCAAAAAATCTCAAATTTTATACCATATTTGCTTGATCATTTCTCAAAAATTTTCCATGCCACATGGGTCGCGCCAGGAAACAGATGGGTCGCACCAGCCTGCAGAAAAAACAACATTTTCAGCAGAAGCGTCGTGCCAGTTTAGTGTTGTTTTTTGCCAACTTTTAGGAGTCCATTTTGAATTTTGGAAACTAGGTCAAGTATCCCCACGTGTCTACTTTCCAATGAGATATAAAACTCAATAAAATCCCCATGGGAAGGCCTCCAAAAACTGAATTTTCCAACCTCACTCAGAAACGCCACGCCTGGTCAAAATTTGTCGCAGAAGTATGAAAAAGGTGAGGTTTTTTGAGTTTTTCATCAAAATTATAAGTTTTCATGAAAAACAAAGTTCACATTTTGCATGTACACATAAATATTCATTCATCCATGTAGAAAATTTTGATTTTGATGCCCAAGGAGAAAGGTTTGTGCCTCTGAGCAGCGCTTCTGTGTGCCAATTTTTGCAAAATTCCAAAAAAAATAAAAATGCTCAAAAATTTTCAAAATTTGTCCCTTGACTGCTATGGATGATAGGATAAACATCCAAGGATGTTTCAGCCACAAATTTCACTTCTCGACCCATTTTTCTTGACTCTCTTTTCTTTTCTTGGACTTCTTACAGTTTACTTTTTAATTGCCTGATTCTGATTTTTGCAACCTGATTCTCTGTGTGGTACTTGTTATCACTCCAAGAAACCCTCTGTGGTTGTAGACCAGAAGTGCTTGGTAACTTAAGAAATGAATGTTTTTGTATTTTGTGAATGTGGATCAATGGGACAACTCAATACAGCTTATAGAATTCAAACATGAAAATGATAAACAAATAGACAGTGCTTTCAAGGATTGATTAATCAGCAGGTAACTTAAAAGTGGATGTAGAACAAATTGTAACTAAACCAGTGAAAAGCAGGGTCTAAGAGATAATCAATAGACTTATTATCAGGCTATGAGCTAAACAATGGGATAACGGCCATTCAAAGCTTGACAACACAGATAATAATGCAGAAGAAAGATGGAAAGCTGACAATCAAAACTGAAAGAAACCTGTGATTTGTATTAGCATAGCAAGTCTGAGTACAAAAAGAGTATTTCTCTGTCCAGAATCGAACCATTGTTTGATATCAAAACAGGCATTTATAGCCTTTGCAAAATGGTTACACAGATCCTAAAAACATGGATCTTTCATTTAATAAAAACAGTTCTATTCTACTTAAACAACTATGAAAATAAAGTCTTCAATAACATAACTGAGTGCTCGAATTGTCTTCAGCATACAAAAAATCACCATTTGCTTCCTCCAGCTTCCAGCATCTGCGATGTAGTGAGGCAGCATGACACCTGTGCATGACTGTTCCATTTCCCAATATTTATGGCTGAGTTTTAGGATATGGTGTTGAAAGCGTATCCAAAATTTCTCAAATCTCTGAGGTTGAACTTCATCCATGCAATTTAATGGTCCATTGATACATTGGCGTATCTTCAAAACAAGTTGGAAATAAGCTATTGCGATTTCGTCCTCAAAACTTCCTTTCCCAGCTTTCAACAGCGCAACCGTTTGAAACTTCCACGGGTTAGTTGTTGAAAGCTATCGCTTTCAACAGCTAACGGGTAACGAAATAGTAGCCTGGCGCTGTTGAAAGTCCCGATAGTGCACAAAAAAGAGCTTTCGCCTTCAAAATATATTTCAAACCAAAATCAATTAACATCTGACTTCTCCCCTTGCATATTGACTGCCACCTGAGCAAGAACTGTCAGGTCTGGATGAGACCTTTGTTTCATCTTTTGTTCCAATCCCCTGATCCGCTTCTTGAGGTGTCGGGCAAGCAATCTTAGTTTGCTGCAGTTTCTAATGATTTTTTTCTTCTTCTTTTTCTCTTTAACGCTCTCCTTGGCCAA
>ML794368.1:344967-358353 GCA_009831015.1 Picea engelmannii
CAGAAGAAAGATGGAAAGCTGACAATCAAAACTGAAAGAAACCTGTGATCTGTATTAGCATAGCAAGTCTGAGTACAAAAAGAGTATTTCTCTGTCCAGAATCGAACCATTGTTTGATATCAAAACAGGCATTTATAGCCTTTTCAAAATGGTTACACAGATCCTAAAAACATGGATCTGTCATTTAATAAAAACAGTTCTATTCTACTTTAACAACTATGAAAATAAAGTCTTCAATAACAGAACTGAGTGTTCGAATTGTCTTCAGCATACAAAAAATCACCATTTGCTTCCTCCAGCTTCCAGCATCTGCGATGTAGTGAGGCAGCATGACACCTGTGTGTGACTGTTCCATTTCCCAATATTTATGGCTGAGTTTTAGGATATGGTGTTGAAAGCGTATCCAAAATTCCTCAAATCTCTGAGGTTGAACTTCATCCATGCAATTTAATGGTCCATTGATACGTTGGCGTATCTTCAAAACAAGTTGGAAATAAGCTATTGCGATTTCTTCCTCAAAACTTGCTTGCCCAGCTTTCAACAGCGCAACCATTTGAAACTTTCATGGGTTAGCTGTTGAAAGCTATCGCTTTCAACAGCTAACGGGTAACGAAATAGTAGCCTGGCGCTGTTGAAAGTCCCGATAGTGCACAAAAAAGAGCTTTCGCCTTCAAAATTTATTTCAAACCAAAATCAATTAACATCTGACTTCTCCCCTTACATATTGACTGCCACCTGAGAAAGAACTGTCAGGTCTGGATGAGACCTTTGTTTCAGCTTTTGTTCCAATCCCCTGATCCGCTTCTTCAGGTGTCGAGCAAGCAATCTTAGTTTGCTGCAGTTTCTAATGATTTTTTTCTTCTTCTTTTTCTCTTTAACGCTCTCCTTGGCCAACCTTTCGAATGCTGCATTCGTCTGGGCAAAGTTGTCAGACAACTTTTTATATCTATCCTTTATCACCCGCTCCAAAACTTCCTGTTGAGCAATTACCTCCTTGAGGTGTTTGATTTTCTGGGCTCTACTTGATCTAGGGTTCTTCGACGATTCTCCCAGCTCTGTTTGTTTTAATGTCTCATAGTTTTGAGCACATTCTGCTAATTTCTCAGAGCTCTTGATGACAGGGCATTGATCTTTCTCCTCAGATTCTGAATCCGAGTATGGCAAATTTAGAATATTTTCTCCTGTACTTTGTTGTGTAGGGTGTCCCGAATCCTGCTGTATAGACTGCTCAGTGGTCTGCTCAAAATTTAATTTCCTTTTTAAACTGTGAGACTTCAATCTAGATTCCCTGTCCTCTGAAGGTTCTGACAAGGCCCTTCTTCTTCTCGAGCTACCCTGAGGAGAGAATTGCTTTCTTGCACCTGCCATTTGTTCATTTGCAGTCTGGTTCTGAGTTTCAAAGCCTTCCCAGAACAGGAAATGTTCCCAACTCCTTCCTTGTTGCTTTAATTCTTGCAGAAGAATCAATTTGATGAAGCCTAGGTGACAGAGAGTCGATTTAATTCTCAAAGGTTGAGCTCGAATTCTATTGCAGACTTTCATCAAACTGTGGTATAAGAAGTAAGGCAAATTTATGGAGGTTTTTCCTGTAAAATGATCCATCAGTTTAAAGTGGTACATCATCAATTTGTCGTATCTTCCTTCTGAGGTAATGTATAGTTGAATACCTTTGAATAAATGATGCCACTCTTCATCCAGATACGAAACAAGCATACCTTTTTTCCATGCTTTGTGTTTGTAGCCATCCTTCAAATAAACCCTGTAATCCAGATTCTTAGGAGCGGTGGTTTTGAACCATCTTTGACCAGTTGTCGACAATCCTGTGGTTGTTGCAATGAACTCCTCATCTACTATGATTTCCATAGAGCCAACCCGAGCTCTATTGCCTTCAAATGTCATGGCGAAAGCTTCAACCGTGGCTTGGTGACACCCACTTTGCAGTCTTTTCGCAAATTCCATACATCCCGCGTTTAAAAAGTATCTCTGAACCTCGGGATGCGATTGTAGGAAGGATAAATTATCCAATTCCCATTTAAGTAGAACACCCCCGCATTTTTTCACCATTCTGCTGATCCAGCGCTTGATCACTGTAATTCCTGTAACCTCTTTAGTCGAACCGGGGTTATGCGCTGCTGAAAGCAGTCTCGGTTTCGACTCTGTATTGGATCAAATGAAAACCTCGACTATGTTTTGGGAACAAGTTGTGATATGCCAACTCTGTCTGATTTGATGGCATCGGACTGATGGTACCTCCTCTGTACCTGCATCTCCAAATTCAAACTTGCCATTCCGACTGTGATGATCGTTGAGCATGGTTTCTGGAACGACTTGGAATTTCAGTCACATCTAACATGCACGATTTAGCTTCCATGATTGCCCACTCCTATCAGTGCATGCCTTGGATCTGCTCTGATGTGAGGGTGATCACACCATCATTGGTTTTCAGACATGGACAACAGCACGTGATTCTCGCTTCGAGCAGTAACAACCTGCGGAGAACGCTTCGGCCAAACGCTTGCTTGTCACTTTCACCAGCGTGCGACTCTGCAACGAAACCCCTGTTAGCTGCTGAAAGTAAGTACTTTCAACATCGCGCCACTTTGTAGAAGACCCTCCTTAGCTGTTGAAAGCATGTGTTGTCCATAGCGCGCCACCCGAGAACTGATTTCAAAACTTTTTATTACTTGTCACTTTCAACAGCACGTCAACTGATGAAACGATCTCTTTAGCTGTTGAAAGTGAGCGCTTTCCACAGCGCACAATGAACCTTTTGAAAACACGTTAGCTGTGGAAAGTAAAAAATTACATTTTTGAAAGAGAAGACTTTATGGATCGATTATTTCCTAAGACACACCAAAACCAAAAATTTTCTCGGCTGTAAAAACTCAAAAAATGACTTGAAGATACTACTTAAAGCTATGATATCCACCCAAAACTCGGACGAAAGGACGGTTTCATTTTGGGAGTTAACAGTAGTGAATAGCCATGTGTCTCTTCAACTTGTTGTCTCTATTTTCCCTTTTTATCAGCTTCTCCAAGTGGTCATTTATCCTTCCAAGACAATATTCCTTGTTGCTTTCAAAATCTGCCATAATTTGGTCATGTAATAGTCCTGGCTCTTTGGATGGGGACTCCTCCTTTTCTTGTTGTAGTGCTTTGAAAACACCCTTGGTTCTTGGTCTTTTCCTTACCATATGACTTTCATGTTCCTCTTGATCATCTATGTGGATTATTTCTTTTTTCTTGGCATCCTTTTTTTGTTTTCCTAAAAGAGGTTGATTTACCTTTAACTGCTCATTTTCTTGCTCTAAAAATGAAATGACAAACTTAGCTTTTGACAACTTATCTTTCAGCTCTTTGATTTCAGCATCTTTTTCCATCATGATTTGATTTTTTGGTGTAAATTCATCATTTCCCTCTAGTTCTATCACATCAGTGCCAAGATGTGATGGCCCCTTATCCTGGAAGGATGCCTTAGGTTGTGATGGTGATTCATGTCATGATGATGTAGGCTTGGCACCTTCCACTATGTGTGGAGAAAATACAAGCATATTCTCTCTCTGATATGTCTTGGTCACCTCAGGCCTAGGTGCCTTTGAAAACTTGACATGTTTGCTCTAAGAGCCAACCTCCATTGGTTGTGCTGACATTGACCATGATGGTGTTGTTTCGCTAACAGAAATAATGGGACTAATGATAGGAGCGGTTTTCAGTTTCTCCAAGAAAGTTTCCCAAGTGACTTTCTTTGCTGAAAGTTGATGCACAACCACAATTTTAATCAAACTATGGTGAAACAAATTGGTGATATGAGCCTTTCCCATGGTCTGAATATTTTTAGTCATCTTCACCAAGCTTCTGAACAGAAATTTGGACAAATTAAGTGTTTTTGTAGAAGTGAAGTGCATTAGCAACCTGACATGATACCTGTATAATCTGGAAAATCTCCCTTCGCATGTAAAATATCTCATAATCAGCTTCATCAAAGGAGCATACTTGTCAAGCATATGTCTAAAAGGAAAAACATGCTTAGGAGCATCTCTGACATTTGGTTTTAGGAACAATTTATAGTCATCAAGGTCTAATTCCACGCCCTTGAACCAAGTTTCAACATGATCTGGAATACCTGTGGCTAAAGAAATAATGTATGCTGAAACACTGAACTATGTACCTGTTATGACAGCCCTGTCTATGTTGAAATTGTGGGCAAAAAGGCTTGTCAAAGGAACATGACAACCAACCTCTTGGATCTTCTCACAAAACTTCATACAACCAGTGTTTCTAAAACATATTTTGGCAAATGGAGAAGAATTGATTTCTAACAGGTTGGATGGCTCAAACCTTGAATTATGTCCTCCCTTGCACACTTTCTTTTCACTCTCTCTTTCACTCTCCATGAAATTTGTTGCAGGATAGTACCCTAGCCAGAGGATCTTGATGGAAAATATGGATTTTAGGGTTTGAATAATAAGGACACAATGATTCTGAAAGAAAATCTGAGTGTAATACTGATGTGGGAGTTTCCCTAAAGGTTTGAGGAAGCAAGGTGAAGTATGATGTTAAAACTGTAATTCTATTTCATGAGATGAATATGGGGAAGTGAGGAGTTTTTCATTTCTTGCAATGAAAACATGGTGGAAGGCTATGGTTTGATGAAATCGGTGGTGAATGAGTAGGAAATGATAGGAAATGTTCAGTTAGGACTTCATGGATGGTAAGTGATAGCGTAAGACAGTAAAGGCTAGGATTCATTCACTAAAACAATGGAAAATGAAAACTGCTAAAAACATTGCTAGAGAAAACCCTGAGAAGAAATCACTTTATGCTCGATGAAATTGCTTGACAATATGGTGTATATGATCACTTAATGTTTGTGAAAGTTTATAAGTCTTTGAAAAATATTTGGAAGCTAGAAAAATCGAAAATTTGTCTCGAAACCATGAAGAAACCTTTCCTTTCAGAAAAATTGCAAATTTCACAAAAGGGTCACGTTGTGGGTCATGCGAGGGGTCGCTCTATGTAGAAAGGTCACATAGTGGGTCGCACTACTCCCAAAATGAAACAAAACCCTCGTTTTTTTCACAATTTTTTCTCTTTTTTTGAATTTTAGTAGCTTAGTAACCTTTACAATTACCTTTGGAACTCCTTTGAGCTTATTACATCAATCATGTAACATTTGTGACTTTTAAAACCAACCTTTTAAATAATTTTGTTACTACTCCTGCCTTTGGTGACTTTATGATTGAAATGGAAAAATGATAACCATGACCCTAGTAACCTAATGGTGACCTTGAAAATCATGATGATGGGACTGAGGTGATGGTGATGACTTATTTGAGTGATGACACAGCAAATTTGGATGATGATGATGACTAGGACATGAAATTTTGCAAGGAGTAATAACATACCTAGACCAACTAACCAGGGATCAAATTTTACTTTGAAAAATTATTTGAGAATGTAATAATTTGACCTAAACCCTATAAATTGATTTTGAAAGAGCTAATTTGATCATTCGTGACAATTTTATTCTAAAAATATGCAATGGTATTGGTATTGGTATTGGTATGTGTTATCCCCCACTTTTAGGGATAACTAAGGAGAATATGTCTTGAGGCCCACAAGTCCTAGACATGGAGTACCGAGATCCAGATCGACATGAGCATGGCCCTAGAGGGCCCATATTTTCTTCCTTTCAGCACCTCCACTTTGTCAAGCAGTAGCAACATCCATCACCTCAGCTTGGTCTTGTATCAGAGATAGTTCTTGCTCCATGAGGTAATGAGTTTAGGTATCATGGTATGTGTCACTCTAATCCTGAAAACCTTTGAATATGTGAATCTAGTTCTTTTTTTTTATAAGGGGTACTTGGATATTATACTTATCCACTTGAATATTTCTGGGGGGAATGACAAGATGCCCTAGTAAGCATGTGCCCATAGGTTTTGAGTTTCCACTGGGGTATCCATGAAGAGTCATCTTCCGCTCTTGTCATACCTACCACTTTCCATATTACTTCTCGCTCATCCATCTCTTTACATTGGTCTAGGCATTGGGTTTTCCAATCATTTAAGGGTTGCACCTTGCCTTGTGGGAAGAAGGGGCTAAAGGCCTAGAAGGTAAAATAAAGCTGGAAAAAGATAAAAGCCTAAAAATAAAACCTCGAGATGCTTCACCCAGGGATCCCCGAGAAAGCAGTAAAAATATTCTCAGGAAGAAACAAGAGGGACCCATAAATAATAAAACAAGACCTAGTCAGAGGATAAGGGGTCTCATCACGAGCCATCCTATTAGGTCCATAGGCACCTAGCGGTATGACACTACTATAAACTGGTTACCACATCAGGGTAGTGACTCTTGGTTGCATGGCCAACAGAAAGGGGGTCTCATCACGATCCAGAATTCTCATTTCCATGAAAGTACTTGTCGATAACATTGCCACCACTGATCACCATGTTAGGGAAGTGTCCCCTCATTAGCTTCTTGAAAGAAAAAAACAATAAATAAATAAGAATAAAAGGCATGAGTTGGGCTTGGAAACATTTGCATCCAGGACAGGTGCATCTCGCCTTCTACAAAGGCACCCACAGGTAAGCCTTGCATTTCCCTGCTTTCACTGCACCCTTGTTAGGACATCCCTTATCCATCTCACCCATTTACATGACTTGGATTTGATCTCTTCTGGAGACATCCCTTTTCCAGTGGATACTAGTCCAATAGGACACCCTGTCACTTCCTCCAACCTTGCCTTGTAGATTTGTATAATGTCTTTGAACACCTGACTGGGTAGAAGGGGTTTTATGCACATGTTTAATAAAATTGATGATTGGATGTGAATGACATTGCTATGATCCATGTGACTTATGAGCCCATGGAGGGTGTATCTTTTGATGTGCAGTGTTGTAACCTAGGTCTACATCCACTGCCTCTCTTCTCATTTTCCCTATGCCTTCATCAAATTTTCCTCTTATGGTTGGTTAACTCATTTTCCCATTACTGCGTGTCTTGGCCCTTATTTACTTTTGAGTCTTCGCGCGTTTCTTTTATGTTTTTATTGAAAGGATGAAATATATGAGTCATATTTGGATTGAAATGCTTGTCATCACACTTGCCATTGATTGAGCTCACAGCAGGTCTACCAAGCCTCGATATGCATAGGAAACGCACGTGAACAAACACAACAATTCAAAATGGTCATTATTGGGCCAGGATTGTCGAAATGAATAGGGAAATTTCCAACAGTAAAGATCCATCAAGAAAATCACATTAACTGATTTTGTCCATTCGAGTTCCAGAATCGTGCGGGTTTTAGTATCATTTCGAAGTACTGAGTTCCCAAAGACCCGAAGCCTCCGAAGAGCCGAAGAGTCAAAGTCCCGAGAACCTGACACGTTGCTTCGGCGATTTTCCTTTGGGATTTTTCCGAGCATAACATTCATAAACTCGTGAACTCCTGAAGCCCGTATTTCCAAAGAAAATATGGACCATTCGTTGGTCACGACACACGGCAGAAGATTATTCACTTCGGGGATTTTCCTCCAGGAGATTTTCAGGTTTCACATTCGAAAGTCCCGAAGAGATAAATACCTAAAGTCTAGAAGTAAATCTAGACCATCCATCAGATGGGACACGTGCCGACAGACCAGTTACTTCAGTGATTTTCCTCCGGGAAGTTTCGAAGAACTCACATTTGAAACTTATGAATCTCGAAGTTCTAAAAACCTGAAATAAATCAAGACCATACATCGGCAGAGACACGCGGACGCAAATCAACCACTTCGGCGATTTTTCTCCGGGAGATCTTCACGCTCAACACATTTGAAACTCCCGAAATCCCGAATCCCAGTGAGTGGGAGTTCCTAATTCCTGAAGCACGTAGCAACCAGCAATTGAGACACGTGGCACACTCATGAGGAAGGACATGTGGCATTCATCTCAGTTCATTTGGTTGTCATTCGCCCATTTCCATGTGACACGTGTCAACATTCTTTCCAAGACACATCAGCAGCCATGACATCATATGACATCAGATTGCCACATCACTTTGGCGATTTTCCTCTAGGAGATTTTCATGTTTCACATTCAAAACACCTGAAGCCTGAAAGTCCGAAGTGAATCTCAGCCATTGATCCCAGGTCAACGAGAACTGTTGATTCTTGCAGCAGTTAAATGTCACTCAAATCTCGGATCGTAATCAAATCAACAGCTATAGTTCATTGCAGGGACGCAAACTGCCCGGACGTTAATTTTCCAGAGCAGTCCCGCAATTTAAACCATGGTTTTTTTGGAAGGGTATGTGGCATCTTGTGGTGGATTGAGGGCCCAAACGCAATCTAAATCCAAACCACCCTCAACAGCTCCCACAATCACGTGCTTGAATGACATCAGATCACCATGTCACCTCCACTCATCCCACTCACTACTCTCGTTCCTCTCACCACCTAACACTTGTCCTCCATTAACCCCCATGTTGATCAGCATCAGCGGTGGCCCACATCTACATATCAATGGTCCTTATCACAACTCAGACCCCCTCGACCATTCTACCTTTAACGGTGGGTGGGGTTCGAGTAAGTAGTTTTCCCACCGCAGACCCTACCTAACATGGTGGTTCCTCAAGAACTCAGACCCCCCTCTCTAATCTGCTTACTGCCCACCCCCCCCCNTAAGTTCCTCCCGGGTTGTTTTTCAATACCGCCCCCTCTCGACTCTCACCACATGTTCTTCACTACACATCACCAACTCCATACTTTCGATACCTCCATCGTATTCACAGCTCCTCTCACTTTCACATATGTCTTCACACATCATCTACCCTCACGTCCATTCATCTCGTCTCTCGATTGGATGCTCACCTCCACGTCTCCCCTCATGTCCAATGGGTCGACAACCATTCCAACGAAGTTATTTCATAGGTACAGATGGTAGTTGACTGGGTCAATACAGAATGTGCTTGGCTTTCGAAAGCTCGGGCATAGATAGAGAGCTAAGTCTCAGTCACAGGTCAGCGCAGATTAGATCCAGAAACACTTCAGCAAGCTCTGCTCATGCATCTAGTTATCTCTAGTGGCCTCCAACAGCTCGCAGATGTGTCGTCATTCAACATAAAGATTTTCCCTGTCACTCTGAGGCCTATTTTCGACCACTCATTTACTCTAGCACATGCATCAGTTCTGTCCCAGAGACAGTAGCAATTTTATTTGATTAAGTCCAGCATTTTCCTAGATTAGATGTAAGAGTGGTATTTGTGTGTGATAAGAACCACTCTTGCTGATTAATTTCGGTATCTTAGTGAAGTTAATTTTTTTTTTACGAACAATTCCCTAGATCTAGGTCTCAATCCCCTAAAAACGAAAGCCTCTGTAACTCTTTTAAATAGTTAGTTTTTGGATATTGTAAAGGACGGATTTTTTGAGGAAAGGATAACAATACAACAGACTGGTTGGACCCATTTTATGCATGGATTAAAGATTTCTACCTGGTGAACATACTCTTGATGAAAGTGTTTCGTTCAACTTTTCATGAGTTTTCATTCTTATCTTGAATACAGTTTTTGATTTGTGCAACGTACATTTCATTTCCTTTCAGCTATTGTATGACTTACTTTTAATGATATGCAACCTATCAAATAGCTAATGCTTTGGTAAAGATTTTTTTTCTGCAACCTATGGGAATTATTGTGTTTTGATACATGTTTGATGTCTTGAAATGATATTTTAAGTATTGAACTTCTTGCAGCAGATTATTCATTGAGTAGTTTGTTGTTTTCCTTTGTTTTCTATTATTTCACTGGTCTGTCATTAGTGTGACATCATCCAAGGAAGGCCCTCATCCATATTGTTTTTCCAACCCAACCTTGCCTTTGTCTTGATAGAATAACCCTCTGACCAACCAACAAAAAGTTAAAAGAAACAATCTTTCTAAACTGATAGGTGGCCTAGCTTTCCCCTTTAACAGTCAAGTGCAAACTTTAGGACAAACATCTTATGGCGTCGTTTCCGGGGAATGGAGTAACGAAATATATTTCCCTGGGAGAACAACAAAGATCATATCTGATCTTTTATGGTGAACAAAGACCAGGCACATTCAGACTGCATATCATTCACCTGGTAAATCCATGGTTTAAGAATCCAGTGGCAACTCCAAGGTTTGAAGAATTCATAGTTTCAGATGGAATCCATCTTGGCTCAGAGGTTTTCTCCTTTAAATTTCTCCATTGTTCCTGGTTTTCCAAATGTTGTTCCTACTATAGATGAGTGGGGTGATTTTTTTCCCAAATTTAGAGAACATAGAGATGACAACCCTGTTGAGAATTTGCTTGAGTTTCATGAATGCATGCATCAGTGGGGAATACATCATGAGGATGTACTAATGAAGATGTTCATGTACTCGTTAGAGGGAGATGCTCGTGAGTGGTATTGATCCTTTCCCCTACTAGCATCTCTTCCGTGGAACAGTTCTATGCTACATTCAGTAAGCATTGTAAAAGGTTTTTTCCAGCTAATTTACTTTTTGAGAACTGCTGTGAAGAATTTGAATCTCATATTCGACAGTCACTTATTAGTTCTTCTAGTAGTGAAAGTAAACGGGACTTTTCCATTGAGGAAGTGGAGGAAGATTCGGTTACATATGAGTCTTATTCTGATCCTTTTATTCAAAAGGATGATGTTGGGAATTACATTAATGACGAAATTGATGATAACAAGGATTTGGATACATCTTGCATTATTCTAGGTGACTCAGATAGTCGTTGCTATGATACCTCTATTGTTCTATGTTCTCATAAAGATTTGATTAACTGTGAGGAAAGTGATGTTGAAGGTCACGAGCATGTTTTTCCCCTTCCTTCTAAAATTTTTGAGCAACAGGAAATCTATAAGTCTCAAGATGACATTCTGGAGCTAGAACATGGACAATCCAGCAATGCAAGAGACATACCCATTCATTTCAAACAACAAGATGAGCAGTATCAAAGGCGTTTTGTTGCCCTTTATGGTTGTGAATCACATGACTTTCGTGAGTTGTTTCAACGAGGACAAGAGCAGCTCAGTCTTGTTTATAATGCAGATCTCACACAACAGCAAATTTGTCCTCTCAACTAATTGGAGTATTTTCATGAGTTTCAAGATCCAATAACGAGATGGATGGATTCTTATTTTTCCATAATCCCAAAGGTTGAAAGTTTTACCATGATCATCATTTGTAACTGTAAGTACTATATGCCTGCCAAATTTTTGTCATGTTTGATATATCCTCTTTGGATTATTCTAAACAGTGACCTGCACATAGTTACGATTCTTAGTCAAATGTTTTCTTGGTTTCATTGGAAGTGGAATTACACATGATTGTGTTGGTTTTCAGTTGAATAGAGTAGGTAGTAGGAGAATAAGCTCGTAGTTAGAGCATTTAATTTTTAGGTCACAGATTGTTTTTCAATATGTTGGTTTTCAGTAGCTTGTTTGAATAAGAGACTCCATAGCCCAACAAAGGCACTGAGGTTTGGTTGCATTTTCAAGTTTCAGTAAAGACTCCAAAACCCAACGCAGGCACTAGGGTGTAGTCTCAATTTTTTAATTTAATAAAATGCATGGTTGAGGGACAATAACAGGTACGCAGGGCTGACAGACAAAAATGAGGGTAAGTGATGAAAGGTAAGAGCAGTTATCTAATCTCAAGGCACCGATCTACAATTCTTAGCACCTCACAAAGGACGAGTTATCCCCAGTTCGAGCCAATGTTGTAACCTAGGTCTGAATCCCCTGCCTCTCTTCTCTTTTTCCCTATGCCTTCATAAAATTTTCCTCTTCTGGTTGGTTAAGTCATTTTCCCATTACTGAGTGTCTTGGCCCTTATTTGCTTTTGAGTCTTTGCGCATTTCTTTTTTGTTTTTCTTGAAAGGATGAAATATATGAGTCATATTTGGTTCGAAATTATTATCATCATGTTTTCCATTGATTGAGATCACAGCAAGACTACCAAGCCTTGATATGCACAAGAAATGCCCACAGAAAAACGCAGCCATTCAAAATGGTCATTATCAAGCCAAGATTGACGAAATGAATAGGTAAATTTCCAACGGTAAAGATCCATCAAGAAAATCATATCAACGTCTTTCATCCATTCAGGTTCCAGAATCGTGTGGGTTTTAATATCAGTTTGAAGTACTGAGTTCCCAAATACCCGAAGCCTCTGAAGAGCCGAAGTCTCGAGAACCTGACACGTTTCTTCAGCAATTTTCCTTCGGGATTTTTCCGAGCATAACATTCATAAACTCTCGAACTCCCAAAGACCGAATTTTTGAAGAAACTATGGACCATTCATTGGTCATGACACGTGGCAGCAGATCATTCACTTCGGGGATTTTCCTCTGGGAGATTTTCAGGTTTCACATTTGAAAGTCTCGAAGAGCCAAAGACCCAAAGTCCCAAAGTAAATCTAGACCATCCATCAGATGGGACACATGGTGACAGATCAATTACTTCGGCGATTTTCCTATGGGAAGTTTCGAAGCACTCACATTTGAAACTTTCGAAGCTCGAAGTGCCGAAAACCCAAAATAAATCAGGACCATACATCGGCGGAGACACATGGAATCATATCAACCACTTCGGCGATTTTCCTCCGGGAGATATTCACGCTCAACACATTTGAAACTCCCAAAGTCTCGCAGCTCGGTGAGCCAGAGTTCCAAAGTCCCGAAGCACATGGAAACCAATAGTTGAGACATGTGGCACACTCATGAGGTAGGACACGTGGCATTCATCTCAAATCATTTGGTTGTCACTCGCCCATTTCCATGTGACACGTGTCACCATTCTTTCCAAGACACCTCAGTATTCGTGACATCATACGACATCAGACTACCACGTCACTTTGGCAATTTTCCTCCAGGAGATTTTCATGTTTCACATTCAAAACATCTGAAGCTCGAAAGTCCGAAGTGAATCTGGACCATTGATCCCAGGTCAACGAGAACTGTTGATCCTTACAGTAGGTAAATGTCACCCAAATCTCATATCGTAATCAGATCAATGACTATAGTTCATTGTGGGGACATTAATTTTCCAGAGTGGTCCCGCAATTTAAACCATGGTTTTGTTGGAAGGGTATGTGGCAACTTGTTGTGGATTGTGAGCCCAAAGGAGGTCTGAATCCAAACCACTCTCAACAATTCCGGCAATCATGTGCTTGAATGACATCAGATCACCATGTCACCTCCACTCATCCCACTCACTACTCTCGCTCCTCTCACCACCTGAAATTTGTCCTCCGTTGACCCCCACGTTGATCTCCATCGGTGGTGGCCCACCTCTCCAAATCAACGATTCTTATCATAACTCGGACCCCCCCAACCATTATACCTTTAATGGTGGGGGGGGGGGGTTCCGA
>ML794368.1:358403-390279 GCA_009831015.1 Picea engelmannii
TTCACCACTTGTTTTTCACTACACGTCGCCAACTCCATACTCTCGATACCTCCATCATATTCACACCTCCTCTCACTTTGGCATCTGTCTTCACATGTCATCTACCCTCGCGTCCATTAATCTTGTCTCTTGATTGGATGCTCACCTCCACGTCTCCCCTCATGTCTGATGGGTCGACAACCATTCCAGGGAAGCTATTTCATAGTTACAGATGGTAGCTGATGGGTTCAATACAGAGTGCGCTTGGCTTTCGAAAGTTCAGGCATAGACAGAGAGCTAAGTCTCAGTCATAGGTCGGCACAGATTAGTTCGAGAAACACTTCAGCAAGCTCTTCTCATGCAATTGGTTATCTCTAGTGGCCTCCAACAGCTCGCAAATGTGTCGTCATTCAACACATAACTCTTCTCTGTCACTCCGAGGCCTATTTTCAGCCATTCAATTTCTCCATCACATGCATCAGTTATGTCGCAGAGACAGTAGCAGTTTTATTTGATTAAGTCGAGCATTTTCCTAGATTAGATGCAAGAGTGGTCTTTTGTGTGTGATAAGAACCACTCTTGTTGATTAATTCTGGTATCTTAGTGAAGTTAATATTTTGTTTTACGAACATTTCCCTACATCGAGGTCTCTGTCCCCTAAGGATGAGAGCCTCTGCAACTCTTTTAAATAGTTAGTTTTTGGATATTGTAAAGGTCGGATTTTTTTAGGAAAGAATAGCAATACAATTGACTGGTTGGACCCATTTTATGCATGGATTAAAAATTTCTATCTGGTGAACATACTCTTGATGACAGTGTTTCGTTCAACTCTTCATGTGTTTTCATTCTTATCTTGAATACATTTTTTTTTTTGTGCAGCGTACATTTCATTTCCTTTCAGGTATTGTATGACTTACTTTTACTAATATGCAACCTGTCAAACAGCTAATGCTTTGGTAAAGATTTGTTTTCTGCAACCTGTGGGAATTATTGTGTTTTGATACATGTTTGATGTCTTGAAATGATATTTTAAGTATTGAACTTCTTACGACAGATTATTCATTGAGTAGTTTTTTGTTTTCCTCTATTTTCTATTATTTCACTGGTCTGTCATTAGTGTGCCATCAGCCAAGGAGGGCCCTCATCCATATCATTTTGCCAACAAAACCTTGCCTTTGTATTGATAGAATAACCCTCTGACCAACCAACAAAAAGTTAAACAAAACAATCTTTCTAAATCGATATGTGGCCTAGATTTTCCCTTTAGCAGTCAGGTGCAGACTTTAGGACCAACATCCAGGATCATACCCGACGGTCATGTACCATATTGAACAGGTACACATGGGGAGATGATTAGTTTGGATCTCCATGGGGATGAAGAGCCCACCAGATGGATGTTAAGACCCCAGCAGGGGGCAGAGACAGGATAGAGTGTTTGCACCAAGGAAGAGAAGAACAGTCCACCAAAGGTAGCTAAGCAGACCTGTACCCAGGGGGGTTATGCCCTCTCCACTGAGACGTTGGCCTTGGAATTCCCATGACGTCACCTATGACCTCCTATGACATCATCCAATGATATGGGAGTGTTTGAGGCAATTGTGGCATGATTGGCACGTGTGGCAGCTTCCAGAGGCCTAAGAAGGGCTAACGTTTTTCTCGAGGAGGCCACATTTACCCTAGAAAGGGCTAACGTCACCCTAAAGGGGAATGACGTCTTCATTATTTTCTTTATTAGGGTTTTATTATGACATTTTAATGTAAAACGGTATTATTTGGTATTTTGGCATTGTCGGCCTTTTGATGACCTAAAATTTAATTCAGGTCATTTGTATTGTATAAATAGAGAGCTAAAACTCTCTAATTTTGATCATATTTCACTCACCACTTGGTGAGGTCTGTGGCTGAAATTGTGGTGCACTTTTTGAAGGAGACTTCTTTTGGTGATTTTTTGGCATTTATCTTGGTGGAAGGTTTACAACTAGGGTTTCGTTATATGAATGCTTGGTGGATGTAAGTAAACTTTTGCAAAACACTTCTTTATTGAATGGTTATGGTATTTTTTACTTGCATTTTGTTATTATAATTTGTTGTATTAAACTCCAGGTGACAAGCACATGCTAGTGTCCTTGTCTCATGTCCCTACTAAGTTAAAGAGCCATTTGATTTTGTTGAAGTTAGATAGAGCCTTGCCATAGCAACATTCTAATCCTATTCTTCTAGCCTAGTCATTTTTATCTTGTCTTTTGGCCAAGGAAGGAGAAAACGCACTAAGGCCTAGGGTTTCTACACCCTAGTGAGTCATTTTCCCTAGGGTTTTATTGATGAAGCCTTGCCTTAGCAACACTTAATCATCAAACTCTCTTTTCCTTAGCCATAACATCTATCACTCAAGCTAGTTGTTTTATTCTTTTCAATAAGCTAAAGAAGGAGGAGAAAGAACTAAGGCCTAGGGTTTCTACACCTTAGTGATACTTTCTCCCCTATGGTTTCATTGTTGAGGCCTTGCTTTAGCAACACCTCAACATTTAACCCTCTTGTCTTCATCCATATCATTTCTTGCTCAAGCTAGCCGTTTAAATTTGTCTTTTGAGATAGAGAAGGAGGAAGACGCACTAAGGCCTAGGTCATCTACACCTTATTGAGTCATCTCCCCTGGGGTTTTACTTGTTGAATCCTTTCTTTAGAAACACTTCAACATTAAACTCTCTTGTCTCTATCTCTATCATTATCATTTAAGCCCTTCAACATTTGCATCCTTTTGACTCCATTTTCCCTAATGAAGCACTGGTCTAAGACCTCCATTGTTTGAGTACCTTGATCATACACACGTCCAAATACTTTGAACAATTTCTAATCTTTATAACCCTATCTTAGAGTAACAATCACTAACCCTATTGTTGTTGTTGTCTATCCATGCTATAAACATCTCTATGCAGCATTTATTTTATCTTTAAAGCAATTGAATGATTGGCTAAAGCGTTGTTTCTAGTGTTGATATTGTTACATTGATTGTCATTAGCATTTATTGTGAACTGACATATTATAATAATTGCCATTGTACATCGTTGACTTGCTTCATTAATATTGTTTATCAATTGCTTTATATCAGAAGTACATTATTATATGAAGTACTAACCAAGCAAGTGATATTGCATATGCATAGTTTCTTTGTTGATTTGTCTCGGACAGGTACACTTTTTTTGTTATTACTTATCCTTATTGGTTGATTAGATGGGAATTTCTAATAGGTGGTGACTTGTGAGGGGGAAATTATCACTTGTCCTTTTAATCCCTTGCCTTCTCAAAACCTCAGGTCATCGGGGACGTCTCCCCTGGGTCTTACCTCCCTAAACAGAAAGAGCTATCCCATTGAGGTGACAGTAGTGGGATAGTCTCAGTTTCGCCAGTTTGCCCTTCTTCCATCCGCCTTTTACCTTATCTACAAACTGTACAATAATAGTATGCAATGGTATTGGCCATATTGTTATTCAATGGTATTCGTATTGGTATTGGCAAGGAATAAGGGTATTGGAAATGAATATTTGTATTGGTTTTGGTATGGTATTGGTATGCATATCATTGCCAATGCATACCATTGTAGTGAAATGGTATGAAATGGTATTGTTATGCAATGGTATTGGTATTGGTATGCAATGGTATGGTATTGGTATTGGTATTGGTATTGGTATTGGTATTGGTATTTGTATTGGTATTGGTATTGGTATTGGTATGGTATTGGTGTTGGTATTTGTATGGTATGGTATGGTATTGGTATTGGTATTGGTATTGGTATTGGTATGGTATAGTATGGTATTGATATGGGTATGGTATTGGTATTGGTATGGTATTGATTGTTAATGAATGCAGTTATGTGAGACATTCTCCAGCTTACAAACTTGTGAGGTGTGGATCATTGCAGCTATGTGAAGCCTTTCTCTTAGCTTACAAACCTGAGAGAAATCCCCTAAGAAGGGTGTGTGGTTCCTGCATGAGACAGATCTAGGAATGTAGCGATGACCTCCTCCATAAAGAGAGTGAGAATAAATCTAGATGATTATCCAGTAGGAAAAGTGATTTGATGAATTGGAAGTGTCTGTGGCTGAGCACAAGGTGAACGTTTGAAATCCCAAAAGTGTTGGGCGCATCATCATGTGAATAGAAATGAAGATGATGTGTTAGCCTCCTCTGAGTAGAAGAGTTGACGAGAAAACTCCAGATGATTCTCCTGTGTGAGGCAATGGGAATGGAGATCTGTAGAGTGGACATGCTTGTGGATGAGCACAGGTGAACGTGTGTAGATCTGGTTCTTTTGTGTAATGCAGTGAGCCAGAGCTATGACATCCATATGGATGTTCCCCTCGTGGGTGTATCAGATCCTTTGTTATATACTTTTCAAGAGTCAGACCTACATTTAACCCTAATTGTTATGTAAAGGGTACAGGTCGACCCCACCTTAATATGCTTAATAATAAATGTAAAAGATAATTAATATTAATATTAATATTAATTATTATAATAATAAATTATATAGTGACTTAGAGAGGTCATCCCTGTTGATCCAATAGACACCTTTTTTTACTAGAAAAGTCTAATATAAGTAAGGGATGATTCCCCATTGTGGAATCATAACTTCCTTGTGAGTTTGGAAATTTCAGCAAACACATCTACTTGGGAAAAGGTGTGCACCTCTCTTGGCCACTAGTCTTCTAGGGTTTGAAGCACCCTCCTATGTGATAAAGTTTATATTGATGGAGGTATTTCTCTTGAAGAATATAGCAAAGGATTTGGCTGGGTTTTCTTCCCTTGTTGAGAATGGTTTCCCAGGATACTTCTTGTGTTCTTGTGCATGGTGTTTCTTCTTGTGATCTTGGTTGTTGCAACATTATCATTTATGGTTAAGTGAAATGCTAAAATGAAATGAATTTCATGCTTAACCTAGTTAATGAAAAATCAACATGGTATCAGAGCATAGGTCTTGAAGAAACCATTTTACAAGCTACAAACTTTTATCAGCCATCTCTCCTCTTATACAGAACCGTACGACCCTCCTAGGGTTTCTAGAAAATCTGTACGGCCTCCTTCTCAGTTGTAATTCATCCCTTAATACTTGGATGCTGGGGATAATTTTGGCATAGAAGAGTACGGCCTCTTCCATCACATATCCAAAGACTCTCAGAGTGACATTCTGAGCATCTTTAATTTGTTGCCCTAGGGTTTCTAGGGTTTCGCTAATTTCTGCAGAAATTTCATAATTAGGGTTTCTGCAAACTCATTGAAGGAGCTCTTCATCTCACTAGTGATATCCTATCTTTCAAAGGATTATTTTCGGCAGTCATAAGTCCAATAAAACCTAAAAGTGCTATCATAGCCTAGCCGTTAGGTTTTCTAGCCTATTTGACAAAGGGTTGTGAAGAATCTAAAATTATGATGAACAAAAACTATGATGGAAGACAAGCTTGATGAATCAAGAAAACTTCAAAGTTCTTGAAAGAAAATAAGACTTATTGTGGGTAAAGGGTTTACCAAAAAACAACTATCAATGAATGGAATGAAGATGACGTTGAGACAAGGGAGTCAATCACCTACTCTAGCCCTTACATTTAAGGGTCAGATACAAAATAACAAAGATTACAAAATGTGACATTGTGACTATCTTCTTCATGAAGATCTGAGAGGATAAAGATCAGCCAAGAACCATTGGATAAATCATTTCAGCATCCTCAGTTATGCACTTTTATATATTATTTGTATCATTGTCATGAGTTAAATTGTAGGAGGAAGGAACCTTTTCTGAAGTCATGGATCCAGAGGGATCTTAGTGCATTCATAAAAACAACACACTCGAATTAAAGACTCCAGGTTTGATTGTTGTAATTGCCATTCCTCTAACCTATATTTCTAAAAGTTTGCTACATTACAAATAGGTGTTGTAGCTATGACAATTTTTCTTAAATTGTTTTGATTCTAGAGATGTACTCATTATTCTCCTTTAGGAGATATTCTTGTGTTGGTTATGTTTGTTTTCATGTTCCAGATAAGTTAAACAAGAAAAGAATATGCTTATCCTTCAGAGGGAGTCACTCGACTTAGAAGGAGCCAAAACCATTTGAGAAAGAAGAAGAATAGAACTATCATTGAGACAACCAATGCTACAAAGCATGATCAGAATCCTTATAGGATTACATGGGAAGAAGCATGCATGACATAGTATATGTGCAGAACAAGAGTCTTCACCAGACGTTGAAAAACATAACTCCTGAAGAAGTCTTCATCGGAATGAAGCCTGAGATTGAACACTTCAGTTTATTTGGATGCCCAATGTATTTTCATGTACCCAAAGAGAAGAATTCCAAGCTAGATCCTTTAGGAATAAAGGATACAGTGAATCTTCAAAGACAGCCCTAGTCAGAGACAGATTGAGACAAGTAGAGACGTTGTCCTTGAAGAAGAGACAGTTTTTCAAAGACCCAAAGAATATCATATGGATATTGACAGTGAGAGAATACCTTCAGACATTCAGAGGGAGACATACATTACTCTCGGTTATCCAGTTTCTACAGTTGATATGTTCAGAGATATTGCAATAGGGCATAAAATGCCTACCTAGACTCACTCTATAAGAGGCAGAGAAGCATACAAGCCTCTCAAGGCACATTCTGAGAAGGAAAAAAGAGATTTTCGAGCTATCCTTCAGTCATGAGCCACATCATTGATGTTGAGACTCCTTGTCTTAGAGAAACAATAAGAAAACCAGTATGGCAAAATTCCATAACAGAAGAATACCAGTATATCTTAAAAGAATGATGCATAAGATATTATTCAGAGACCAGAAAGGGAAGTATGTGGTAAAGCATGCAGCTGATGAAAGTGTCAAGAAATAAAAAATGATATATATAGATAGAGGTTTCTCACAAACAAATGGATTTGTCTATGATGATACACTTGATCTAGTGAACCAGATACACTTCCATCCATGAGTTGGAAACTATATCAAATAGATAGATTCTTGATAAGTTTGGATTTCTAATCTGGATTTTATGAGCAGAAGGAAATGACTATAGATTATTAACAGGTGCTTAACACAAAATGATAGAGATACAGTAAAATTGGTTTTCTATTCAATAAGGAAATAAGTTGAAACTCTAAAATGCAGCGGAAACAAGCTTGTTGGAATGGTGGTGGCTTATCTCTGAGAAGATATGTGATGGTTGCGCTCATTTGCAAGAAGATGATTACAATGAGGCTATGAAGGCCTTTTTTACAATAAACAAGAATGCCAAAAACCCTAGACATCCAAAAACCTAACCCTAGGAAATGAAGCACCAAAAGTCATGTGGGCCCCGCTTAGGTAAGTTAGTACATCAACTTCTCAGGGTCATAACTTTTGCATACGATCTCTGTTTTAGGTGTATGATATCCCATTGGAAAGGTATCATTGAGGAGATTCATTTTGGGGGAAATATTGAAGGAACTTTCATATTTCTCCCCATTTTCCCAAAAAACATCATTTAGGGCCTCAAAACGGCTTCGGAAGTGAAAAACTGCTAAAAATAGTAAATTACCAAAATTGCCAAAAAATTGTTTTGAGCCAGTTGGAAATGGTGGGTGGTCACCGATATCCACCTGGATCAATATTCCCTCCTTAGGGATAAATGGTATCCATTACGTTGAGTTCCCCTATTAGATGAGGAAATTTCTATTGAATTTGACCTCGGGTGAGCCACTTGCCTTGGTGCAAGAGTTGCCCTACTTTGACGACTAGATAAAGTTGGATCCTTTGTTGTCGAGTGCCCTTGATCTGTGTATCCACAATCTGATCATTGGATGCCTGTTGTATGTAGTCAAGGTTGAGCTCTATTGGTGTCAGTTGTTCTGCTACTTCTGAGGTGTCCAATAATGGTGGGAAATAAGGGTGAAGGAGATCCACGTTGAACACTGGGTGCAGGCCAAGTAAAGGAGGAATTTTGAGCTCAAAATCATTATCCCCCACGTCCTTGGTGATGGTGTACATCCCATAATGGAGTGGGCGAAGCTTCCGATGGGGTCCTGTAAGGCGTTCTTTCTACAAGTGAAACCAAAAATTTTCGCCCACCTGAAACTTTTGTGGCACCCGATGTTGATCATGGCGTTGCTTGTACTTGTCATTGGACTTATGTAGGATATCCTGAACCTTTTGGCGAATGTGTTGGATATGTTAAATGAACTGGGTGGATTTTCCAGATTTAGTTGGAGCAGGATATGAGTCAGTCGAGGTGACCGCAAGGGGAAGTGCAACATCTATGGGACCCAATGGTTGGAATCTCAACCCCACCTGAAAGGGGATGTGGTCGGTTGAGCTATGCAGGGCTCCATTGTAGCTATGTTGGACATAGGGAAGGATATCATCCCATGTGTGAGGGTGATTTTAATTATACATTCAAAGGATATGCACAATCATTCGATTTACGACCTCAGTTTGGCCATCTATCTGGGGGTGGAAGGTTGTGGATTTGGTGAGCTTGGTGTCCCGCAGTGACCAGAGGCTCGACCAGAATGTGCTGAGAAATCGACTGTCCTGATCTGAGACAATGTTTGTGGGATTCCAAAATGTACCCAGACTCGTTCAAAGAAGAGCTTAGCAGTGGCCTCTATTGTGATGTTCTTCTTGCAGGTAACCAGAATCGTCATCTTAGAAAAAAGATCAACAACCACAAAAACACAGTCATTTCTCCACTTGGTGGATGGGAGGCCTGACATGTAGTCCATTGAGATGGATTCCCATGGCTTGTCAGGAGTAGGAAGAGGGGTGTACAGGCCCTGTTTCTTAGTGATTGGTTTGGAAATAGCACAGGCAGTGCAGGACCTGATATACTTGCTGACCTCTTGTCGAAGTTTTGGCCAGTAGAAATGTTTTTGTAGCATCACCACTATATTTTAGACATCGAAGTGTCCTTCCACCAAATTGTAGTGGGATTCCCAAATCATCTTCACTCGCTCGCTTGATGGCACACAGATATGGCCCAGACGACACAACAACCCATCCTGAAGATGGAAATTATCGACAACTGCATTTGCACCAAACATTTGGTAGGTGGTGGTGAAGTCTGGGTCTATCTCATATAGTTGGGGCCATCCAGAGGTCTCATGGCCGCAAGAGTCTAGCACCGTGGTGAGTGCCATGACTGGCGGTCTTCTGAGGAAATCAGCGACACGATTGGAGCTTCTTGTTTTATACTTGATGTTGAGGTGGAATTGTTGCAATTATGTGGACCACTTTTGATGGTGGTCATTCTGTAATTTTCCTTGTGTCTGCATGAACTTCAGTGGCTTATGATCAGTGTGGATGATTGTCTCCTTCCCAAGAATGTAATGTCTCCACTGGAAGTAGGCTCGTACAATGGAGTACATTTCTTTGTCATAATTAGGGTACTTACGGATAGAATTTGATAGTGTCTCACTATGATAGGCCACGGGGTGGTCGTGCTGAGTGAGAACAGCACCCACAGCATAGTCTGAAGCATTTGTCTCGATCTCGAAGGGTTGTTGCAAGTCTGGTAGTAAAATTACTGGGGCTGAGAACAAGCACAGCTTCAAATCATCGAACGCTTGTTGTTGGGACCAACCCCATGCAAATTTGTCCTTACCACCACCCCTGGTTATTTGGTTGAGGGCCCATGAAATATGGGAGAATTCCAACACAAACCTGCGGTAGAAATTGGCAAGGCCCAAGAAGCTCTGAAGCTCAATGAGTGTGGTTGGGGCTGGCCAATCATGGATGACTTGGATCTTGGCTGGATCCACATGTACGCCATGATGATCAACGATGTAGCCCAGGTAATGGACCCTGTCAATGTCGAAGGAGCATTTTTCCAAGTTGGCATATAGCTTATGTTGTCGCAGGGTGTGCAGAACCGATTGAATATGCTACAAGTGTCTGTCCCAAGTATTGTTGTAAATGAGAATTTCATCCAGATACACCACTACAAAAGTATTGGTGAATGGTCACAGGATATTGTCCATCATTCTCATGAAAGTGGTTGGAGAATTTGTCAAACCAAAGGGCATGACAAACCATTCAAAAAGGCCTTCCTTTGACTTGAAGGAGGTCTTCCATACATTTGTTTGTTCTATCGAGACTTGGTGGTAGCCAAAATTCATATCAATATTACTGAAGCAATTGGCCCCCGTGAGTTGATTAAGGAGGTCGTCGATTCAGGGAATTGGGTACCGGTTTCTAACTGTTTGCTGACATGGAGATCGCTTCCTTGGCAGAGCCATCCAATGGTGTAGGGTTGTGGGTGCGGCGTTCTTGGCAAGTCCAGTCACTTGACGACCTCTGTTGAGATGAGGTTCTTCTAGCTACCACTATCAACAATGAAGTGTAGTGGGGTGCCTTTTACTCACATCTGTGAATGGAAGAGGCGCTCTCCTTCTTCTAGCTTGTCTGGTTCACCAGGATGGAGCTTGGCGGTAGTAATGGTGGCACTGGGTTCCGCATCAATGATTCTTCTTCCCCTTTCTGGTTCTGGCTCAGAGTCAAAACCTGCATCTGATTCAGAGGCTTTCACTTTGGCCACCAGAGAATTCTTTGAGAGGTAGTCAGCAGTGTTATGGAAAGGGCTCTTATGGAAGTCGCACCACTTCCCGGTATCTTTCTTTGCCTTTCTGGTGTCCTTCTTTGCTTGTGGCTTGGACTGGTTATCCTTATACTTTCCATATTTTCTCTGTCCTTTTTTATGTGGGTTGGGGCCACCCTTTCCTGGCTTTTGTTGTGTGGGGTTCCCAGGCCCAAATTTCTGTGTCTTTTGTTTGAGCTTCTGCTCAATTTTGACGGCATATCGGTAGGTCATGCCCAAGGATGAGATGTCTAGAAATTCCATTTTAGTTTGGATGTATCTATGCAGAGCACTGCGATACTTGAGCACTAGATGTCTCTCTGAATATTTGATACCCAGCTTGGTGCGCAAGGTATGGAAGATATTTGTGAAATATGGCACTGCTTGGTCTCTTTCTTTCCGCAGTGTGGTCCATTTGGTATACAAGTCATCATAACTTACGACAGGGTAGTATTGTTTCTTAATCACATCCCTGAAGGATTCCCATATGGTAGTGACTATAAATAATGAGGGTTCCTTTGTTTCCTTTTGCTCACATAAATTTTCCCACCAATCTTTGATATGGGGAATGCCTTTGAGGAGCGCAAAAGTAATCGTTTCTCTATTCGAAAAGTAGATTCAACCACTTGTCTAGAGCATATGTGTCTATCTAACCTTCAAATATAGGAATATCTACGCTTATTTGTATCTTGAAGGGGGTGGCACCTCCGCTCGAAGAATATGTGTTGCCTGTTGGTAGTCGCCGAAGGATTTGCAAAATATCCATCATCTCGTTCCTTTGTTGCGTGAGGGCTTCCTCAATCAATAGTTTGAAAGGATCTCTTGTCCCATCATCTTTATTTTTTCCTGTTATGAGAGGTCACTTGGGCATGCAAGAGATTTTTTCCTCAAGAGAAACAAGCTCGAGACCCAACTCTTTGTACTCCGACCTCATTGGGGACATGCATTAAGACGACAAGGAGCAGACCGCTTTGATACCACTGATCTGGATTTTATGAGAATAAATAAATGACTACATATTATTAATAGGTTCTTAACACAAAATAACAGAGATATAGTAAAATTGGTTTTCTATTCAATAAGGAAATAAGTTGAAACTCTAAAATGTAGCAGAAACAAGCTTGTTGGAATGGTGGTGGCTTATCTCTAAGAAGAAATGTGATGGCTACGCTCATTCGCAAGAAGATGATTACATGAGGCTCTAAAGGAATTTTTTACAATAAACAGGAATGCCAAAAACCCTAGACATCCAAAAACCTAACCCTAGGATATTAAGCGCCAAAAGTCATGTGGGCCTCGTTTGGGTAAGTTAGTACATCAACTTCCCGGGGTCGTAACTTTTGCATACGATCTCTATTTTAGGCATATGATAGCCCGTTGGAAAGGTATCGTAAAGGAGATTAATTTTGGGGGAAATATAGAAGGAACTTACATATTTCTCCCCCTTTTTCCCAAAAAACATCGTTTAGGGCCTCAAAACGGCTCCGGAAGTGAAAAACTGCTAAAAATAGTAAACTACCAAAATTGCCAAAAAATTGTTTTGAGCCAATTGGAAAAGGTGGGTGGCCATCAATATCCACTTGGATAAATTTCAACAAGATTTTTTTTTATCCAAACCTATATCATTACAGTCTTAGTGACAAGAGCCTAATCTTGATGATTTATTCAGAAAGCGTTGTTGTTACAAGTAATCCTTGATTTCTAAATTCGAATCTGAGTATGATGCACTACTTCTTGTGACAAGAAGTATGACAGATGACCGATAATATTTTCCCGAGTCAGAAAAATATACAGTGAAAATATTAAAGAAGTTCAATATGACATAATGAAAAATCCACCATGATGGATTTAAAGAAGAAGATTGATGATGATTCAAACAAGACTGATCCACAATCGATTGGATCATTAATGTATCTGTTCAACACCGGACTTGATTCATGCCATGCAGTGAATGTGCCTAGTCATTTCATGAGTCAACCGAGATAGACTCACTAGACAAACAGAAAAACATGTATTAAGATATATACAAGGCACAGTTGGATATGGCCTAAGATATGCCTTTAGTATAAACTTGAGTTTGCAGGATATGTGGATTTAGATTGAGCAGAAAGTACAGTTAACCAGAAAATCATATCCAGTTGATGTTCTATCATGAATTTTTCCATGGTTTCCTAATAAAGCAAGAAACAAAACTCTGTAGCCTTGAGTACCAAAGAGGCAGAGCATATAAGCATCAAGTGTGTGAAACAATGTGGCTTCACAAGCTTCTGACAGATTTACTTGACCATGAGATGGATCCTATGATGATAACCAAGAGCCGTGAGTAAAGATCCTTAAGAACCCAATGTTTCCTAATGGATCGAAATACGATGAGATTAAATATCCTTATTCCAGAGATATGATGCAGAGGAAAATCGTACACATGCAGTACCTTCCTACACATGAGCATATTGCAGATATCTTCGCCAACTTAACTTCATGAAGAATGACTCCCTAGTTGAGAGGGAGTGTCGATAAATCCAGCCAAGACAAAATTCAAAATACATCTGTGTGAGACTTGGCATGATAAAGAATGCCTCCCTAGATGAGAGGGAGTGTTAATGAATGTAGTTGTTGTCGCAAGAGTTGACTCTAGGATGTAATAGAGCCAAGCCTTAGCACATTTTAAAAGGAAAAAGTTATTTATTGTTCAGAACTTGACTTGGGTTGCAACAAGCCAAACCCTGAAAATTGATTTTGAGTATACTTCTGACCTAATACACTCAGAAATAGTTCTCTCAACAGCCAAGGGCTCTTTACTCAGGAATATTCAATAATTACAGTAAGAAGGCCAGATTTCTTTTTAGAAAATATTTTTAATCAGGTTGGGGGTTGATCCAGGAAAACAATCCATTGGGCATGGAGTCAAGTGAAAACCACAGAAAGGAGATCATAACGGGGATCACATTACTTGCAGAAAATGAGGCAAAGTAAGTCTATATTTCAGCTATAAATAATCATGACATAATAGAAGAAAAAAGGAAAAGGAAAGGTCCATCACAGTGAAAGCATCTATCATGGATGAATTTTCACTACGACTTTGGAAGAAAAAACTGAAGGCTGATGGCTAGATATAGAGCACTTATCTGGAGTGAATTCTGACCAGTCACCATTGAAAACAGAACTCTTATTAACTGTGTGAAAGGAGCATATAAAATGAATTCTAGACAGATTTTAACTCAGTCAATAAAAGAACAGATAGATTAAATGACAAAAAGGAGAACATAGTGAAAGAAATGACCGTGATGAATCTCATAATATCAAGAAAACATGTCACTCTGTATAACTCCATTCTGGGCTTTCAAAATAACTCTACGTTCCAAAAGGAGCTTTCTGCCCTAGAGATTTCTCCCTGCTTCCCCCCCTCTTTTTTATAATGAATGCATCTCTATATAAATTCCCTCTCTCAATGAGGTTGAATCTGCATCATATCATAACTGACAATTAACTAACTTCAATTGTCTTTAACTAACAGTAATCTGAACTAATTTAAAAGCACAAGTAAATCCTAATTTCTAGTGAACTGCCTAAAGCAGTGCATGTGTTTGATTCGCCTTCACGTGCACAATTTGTAGTGATGGCCACATGTTCCTCAGATTCTGGAGTTCTATGTCTGCTTCCACCCTGTCGGAACTGTCAACAAACTCCAACAAATCCCATGCTTCGGAGCGGGCTTCGATATCATCATTAATAACGAGAGCATTTTCATAAGCCGTAACAATCCCATTTTTATATCACTGTCAATGATATAATTATCTCTTCTAGCATTATCGATCTCATCAAAATTACTGGTGTCCTCATATAAGTGTACCATACAATAAATCAAGAAGACTCCTTTGCTCTTCCAGGACTCCTTGCATCTTATCTTTGTTATTTCCAGAGTGGTTTTCTTTATTATTCCTCATATCTGCTCCTTCGACCATCTGCTTTAAAATCCTAGCTTTCCAATGAGGCTTGGGATATTTCCTAATCAATTATTCAACAGAAGAGACTTCCGGAGGTGGTTATCCATAGAATTTACTCCGTAACTCTCACGCATGCTTGGCTAAGGCACAATGCATGAGGAATTGACGATGTGGTTGGCATCTTCCTTTTCCACCATACACTCGTTGCATCATGATGGGCCTGTTATACTTCTGTACGCACACTGCATCAGGATGTGTCTGTTATACCTCTTTATTTTGGGTGCAACTTCTGAAAGGATTTTCTCTTTGAAACGCAACTATTTTAGACTAATTTGAAGTCTGCCAGATTTTCTTCCACGCAGGAGACTTCTAAATTACCAATTCCTTTTAAGGCTTATAGCATATCGTTTTTCACCGAGTATTCCATCACAGGACATCTCTGACTTTTTTAGCCAATATTGGCCTTTTTTCCGACTCAGCTTAGATGACATTCTTCTTATCATCCTGCAACTGAATGAGCTACGTATCAGGACCTTTCTATGCAAAGAATTTCATCCTTCCTTGAGATCTTGCCACTGAATCTTTAACCTTGGTCCATTTCAATTGTTTCATCTCCCGCATTACAATCTCCCATGAAGGGTTATCACCCGTCGGCATAATGATGGAACCGTGAATCGGTTTTCGGCTTTTCGGAGGAATAAGCGTAGTTTGAAAAATGATATTCAAAATCTCGAAATCCCGTGATTGGTGTGCGGCGTGTGTTGTCCACATTTTGTGCATGCGGCATGCGTTGGTGTTCGGTCCACGTTCATCGTCTATGGAAACTTTGAGGATTGCAGTTCCGTAGTAGAGGTCTTCATTCTGGCGTCGAGCTAACAGATCGAGAGTGACATCAATAAAACAATAAATATTCAAAACCTTAGTCTGGATTTTCGAATGCTCGTTTTGTGGAACGTCATACAAAATGTATATAAAGGCCGATACTGAGTTTTCGGGTATCATCTGCAAGTGATGGTCTTCCAAACTGATGAAATCCACGATCCTATCTCTTTCACATTCGTAGATATGAGAGATGCAAATCCAATATGTCCGACGATGCCTTCAAAGAAGCTTTGGAAATGATTCACTTAATCAAATGAGTAGGAGTCTGGTGTTGGTCTGTTAATGACTTCGAACATGTACTCATGCCCTCTAATTGACAAAAATAATTCCTTGTTTTCTTCACGGTACTAACAATAAATACGCAGCAGATTAAAATCCTGCCACAGGGCATTCCAACACGGCAGAAGATCCAGAAGCATATTTATTTTTCCCAAATGAGAGATATGAACTAGACATTCAAAATTGGAAATCAGCTTCTTCAAGAAATCTTTCATCTCTCTCTTGCTCAATCTGAGGTATGGCATAGCTAATGTCAAAAGGCTAGCAGGTGTATGAATTAACGGAACTATGTTTAGTATCCCATATCTTCTCCAGTGTCCTGTGGTTATAAAGCACCTGAGCAGGGTCGTCTGTGAGAGGCAGTCAAATTGGGTCATAAGCGAATTCATTCACCAGAGTATCAACAAACTTTTCTGGAATACTTAAACTCTTTTCAGCCATGTTGTTTGTTGTGTAAAACTATCATCAAAACTCTCATCCAAAATTGCAGTCATTATATAGTTTGTATAGAAGCGTATAATAAGAATTCCTAGATCTGAAAAACTTGACAGTGAGCTCTAATATATCTTTCAATAGATCGTTGTGGAGTGGTGTATTGGATGTTGTTATTTTTAGGATTTTATTCATGCAATTGTGGACCTGGAGCTTCACTTCTTCGAGTAGGTTTCTCATGAGCTCTCGGGTTACTGAGGCATCCTTTGATATACTGTAAATACTCTTCTGCCTCATAATACAAACTTTCTTTCCAAAAAGCCCTAAAAGTCTTTCAGCAAATCTGATGTAAGTTATAGATAATATGGAGTTGAGATCTCTAGTTAATTTATAAGCTTGATGTGATTCTCAAACACATTTGGGATGAAGACACTAAGTAGAGAAAAATTCAAAATATGTTACAATAGCAGCTATGTGAGACATTCTCCAACTTAAAAACCTGTGAGGTGTGCATCATTGCAGCTATGTGAAGCCTTTATCTCAGCTTACAAACCTGAGAGAAACCCCCTAAGAAGGGTTCATGGTTCCTGCATGAGAAAGAGATAGGAACGTAGAGATGACCTCCTCCATGAAGAGAGTGAGAAGAATTCCATATGATTATCTAGTAAGAAAAGCGATCTAATGAGTTGGATGTGCATGTGGCTGAGCACAAGGTGAACGTGTGAAATCCCAAAAGTGTTGGGTGCATCGTCATGTGAACAGAAATGAAAATGATGTGTTAGCCTCCTTTGAGCAGCAGAGTTGACGAGAAAACTCCAGATGATTCTCTTGTGTGAGGCAGTGGGAATAAATATCTTTAGAGTGGACGTGCATGTGGATGAGCACAGGTGAACGTGTGTAGATCTGGTTCTTCTGTGTAATCCAATGAGCCAGAGCTATGACATCCCTATGGATGCACCCCTAATGGGTGTATCATATCCTTTGTTATATATTGTTCAAGAGTCAGACCTACCTGTAACCCTAATTGTTATGTAAAGGGTACAGGTTGGCCCCACCTTAATATGCTTAATAATAAATGTAAAAGATAATTAATATTAATATTAATATTAATTATTATTATAATAATAATAATAATAATAATAATAAATTATATAGTGACTTAGAGAGGTCGGCCCTTTTGAGCCAATAGACGCCTTTTTTGACTGGACAAGTTTAATATAAGTAAGGGATGATTCCCCATTGCGGAATCATATCTTTCTTGTGAGTTTGGAAATTTCAGCAAACACGTCTACTTGGGAAAAGGTGCGCACCTCTCTTGGGCGCTAGTCTTCTAGGGTTTGAAGCACCCTCTTGTGTGCTAAAGTTTATCTTGGTGGAGGTATTTCTCTTGAAGAATATAGCAAAGGATTTGGTTGGGTTTTCTTCCCTTGTTGAGAAGGGTTTCCCAGGATACTTCTTGTGTTCTTGTGCATGGTGTTTCTTCTTGTGATCTTGGTTGCTGCAACATTATCATTTATGGTTAAGTGAAATGATAAAATGAAATGAACTCCATGCTTAACCTAGTTAATGAAAAATCAACATTAGTATGCATATCATTTCCAATTCATACCATTGTCTTGCAATGGTATGCAATTGTATTGGTACTGGTATGCAATGGTACGATATTGGTATGCTATTGGTATTGTTATTGGTATGCAATGGTATGGTATTGATATTGGTATTGGTATTGGTATTGGTTTTGTTATGTTATTGGTATGGTGTCGTATGGTATTGGTATTGGTATGGTATGGTATGGTATTGGTATTGGTATTGGTGTGGTATGGTATTGGTATTGGTATTGGTATGCAATGGTATTGGAAGTATTGTTATGCAATGGTATTGGCATTGGTATTGGTATTGGCAAGGCATAAGGGTATTGGAAATGCATATTGGTATTGGTTTTGGTATGGTATCGGTATGGTATGGTATTGGTATTGGTATTGGTATTGGTATGAAATGGTATGCAATGGTATTGTTATTGGTATGGTATGGTATTGGTATGGTATGGTATTGGTACTGGTATTGGTATGCATACCATTTCCATGCAATGGTATTGGTATTGGTATGAAGTGGTATGGTATAGGTATTGGTATGCAATGGTATGGTATTGGTATTGGTATTGGTATTTGTTTGGTATTGGTGCTTGATCCCAAGCTAATTTTGACTTGTGGCCCTATTTTCCCTAACTTATTAGATGATAATGGATTTTAATGGTGTGCTAAAAATTATTCTCATTGTTGTGTAACAGGATCCAGAGGAGACCATGGAAAGAGGACATGGACGGCGTAGACCTACTAAATCGCAGAGAGGAAAGTGGGTGGAAGAGCATATGACAACGAAATATGCAGATACAATAAAAGTAAGAATAAAAAGAAACATAAACCAAAGGAGGAAGGTCTTTATGAATTCACAAAAGCTACAACATAGAAGAGATAAAGTCTTTTTTTTCCATATGGCCTTTGAGCTCAAACCTATTAGTGGAAAATGCACAAGAATGGTGATTAAATGTGATTCTACAATCAAGGGAAAAGTTTGAAAATTAAGATGGCCATGTGGGATAGGGATGTTGGATACTTTTCTTGTTGAAATTTTTGCTTGATGAAAATACATAGGGTCGTAAAAAAAAAAATCAACTACAAAGCATGATATCAATATGTCAAAAATGTGACTAAGGTGAGGTTTTTTGTTGCATAGCAAATTCGTTGAAATAATATAATTGGTGTACTAAACATTAATTACTATGTTGTGTATTACAGGAGACAGATGAGGCCATGGAAACAGATCGTGCCATATCAAATGAGAACACAATGGATGACGCAGGACATAAGGTACTCTAATTTTGACTTAACTTAGGAAAAATTAATCCGATGGAATTTTGTGAAACTTCCGTGTTTTTTCATGAAATTGTTAAATTTTATATTGTATTATCCAATCTTGTGAGAAATTAATGCATGTTGTTGATTATTTTAGATGGATATTGGAGAAAATGTAGAGCTTGAGCATTCAACTAGCAAAAGAAAAAGATATGTACGTGGACGTGGACCTAAAACTATTAAATCACGTAGAAGACAGTGGGTGGAAGAGGATATGGCAATGGATCCTTCAGACACAACAAATGATTACACTGAACAAGAGGTTGGTATGGAATATAGTACATGGGATGAATACTTTGAGAAAATTGTTGCTTGTTGATGTTCTGTAAGTCATGGAAAGAAACAATTCAAACGAGTGATTATACAAAGACATTACATAGATGATGAACTTCCAGTGGGTAGTATGCCTCCTACAATCAATTCAAATCCAATTGGAATTGTGGTAAGGAATTTTCCAATTTGATATAAATAATATGTATACTTCTTTTAAACATTGTTTTATATTATTTAAATAATTAATTTTTTTCTTAATGAATACTTGCAGGATAAATTTCTTGGTTTAAAGTTTCCTGGATCATCGACTTCTATCCTAGAGGGTGATGATCATTTATCAGATGATACATCTAACAAAAATATGTGCACATATACCAACTTTGAAGATGAGGATTTGATGAAAACAAGTAACAAAACAAGAACCGCTTTAAAGGTGCATAATTTTCTTAAAGACAAGGGGAATATTGACTACATACCCTATGAGAATGAATGTGATGGAGATGATGACTTGCCCCTGAGTTTGAGATCAATTTACAAAGAGACATTTGATCGTCGATTATATTGTTCTTGGCCCAGTGATCAACAACTACCTAGAGTGTATGAGGTGTTTCAATTTTGGGGATACAGCTACATAATACGACCCTCCAATATTCATGGAGAAAATATGGGCCTCTTTATTGTCCAAAATGTCCATGTGGGATCTAAAAATAGAAACAATTCACAACAAACCACTAGGATATTAATGCCATATTATGGTCCATCATATTACATTGGTGAATGGAAAAGGCTAGTAGAATATAAGCCTATCATGTCATCATATGGTCTAGATTTAAATATGTATACACATAGTCTCCAATTGGAAAGTGGAAAAGAAATTAATAGAGGTCATCTTATGTATATAGATGGACGTTCATACACACACAAAAATATTTCAGGTTTTATAAATAGTAGTTCCGGACTTGATATCTATTTTCAGCAGTGTATTCCTCGGATAGATCTTTCTAACGATGTATCATGTGCATCAAACGAAGATAGTATGCCAAATTTACGACCCCAGGAAATTGATGTACCAATTTACCCCGACGGGGCCCATATTCTAGTGTTTCATCTCCTAGGGTTAGGTTTTTAGATGTTTAGGGTTTTCCATTGTTTCTCAATAATATATAGGCCTTTGAGCCTCATTGTAACACAGAGTTCAGAGGCCAGTAGCCGCCACAACTCTTCTCAGAGATAAGATACCAATGCACTAGCTATTTTATTTTCATTTTGTCTATAAGCATATTTCAATCATTTGTTGTTAATGAAATGAAGTTTTATTTCTGTTGCATCTCTACGTTTATGGGTATTTATGTATTTCATTATGTTCCTGCATAAATCCGGATCAGGATTGACATTTTATACACTATGCTGTCAAAATTATGTTTTATTTTAAATTATTGTATAAAATAAGTAGTGTATAAAATAATATTCCGCTATTCAATTGATGTATATATGTTCATACATTCTATATTCTTATTGGTTAATACAATATATTTGATTATATTTATTTGAAATTGATACAGTTATGATTTATCCAATTCTTTCCAAACATTAAATAATGCTTGTGTATGTTGATAGGTAGAATACATTGATGATCCACCTACTAATGCCCAAGATCAAACTGGGTTATTGAGATTTGGACAATATGATCCAAACAATCCTTTAAACCATACTAGGGCGAAAAGAGCAACATTGAAGAGAATACTACCAGTTGATAAGTTTGAAGAGCTTATGAGATCAGCATACAATGATGACATGCCACATAGCTTTATTGATGATGATGATAGTGAAAATGTAGTGCATGAAGAAGGACTGAATGAAATGCTTACAAGTTTCTTTGGGGATGGAAACAATCATGATGATAATGATCATATGGTTGACAGTAATGATGATAGTAGGGGTAATTACCACCAACGTAATCTTGATGATAACAACCTGAAAGACTCAATCAAGCAAGTTGTGAAGGCACTTGTTTTCAGATTGGGTGCAACCTCAAAACTTGCATGCACATTGATATTATTAGAAATCAAATCACTATTTGGTTGGTCATACAAAGGATTCACTACCCTATTGAAGTGAGTTGAAATGTATTTCTTACTTTGCATTGTCAATTGGTGTACATAATTTGTAAACATTCATCAACTGCATTTATTTTTCTTTAATGGGGTGTTATAAAACATATATTGTATATAAACAGTAGTAGTGTAGATTGACATATCAAACATGTTCATCATAAGTCGAAAATTTAATTGATTTAATCTCTGGAAATCTTACAGGGCACTAAAAACTAAAATATTCCGTGAAGAGAATGTGTTTCCATCAACTTGCAGAGAAGCACGTCAGTTGTTGGATGAGTTGGGTATTGAATATAAACAAATTCATTCATGTAAAAATGATTACATTTTATACAGAGGTGAATATCAAAACAATGTAGAATGTCATGTATGCTAAGAGAACAGATATTGTACAGATGTACAAGGTCCTATAGTTCTAAAAAAGGTTTTACATCACATGTCAATTATACCTAGACTTCAACGAATGTTTCGTTTCAAATCACTTGCACAATTGATGGACTAGCATGCAAAGAATAGGAGTAAATATGGATTCATGCGAATTTCAGTCGACTCCAAAGCAATGAAACACATAGAGGAAAAATGGCCAAGTAAATTCAAAGATGAGCCATGTAGTATTAGGTTTGGTCTTGCAATTGATAGAGTGTGCCCATTCTCTTTCTTCATCTCAAATTATAGTGTTTGGCTAGTCGAATTGATAATATGCAATATTCCCCCATGGATGAGTGTTAGAAAGGAGCACCTTATGGTGACTCTCATTGTTCCAGGAAAACAACAAGTTAAAAATATGGATCTTTATATTGTGCCTTTTATTGATGAGATGAAACTACTATGGAAAGGCATAAGAATGTATGACATATCACGTCCTCCATCAAAAAGGTCCTTCATGTTGTATGGTGTACTATGTTGGACTATTCATGATTTCCTAGGACTTGGAGTATGTTATAGTAAGATAAAATATTTACATATTCACACTCATAATATATTTTCATCCCAACGTTCATACTTACTTTTATACTATTATTATAATGCTATTAACATTACTTATTGAATTGCAGGGCCTTCAAACAAAGGGGATATTTGCATGTCCAATATGTGCAGATCAATTTTAAGTGAGGTATTCTAAAGATCTACATAAATTTATTTACGCAAACAATAGGGTTTTTCTACCAACAAATCATTAGTTTAGAAATCGTCTAAAGAATCAATTTGACGGAAAAGTTGAAAATAGAGGCCCTCCCATGATTATGGGTCCAGGTGATTGGATTAAGAAGTATGAATATGTTGAATTGAAGGTTGGGAGGACTTTTTTGATTGGGGTGATTCAATTGAAGAACTAGAACAAGTTGTAGTTAATATGCCAGAAGGAATGAAAAGGAAATCCATATTTTATGAGCTCCCTTACTGGAAGGATCTATTAATATCTCACCTATTATATCCTATGCACATCTTCAAAAATGTTCCAGATTCTATATTTCGACATATATCAAGCAAAGAGAAGGACACCTTGTCTTCAAGGAGAGATATTTCTCTTTCGCGTACCAAATTTGATAGAAGACATTTGAGGCCAAACAAGGAAAATGAAACACGTGTAGAAGCTCCATGGATTTTGAAAAAAAAAGAGCTAGACCAACTAAAAAATGTCATTCGTTCAATAAGGACGCCTACTCGCTATGGGTCATCATTGGATAAAGCTTTTACAATTGATGGACATATCACAGGATTTAAAACACATGATTTTCATAATTTTATGAAGGTATTATATATCATCATTTAAGTTTTACTGGTAACATTGATTTAGTACTAAATATATTTTGATATTTTGTTGTGTGAAAAAATACTAATGACCTATGATGAATTTATTTGATAGCATATCATGCCATTGGAAATTAGGGGGGATTCATGTCTTACCATTGACTTAAGGAATGCCATAAGTCGATTGTCAGCATTTACAAGGTATGTGGTATGAAATTTTCATGTGTGAGAGACATAGAGATATTATATTCCATTTTAATTTTTCACTAAAGGTTCATACTAATTTACTATTCTTATAATAGGTGGGTAACCTCCATGGAGATCCATGAATGTAAAGTACCAAAATGGAAGAAGGAAATTGCAAAAATTGTATGTGTATTTTAGAAGGACCTCCCTGCAAGTTTCATGGACCTACAAGTCCATTTACTTGTACACCTAGTCGATGACATTTAATTGGCGGGTGTCATATCAATGATGTGGATGTTTTTCTTTGAGAGGTATATGAAAACTCTAAAAATATATGTCCGACAAAAGGGTATGTATTGAATGAAGCATTTTTCTTCCTATGTGAATTCCTTGGTAAGGATTTTGAAGATGGGCCACACTTCTAGGATGACGAACAAGCATCACATATTATTGATGGAGAAAAACCACAATCTAATGGTGTTCAAGTATAAATTAGTAAGTAAATTCATGATCATTAATGTGTTTGTTTTCCTTGCAATCACTAATTTTCTTTGTAATTTATTTGTCAAATTAACTGAATAACATTTGGAGTTTGAAATAACCATGTTGACATGTAATAGGTGTAGACGAAAGTCCAATACTCAACAAGTTCATTATGTACCACATGGGATTTATGAGCAAATGGATTGATTTGTATGATAAAAAGAGAGAAGAAGTGTTAGAAGCAAGGAGACATTTTAATAGATCCAACCCAAGGAAAACTCCACTTCCCAATGATCTACTTAGGGAATGGAGCAAAGATTTCACTCTAGAATGGGTTACTGAACAAATTCAAAATCAAATAGAAGATGCATGTATAGATTCAAACATAACAGAAGATTAAATCAACATGTGTAGAGGATGTGAAAGAAAGGTACAGTTGGAATTTTACAAAATGTTGTTTCCTTACAGTTTTGACACTATTAAATATTTTAATATTCGTCATTATATTTGTTTTCACTGAAATAAATGGTCTTTCACAAGCAAGGAAACATCCTGCAATGTGGGCATATGGACGACATTATCATGTAGAAAGTGTATATGTAAAGAGACGATCCTTTGATTGTGGAATCATGGTTGATTTCAAGCAATCTAGTCGATCAAGCTCAAAAGATAAGAATATTATTGAAGGGAATCTACAATATGTTGGATAAATCCAAGAAATTATTGAATTGTATTATCGCTCTTTTAAATGTTGTATTTTTAAGTGTAGATGGTATGAATCATTTGAGAGGACACGAATACATGATACCCATAGTGGATTGTTTTCTATAGATTCCTCGAGGTTCCTATCGGACGATAAGGAGCCTTATGTTCTACCAATTCATTATGAGCAGGTATTTCTTTAACTCAAAATAAGAAGCAATAGTGATCATTAATCTATTGTTTCATAGTTTTTTGCGATAATATATGTGTTTATTAATAAATAAAAGTGTTATAATATATTTCTAATATATGTATGTCGTTCATGTGCAGGTATTTTTCTATGAAGATATTTTGGACCCAAAATGGATATTTGTCATACATTATGATCCAAGATTAAGGCATGTATTTGATGATGCATTAGTGAATATTGAGCAAAACAATGATGTCCAACAAAATGAGAGAGATGGATTAGACAACATCGAAGAAATTAACATATGTGATGATGTTGAATATGGTTATGTTCATGCACAAGAAGACAACAATCCAGTGTTATATGATTTTGTGGAAGACAACAATATGGATGGTATAGAAAATGATGATCCAAATTATACATCCGGTAACAATATAGATGGTCTACAATCAAATTTCAATGATGATGAAGATGATGCAGATCAAGAAGAGGATGATGATAATATTAAATACTTGAAAGAACATATGAACATTGGCAATGATAAATTGGATGACATTGTTGCAGACAATAATGTTAATGACCAAGACTTCTAAATTTTCAAAATTATTTGTAATCCAGTTTTTAAAATGACGTTGATTCTTATGGCCCAAACTTTCATGAAATGCTTTGGTATTATTTCTGACGATACAAATTACTTTTGGAAATATCCTTAGAGTGTTCAATCTTTTCTATGAATTGTTGGCAAAAAAAATTAGGATTACTTATATAAGAGTTAGCATGGTTAGTGCTCATTTATTGGAAATTGTTAAAAAAACATAATTAAATATATTGTATATGTAAATCAATGTAAATCCAGACAATTAGGATAATTAATGTATCCAAATTTTATTCATTAATTTATATTTTAAAACAAATTGAAATATTTCACTAAGCCTAAACCCAATACCTTAACCTTTACACCATATAACCCATAACCCATTGAAACATGGATGATATTGAAGATTATGTGGGGACATCAGACATCCTTGAGTCTTGAAACCCTCCCATACCATCAAACGACATGTGCCTAGTATAACCATGTCAAATTTCAACGTATATAGGCACAACTTTCAATGTTGGACTCATTCAGTGGTAACCATGTACGGTCGATTGATGTCATTAATCCCTTCACCTGATATAATCCCTAACCCATTAACAATTAAACCACTTGCATGTTGGACCCTATAAAATTCTTTTGGGATGTCTCAACGTAATAGAATCATGGTTTATTAATCATTAGGTTTTGTTGTAAAGATGGGTATGTCAGGTTTGATCTTTGTTGGCATGGATGGAGAAATCGGGTCATGTTGACTATGATGATGGAAATGAAAACCATAATGATAGAAATGGTGAAGAGAATGATTTCCATAAGTCTTAAAAAACTCCCATACCATCAAGGCATGCACCTAGTGTAAACATGTAAAATTACAACGCATACAGTCACATTTTGAAGATAATTCAACATTGGCCCCATTCATTGTTCATTGTGTGAGGTCGGTGGATGACATTGATGATGGGAATGTTGGAAGTTCCAAGACATTTAAAGAGAGTTCTAAAAAATATTCTATAGAAGGGAATGACGAATGATGACAATGAACGTTAATGAAAACATGGAAGATCTCTAAGATTATGTGGGGAAATCAGACATACTTGAGTATTGAAACCCTCCCATACCGTCAAGGCATGTGTCTAATATAACCATGTCAAATTCGACACATACAGGCA
Organism: Picea engelmannii; assembly: GCA_009831015.1. Taxonomy (NCBI): domain Eukaryota; kingdom Viridiplantae; phylum Streptophyta; class Pinopsida; order Pinales; family Pinaceae; genus Picea; species Picea engelmannii. Next base: position 384,891 of record ML794368.1, read on the forward strand.
CAGATTGAAGAAATTTCAATGTTTTCCCCATTCACTATTAACTATGTGGGGTCGGTGCATGACATTTGTGATGGGTGTATTGGAAGCTCCATGTCAAATTTAAAGATAGTTCTAACAATGATTCTATAGAAGGGAATGATGAACTATGACAATGAGACGTGCATGATGAACGTTGATGAAAATGTGGATGATCTCAAAGATTATGTGGGGACATCAATATACATCCTTAAGTCTTGAAACCCTCCCATGTCGTCAAGGCATGTGTCTAATCTAACCATGTCAAATTTCGATGCATACAAGCACAAATTGAAGAAATTTCAATGTTGGCCCCATTCACTGCTCACTATGTGGGGTCGGTGCATGACATTTGTGATGGGTGTATTGGAAGTTCCATGTCAAATTTCAATATAGTTCTGACAACGATTCTATAGACGGCAATGATGAACATTGAAAATGAGACGTTTATGATGAACGTTGATGCAGATGTGTAATTTTGAAACCCTCCTTGAGTCTTGAAAACCATGCCATATCATCAATGCATGTGTCTAGCCTAACCATGTCGAATTTAGACACATACAGGCACAGTTTGAAGAAATTTCAACGTTGGCTCCATTCACTTCTCACTGTGTGAGGTCGATGCAAGATGACATTTGTGATGGGTGCATTGGAAGTGACATGACATTTCAAGAGAGTTCTGACAAATATTCTATAGATGGAAATGAATAATGATGACAATTAGACATCCATTATATTGAGCATTGATGCAAACATGGACGATCTCAAATATTATGCGGGGACATCAAACATCCTTAAGTCTTGAAACCCTCCCATATTGTCAAGGCATGTGTCTAATATAACCATGTCAAATTTCGACGCATGCGGACACAGATTGAAAAAATTTCAACGTTGACGCCACTCACTGCTCAATGTCTGGGTTCAGTGAAGAAAATTGTGATGGGTGTATTGTAAGTTCCATGTCAAATTTCAAGATAGTTCTGACAATAATTCCATATAAGGGAATGACGAATGATGACAATGAGACGTGCATGATGAATGTTGATGCAAATGTGGATGATCTCAAAGATTGTGTGGGGACATCAATATACATCCTTGAGTCTTGAAACCCTCCCATACCATCAAGGCATGTGTCTAGTCTAACCATGTCAAATTTCGACGCATACAGGAACATATTGAAGAAATTTAAACGTTGGCCCCATTCACTGCTCACTATGCGGGGACAGTGCATGACATTTGTGTTGGGTGAATTGGAAGTTCCATGACATTGCAAGAGAGTTCCAACAAATATTCTATAGATGGAAACAACAAATGATGACAATGAGACATCCATTATGAACGTTGATGCAAACATGGACGATCTCAAAGATTATGTGGGGACATCATACATCCTTGAGTCTTGAAACCCTCCCATATTTTCAAGGCATGTGTCTAGTCTAACCATGTCAAATTTTGACGCATACATGAACACATTAAATAAATCTCAATGTTGGCCCCATTCACTAATCAATATGTGGGGTCGGTGCATGACATTTGTGGTGGATGAATTAGAAGTTCAATGAAATTTCAAGAGAGTTCCAACAAATATTATACATATGGAAACGATGAATGATGACAATGAGACATTCATTATGAAAGTTGATGCAAACATGGATGATCTCAAAGATTATGTGGGGACATCAGACATCCTTGAGTCTTGAAACCCTCCCATACTTTCAAGGCATGTGTCTCGTCTAACCATGTCGAATTTTGATGCATACATGCACAGTTTGAAGAAATTTCAGCATTGGTCCCATTCACTGCTCATTGTGTGAGGTCGATGCAAAATGACATCGGTGATGGGTGTATTGGAAGTGCCATGACATTTCAAGAGATTTTCGACAAATATTCTATAGATGAAAATAACAAATGATGACAATGAGACATCCATTATATTGAACATTGATGCAAACATGGACGATCTCAAATATTATGCAGGGACATCAAACATCCTTAAGTATTGAAACCCTCCCATACCATCAAGGCAACTATCTAGTCTAACCATGTAAAATTCCAATGCATACGGGAATAGATTGAAAACATTTCAACGATGGCCTCATTCACTACTCACTGTGCGGGTTTGGTGGAAGAAATTTGTGATGGGTGTAATGGAAGTTCCAAGTCAAATTTCAAAATAGTTCTAACAGTGATTCTATAGAAGGGAATGACGAATGATGAAAATGAGACGTGCATGATGAGCGTTGATGCGAATGTGGACGATCTCAAATATTATGTGGGGACATCATACATCCTTGAGTCTTGAAACCCTCCCATACCTTCAAGGTATGTGTCTAGTCTAACCATGTCAAATTTCGACGCATGTAGGTACATATTGAAGAAATTTCAACGTTGGCCCCATTCACTGCTCACTATGTGGGGTTAGTGCATGACATTTTTGGTGGGTGAATTGGAAGTTCCATGACATTTTAAGAGATTTCCAACAAAGATTCTACAGATGGCAATGACAAATGATGACAATGATACGTTCATTATGAACGTTGATGAAAACATGGACGATCTCAAAGATTATGTGGGGACATTAGACATATATGAGTCTTGAAACCCTCCCATAGACATACATAGTTTGTGCATACATGCACAAACTGAAGAAATTTCAACGTTGGCCCCATTCACTACTCATTGTGGGGGTCGGTGGAAGACAATATTTGTTATGGGTGTATTGGAAGTTCCATGGCATTTCAAGAGATCAGTTCCACAAAGATTCTACATATGGAAATGATGGATGATGAAAATGAGACATGGACGATCTCAATGATTATGTGTAGGGTCAATGGATTTTATTAATCCCTTGACCATATATAATCCTTAATCAATTAACCATTAAACTACCTAAGCCCTAAGCTCCAAATCCATTATCCATTGACCCTTAATCCCTTAAATTGTAACCTCTGATCCATTAACCCTTAATCCCTTAAACGGTAACACCTAATCCATTAATCCTTAATCCCTAGACCTCAAATCCCTAAATAACCTAATCCCCAAATCCCCTATCCACTTAACCCCCAAAAACTCAACAAAATTACTATTTAGGCACATTGTGAGTTAAATTGGAATCCAAAATAGAAGCTAAAAAGGAAGCTAAATTGGAAGCTAAACTGGAAGCTAAAATGGAAGATAAAATGGGAGCTAAACTGGGAGACAAACTGGGAGCTAAATAGGGATCTAAATTAGGCACTAATTGGGGTGCTAAAAAGGTCGCTAAACTAGGCACTAATACCACCTAGTTTAGCGCCCACTTTTGTTGCTCGGCGCAAATAGATCCATAAATAGCACCCTTCCGATAAATAGTGTCGAATTTAGAAAAAAAGTGGATAAAAATACATTAAAACAACCAGTGGAAGAAAAAAAGGGAGCTAAAAGGGGAGTTAATCACAGGGATTTGTTGTAGTGCACCAAAATCAGTATGTCAGTTAAGAGCAACATTGGGACACACAGGATACTACAGGAAATTTATGAAAGGGTATGCGCAGATCACTACGCCAATGGAGAAATTGTTAAGAAAAGACAGCAAGTTTTAGTGGAATGAGGACTGTCAGCGCGGATTAGACACCCTGAAAGAGAATATGGTAACTGCGCCAATACTAGTATTCCTAGATTGGGAAAAGACATTCCATGTGCATGTAGATGCATCATCTATAGCACTTGGATCTATTCTAGCGCAACTAGGAGCAGTAGAATTAGACCATCCTATAGACTTTTCTAGAAGAAAACTGTCAGAATCGGAGCAGAATTACAATACCAAAGAGAGAGAAGGCTTAGCAACGATCTATGCACTTCAGAATTTCAGACATTACTTATTGGGAAAACATTTCAAGATGTTTACAGACCATTCATCTCTCAAATACCTCGTCAACAAGCTAGTGTTGGGGGGAGAATTTGTAGATGGTTATTGTTGTTCCAGGAATTTGACTTCGAAGTGATAGTCAAACCAGGGAAGTTGAATGTAGGACTTGATCACCTATCAAGGATCACGAATGGAGAGGAACCTACGAATCTAGACGAAAAATTTCTCGATGCACAGTTATTTTTAGTCCAAGTAGTCGATGAATATTTCATAGACATCATTCAATACTTGAGTACAAGGACTGCGCCACAAGAATTTAACACTGCACAAAAGAAAAATATGGTAGTTAGGGATGCAGACCACTAATTGATTGCAAGACACTTGTACAATATGGGTGCAAACAGCATATTGAGAAGATGTGTATGAAAGACCTAGGATTTTAGCAGAAGCCCATGAGGGAATAGCAGGAGGACATTATGCAAGAAAAGCTATCGCACAGAAGGTATTGCGCGCAGGACTATGGTGGGCGATTGTTCACAGGGACTCAAAGGACTACTACCAGAGATGTGATGTGTGTCAAAGGGTTGGTAAACCGAATAGACAGGATGATATGCCCCTGAGACCACAAGTAGCCTTGCAGGTATTCGACAAATGGGTAATAGATTTTTTGGGACAAATTAAACCACCAGCAAAGAGATCAGGAGTGAGGTACATTATTACTGCAATCAAATACTTAACAAGATGGGAAGAAGCAGCACCAGTAAAATATTGCATCACGGAGACAACATCACACTTCTTGTTTAAGCAAGTGATCACTATATTTGGATGCCCAAGGATTTTGATGAGTGACCAAGGCACTCACTTCATTAACATCACTATTAAGGCAATGACTAAAGAGTTTGAAGTTTATCATCAAAAGAGTACACCATATCATCCTTAAGTAAATGGAAGAGTGGAAACCTTTAATAAGATCCTTGAGAATGCACTGAAAAATATTTGCAACGTCAATAGGGATGATTGGGACTTGAAGATACCAGCAGTACTATGGGCATACAGGACAACATGCAAAAAATTGACAGGGCAAACACCATTCAAATTGGTGTATGGACAAGAAGTAGTGGTGCCATTAGATTTTTTGGTACCTAGTCTGCATGTAGCATCAATTACCAACATGATAGAGTGAGGCACAGTTCAAGAAAGGCTAATTCATATGATGATCATGGAGGAATATAGGATTCTAGCAGGGTTTCACCAAGAGATACATAAAGCAAGGGACAAATCTTGGCATGATAGACATATCAAGAGGAAAACTTTCAAGGAGAGAGACCTAGTCTTGATGTACGACAGTAAATCTCTTCAACACCCAAGAAAACTCATAATGCATTGGTTGGGACCATATGAAGTAAAGACTATCACAGATGGGGTATTTTTACAGTTGAAGGACTTGGGAGGAACATAACTCAAAGGAATGATAAATGGGAGTCAACTAAATTTGTATAGGTACAGTCAACCTCCTAACCCTTATAAAAA
>ML794368.1:390330-407240 GCA_009831015.1 Picea engelmannii
AGACATCAAAAGACAGCAACCAGCGAAAGGAGACATAGCACGACGAAAATAAAACATCACGCACACCAACTAAACAGCATAATGTGCACTCGGAAATGTTAGTGCGTCGGAGAAAGGACCAATGGTCAAAAAAAGGCAGAAATTGTGGAAATGGAGGGTCCAGAAAATAGGCACCAACTAACGGAGTCTATCAAAATTGAATGTCAAGAATCATTGATGGGACGCCACATTAATCACACCAACTGGCGACATCAAGGGAATTCAATGGCAGGTATGTGGGAAGAGTCGGTTCATTCAAAACAAAATTTGGGTAACATCTCCAAGAAGTTTCACACGATTCCTATATAAGGCAAGCACACGGGTATCAGAAGGGTCATTGTGAAATTGGTAAAATCATAGAGAGATAGAGTATACGTAGAAGAGAGCGAATTTGTAGGATTTTCATAACAAACTAGCTCAACGGAGACCATTTTTACCACCATGGAACCACCCAAGCTAGGAGCGTCGAGCCAGGCTTGCAGACGACCTCGAAGCGACCTTAGAGAACCTCAACAACCACAGGGAAGCGAACAGGAACCACCATGGACTATGGAATTCATCAACTTGGATGAAATCCCTTCGCCCAATATGGAACTAGCTAGCCCTACACCAGTGGTGGAGGAAACCTAATGAACAGCAGTAATGGGAATGGATATTAATATGCCAAAAGTGGGACAGAGCCAGCTTTTCAAGGATGCAAGAAATACTTCGCACCAGGAAAACCCTGAAGAATCCCAGAGGGTTAATGGGACAATCTCAAACCAGACAGAAGTGGTCCGCCAGAAAGGTCACACATAGCAGTGTCATAGCAGCAACAGGAGGGCATAGTAGAAGATGTCACTGGTTGGGAAGAGGCGTATACAGAGGAGAGAACAATGGAGGTTAGAACCTCGAGTCAACCACCATAGTGGAAGGGAAAGAAAATAGTAGCAAGATCACCGTGCAGGCAGGTTGCAACAACCATAGTCTTACCACGCATTCTGGAAGGGGTGTGTATCGCAGCTAACCTGTTAGGTTGCGTGGAAAAACTATAGTACTCGGATCACGATGTGACTGACATGGACAAGTTTCCAAAGTTTTCGAAGCAATTTTACCTGGATACCGTGGGTATAGGACCCTTCGGCGAGCCAATTGTCCAACCGAAACAGTGGGTAGCTAGACTGGCCAACACCAGGATTCTAAGCCTGTTGGAGATCCCACACTTTGGAAGGGGTCTTGACATAAACAATTGCATCAAGCAGCTGATGGAAATTACCCACGGAGGATACCTATGGGTGAAAGAGCATGTCTTGATAGACATAGAGCTCATTGCATATATTACAGGGCTACCATCTTTGGGGGAGACACCAGCGCAGATCCTCGATGACCAAAAAAAGGAGAAGGCATTGGCTGAGGAAATGAAGAAGACGTATGGCACAAAAAGAGTGTCGCACGGAATCATCATTAAGCACATTAGTGACACAACAACCAGGAAGGCCACAAAGCTCATGGCGTGCAAATTGCTCAGGAAGTGTCGCAAGAAGGAAGTCCCTATCGGGGTCGTCGCAGCTGCAGCATAGTACGCGAAAGGCACTATACTTAGTTGGGCCCTGTACTTGTTGAATCTGTTCCTGGAATACTACAAGGACGCACAGGACCTAGGGACAGAGTTCCACTACTCTTGGCTACTCATCATGATCTCTTTGGTCGGATGGAGGGAGCCTAAATATACATACTTTTGTGAGTGTTCCACTCATTTTCGCGCAGCGTGATACCTATCATTGGGGAGCACTTCAGACCCCAAAAACAAAAGTGAAAATGCAGGCATGTTCACAGGGTATTACAATGACTTGCAAGATAGAATTGCCAACACTTGGCGGGTTACGCCAGAAGTGGTCACGCAATATCAGAGCATAGCCAACTTTAAAGCGACCAGGCATGCAGTATGGATATAAGCATGAAAGGGTCTCGAGAAGGAATGGCTACAACTACGGTACTGTGTCAAGGAAGAGGATGTAGAAATGGCCATCAAGGATTGGCAAGATGACTAGAGAGTTCCAGTTATGAATCAGGAGATGTCCACAGATAAGGAGGCGGATGTAGGGCAAGAACAAACACCTGCAGGAGAAAAAATTGCACCCAAAAATCCAAAGTCGGGTCAGAAGTTGGCGCAACATAAGAAAGGGGGTGCGCCCAAGAAAGGTACCCATGCGGGGAAGAAGAACAACACCCAAGCATCGCAGAAACAGGAAAAAGAGACTAAGACAGCACATGGGACCACATCAAGTGATACTCAACAGGAACAAGGCCAGACCAATAGGTCGATCATACACACTCAGGGTGCGCGTAAGAAAGCTAAGGCACACAAAATTCCATCGAAATATACAATCATTGAGGACGACGTAGACCTCATGGCCGAAATGGTCCAGGACTGAATAGCAGAGGATTTTGACAAAGCCAAATGCCAAAGGGACAGGATTCAGTACGAGTTGGTCGACATGAGGCAGCTCCTAGAGAAGATCAAAGAAACACAAACAGTGGGCAGCAGAATAGAGTCATTCCCCACAGCATCACAAGCAAGAGCCAAGGTTGTGCCCAGCGAGCAAGATATGATCCAGACGATGGCACAGGCGAGCTCGAATTTTCACGTTACACCTAGCATGTTGCGCATGGATGAAATTGTGGGTCATACACCCTTGAAAGATCTGGCACAAACACATTTGGTAATGGGGCGAATACCAACAAAGGCGTTATATAAACTGCAAGTCAACATCACACAGAAGGTACATTTGTGTGCGCGCACGGACATAGCAGAACTGCAACAGACGAAGGACAACAAAGAAGAGTTGGAGTTGGTGCTCGAGCAGTTCAAGCTCAAGACCAAAGATGAGAAAGATCGTGCAGATAGGCTCAAATAGGGATTGGTTGTAGCCTATGGCATAATTCCAAAGAGCGCGCAAACAGCAGAGCTTACGACGACATAGAAAATTGATCAGATTGTGCAAACAATCGATTAATACAGATAGGAGATCAAGAACCTCCGGGAACAACTCATCCCTACCACTCCCCCAAAGGTAAAGGAACAAAGGAAGCATGAAGTAGCAGGGAAAATGGAGGAAATGGAATGATAAGTCAACGCATTTGTCGACTTGTTTGACAAAGCAACACAGCTATGGACAAAGATGGGGGAGGATAAACAGGTCCAGTTGTGGGACCAAGAAGAGAATAAGATAAGCATAGCTATCCAGGACCTCAAGCAAAGGCAGAAGATGATAAAGATCATTGAGCTCCTCAAAAGAGCACAAGATATGAAAAAGATGCAAGCAGAACTCATAGTCGCGCAGACACAAGAGAAGGATCGACAAGCTCAAATGGAACCTCTCCAAGAGTTAGTAGCAAAGGTCATTGTGCAGGAAGAAGAGGCAAAGAAGAACATGGCACAAACTCAAGCGGAGTGTGCAAAGATGATCAATGAGGATATTACAGCACAAGTATTGGATGCACTCAGAAAAGAGATCGCGCAGGCTCAAACACAAGCAAGGGAACTCACAGAGAAGTTTCAGACTTTCGTCAAAGCTTTTGAAGAAGCACACAAAGTTTAGGTGGCTCGGGACGAACCACATGTTAGTGTTGGGGGCATGTTGGATGCAGACCTGGTCAGGAGAAAATACTATTTTTGGGAAGAGAGGCATGAGAGGAGAAAATGACAGCTAGAAGGAAAAGCAACACGTGTAAGGGAAGCAAGCGAGGTGCGCATGCAAGGAAGACTTAATGAAGCTAGGGTTATGGTTTTTGTAATGTATTGTAATGGTTAATGAGCCAAGAATATAAATAGGTAGTACTTAGAGGAAGGAGGGTATGTCGATCGAGTAAGGGAGAGAGAATATAGAGAGGACAAGAATAGAGAATGGAGGGAAAAGAGTTGTAAGGTCAGTAGCTAGTGAGTTGGGGAAGTGGTGAGTGACTCGATCCCAAGGGTTAGATCACAGGTTGAGGAGCCTAGTGCGATCTAGTCAGCCTCACAGGGATCGAAGAGCCTGTTGAAGAGAGTAATATATAATATTGTAAACATGTGCAACGTGATATATTACTGAACCATAGTATCCCTTACCTATGCATCATTTTAGCCTACCAAAATTTTCAAAATGTAATTCAGATATCAATTGACCTTAATGAATGTGCCAACATTCGTGGCCACATTCATACCCAATGCACCTTTGCATTGATTTTAAGTTTCCCACACTTTACGACAAATACTTTGTCATGGTGTGTTGGAGCTTAGCCAATCTTTTCACCATATGGTTTGTTTATTCTCATTCATTGTTACAGCAGGAGTATGCTTCCGGCTACAGGATGATCATGATTCCCAAATCAGTACACATGAAACTCAAAAGTTTCACATGAATGCCTTTAAGCATTCTTCCTCCATTAATAACCAGGGTGCCAACACTCATGGCCACCTAGATTAGTTTTTCTTCAGCACTTACATAATGTAAGAAAAACATTTGAAGGTCCTCCTTTCTTACTAAAAAATCCATTGTCTTCCATCTTATGCAACATGTGTTCTCTCAATGCATTCCATGTAGTGTGCCATCTATGAGCACTTTTGTTTCCAATCATTCCTTGATTGGTCCATGTATTCATGACATATTAGTTCATGAATTCTTCCGAGGATTACAATCAGTCTTTACTACCAGAGGTTCACACCTCCATCATTCAGGTTATCCTTACTGAATCATACCCTACTTGGGTATCCAAGGCATACAACTACCTTTCAACGTTCCATACATAACATTAAGACCGTAAAATACTTCAAAATGGATTCTTACCCAATCCCTTCATACCTTGTGCCACATAGGCATGAACATTTTTATACCTGTTTTGGTTGTTAGCACCCCCTCTAATATTATCCCATCAGTGGTGCTCCATGGGGACTTTTAAAGTCCCTTCAACAATATTTCAACAAGAACCTCCTCACAGTCATCCTCTGATTGAGGTTGTTCATTATTGGCAACTGTCTTTCGCAACAGTTCCAATCTATTTCTTTCTACACATGACATACATCATAAACACATTAGTCGTCATGTAAATTAAAAATGTAAGTACCATAGCATTTAAATTAATTAAACATTTTCAGACATGTCATAGCATATCTGTATGCACTTCATCACATTATCCTTAATGTTTTCATGAGTGCAATACCAACAGTTCTCAAATTTTTTCTGTAGTAATACAATCCTCATCTCTACAGTGTCAAAACATTCACTTTCATTAGCGTACTAGCTTTCTCATCCCAGGGAAAAACATAATACACAGCAAGAAAAGAATTGAGGATCTCCCCTTCTTCAAATTATTTCTACATCGCCTGGGACTTTTCAGCCCAGCTGAGTTATTTCTAAGGCCTCATTGTCTTTTATCTGCTTTTGAAATTTACTCCATGTTGGGATCTTCCTTCTCTTTTCCTTGAGCAGCCTTGGTTAGGCCTCACCCTAACCTTTTTGGAATACAGCAGCATGATTTAATAGCAATTTTTTTTTGTTCATAATGGATCATGAACCTGTGCATCCTTCACTTTACCATTCAGTTATCAGAATGGTCAATATTCATTTATTAGTCTTCTATTCCTTATATGATGTCTTCACCCTAACCTTTTTGGAATACAACAGCATGATTTAATAGCAATTTTTTTTTGTTCATAATGGATCATGAACCTGTGCATCCTTCACTTTACAATTCAGTTATCAGAATGGTCAATATTCATTTATTAGTCTTCTATTCCTTATATGATGTTTTTCAAAATGTAATCCAGGATTCTGGTGTATATATATATATATATAAGCTTGTGGATCACTGCCTAATTCTCAGCAATCATTAAGGTTGTGACTTTGTTTTCTCGATAGAGTCTTCACACAGTTCCTCCACAGGGAACTCCTTCAGCATGCAACTTCCTTATTGCATATCCATCACTATTTGTGATGGCCTCAACCTTGAGTTAGCTTCAGTAGTTTACCAAATATCCCATAAGGAATATAAACATGCATCTTTGTCATGTACCCAAATTATGTATCCATACATATTCTTGTTTTGTTAACTTACATCCATGATGTACTTAACCATATTCATAATCCTAAACCTGCCTGTAGCGGTCATAAGTATGTTTCACAGCCCACCTACATATCTACCTTTAAGATCAGTCAACTCAGGATTGTTCACAATCCTTCTCATGTGATTCTCAAAGGCATAATCATTTGCCTCTTATTATGACAACAGAACATCTTTGCTCATTTACCCTTTTATCTAATTATATTATTATTTCTTAAGGAAAGGGAATACATTCCCCCTCAAGCTATTATTTGGAACATAACTTTCATGACTATTCAGAATGGAGTCATCCATGCATCCATAGTATTCATTTATTCTAGACAAGAGCAATTTTTGCTTTATATTTCACTCATCGGGGCAGACATATCGTATCTATAGCTATACTCTTACATCATACATGTGCATCACTTGCACGTTCAATATTGTTCATACCTAACTGGTATTAATATCAAGCTTCATATTAGGAAGCTCCACAATGCATTAAACCTATGCACTCAAGCATAATTAAACATGGATAAGTATTCATCCTACTAGCTTATTGCTTTCACTTTTTCCATGTCATTCACACACATGGACATATCAAGCTTCTATATCCTTTTTCCCAAGGATCTTCCAATCATCCTTATGATCATGTATACACATTCATGTATAAGTAGGTGCATCTCTTCCACCTTTTTATCTCATGCATTCGCTTGATAGTTTAATTCCATCATTAGTGTCCTTTAGTTTGAGATTTCAGCGACTTACAGGACTAATCTCATAGTCATATCTCATATTGATGTTGCCTTCTCTCACGGAAATACCCAACCAAGGTCACTTTCCTCTTTATGTGACAACGTCTATGAAGAAAACCTTCTTGCCTCAGCGTCCATAGGGTTTTACCCATCTCACTTTTCTCTGGTCATGAGGAGTTATATACTTTGATTTTAATATAGAGCAGTAACTGTAACTGCCAAGGATCCTACCTGGTCCTATTAGATTCATTTAATCCCACAAAGGTATTAACCATTATATAATCTACCATCATCAGTGCCTGAACTTCCAACTGCCCATGCTTAGAAGCAGTGTTACGAACACCAGGTCATTCGTCCTTTGGGCTTCAGTTGCTCTTGACAGAACCCTACCACCTTCATCTATCCACATTCAAGTCTTATTATAAATGTTAATTAGCATATCCCTACTCCGGTAAGAGTAGTTATCACTTTGACAAAGGGCTAAAGAAATTCTTCTGTTGAAATTCAACAAGAATTCCCAAAATCATAGGTTCAATCTGCAGTCCTTCTCCTCAAGGAGTAAATGTCGATAATAATATATCCTTACGCGACTCGTACATGAGCCCAAGCAGGCCAAGTGTTGTAACCATGCTCTAATACCAATTTGTAACACACCGACGGTGGGGCGTAGAAAAAAAAATATTTTCTTAATGGACAGATTCTCCATCCAATATTTCTAATTTGGAAGGTTAGGGACTCAGCTCGACCCTCTGGTCAAGATTCTCCAATTCTCTAAGTCAAACGAGACTTTGAGAACTTGATAGTCTCACCTCTTAATCAAACACAAGCCCCTTTCGGCCTCTGGTGCAGGTCTTATGATACCCGCGACCTTCTCCTTCGTGCTTCAGTGAAGTCTCGATGTTGGCGTTAGCCCCTTTTCTCTTGGCGACCATTGCATATGATCGTGGGTTATGATCGAATGCCAATTACGCGATTGCGGGTGCAACCAAGAGTGGTTTGGAACCAAACTTCTTTTCACCATGCAATTCACCACGAGCCACCATGTGTCCTTTTGTCAATACCATGGTCTCAATTGTGGCCCACCCTCAGCTTTTTAAAGTTCAAACACCTTTTGTCCCCGTAATGCGACGTGACCATTGATCTCACAATATTGACAATACTTTTAAACTGGCGGCTCAGATTTGTCCCTTTCAAACCTGCGGATCAGATCTGACCCTTTCAAATCAACGGACATGATTTGTTTCACGATTCGGGTTTCAAAGTTTTCAACTCTCAAATCTTTACTTTTCTCCATATGACAATCTTCTGAAATGGAAGATTTGATTAAAAATATTTATGTGGTTGGGGTTTTCATGATTAGTCGAAATAGCCACAGTTTGGTCAATAGAGTGTCGACGTTTCAGATCCAAATCAGGATCCATCTTCAGGACAATGAGCCTGGGTTTAGATAATGAGAAGATTTGGTTTTAAATACTGGAATTGACGTGAAACCTAAGTGTCGGCTAGGTTGTTTTGGTAAAAATTCTTTTTTATTATTTATTTTGTGTGATTAAATTTAATTAGGGTTTTGTTGTTGGTTCCAAATTTAGTTAGGGTTCTATTGACCAAACTGTGGCTATTCCGACCAATAATGGAAGATTTGTTGACACATGTCCCTTTAGATGTGCGGCTACAATATTCTCCACGAGATCAGCCTTCGGGAGTTTCAATTCTCAAACTCTCATTTATTCTGGAGTGATTTCTCTGAAATGGAAGATCATCTGCCACGCGTCCTCCCAATCCAATGGTTTTGCTTTCGCTTCGGGACTTTGGCCCTTTCAACCAAATCAATGGTCCTTCAGCTCCCTTCTTGATCAACGATCGAGATCTCCTTCGGGTCTCCGGACTTCTGAGATCTCAAATATCATACTTCACTTCCTCTGGAAGTAAGCGGATTCCTGCCACGTGTCCACTCTAAATCAACGGCCCTTGTCTCCTTCGGGACTTCGGCCTTCGGAGATCTCAGATCTCAGTTTTCCTCACTCTTTGTTTCTCCTGGAACGGTTTTGCCTTTAGTCCACGATCTGATGACATGTGTCCTCCCGTAGATCGACGGTTCTCGGTTGCTTCAGTTGTTCGGGCTTCGACGATTTCAACTCTTCTTCTTTGCGTTTTCCCAGAGTGCTTCCACCCGGATTTCACGATTTGTCGCCATGCTCCCTTCTAGCGATCGACGGTCATGGTTTACTTCGGGATTTTGGTGTTTGGGATTTTCTACCTTTCCACACTCACCTTCTCCCGAAAGGCTTTCACCCGGAGTTCATGATCTATCGACATGTGTCTCCCACGAATCGACAGCTACAGATCACTTCGGGGCTTCGCGCTTCAGGAATATCAACGTGCTCACCAATGCAAACCTCTGGAGTGTAATCCTCCCGAAGTGTTAGATCTCCGGACATGCATCCCCTACTATCAACGATCAAGATGAACTCCGGCACTTCGGTCTTCGAGAGTTCTCGCTTCACATAATCCATTTTCCTCCAGAGCATTAAACCTCTAAAGCGAAGGATCCGGTGCCACGTGTCTTCTGGAACCAATGACTAGGATGGACTTCGACACTTCGGGACTTCAAGAGTTTGACTCACTCCTCGATTGAAATCTCCTAGAGTTGGTCAGCGTCGGACTGATTACCTCATAGATCTGACGGTCGAGATGGCTCTCGTGCATCCTCAGATCTAAGGTCCAAATTAACTTTGAGACTTCGGGGATTTTTACTTCCCTTACGACGAACTTTCTCAATTCGTCGAACTTGCGAAGTCCGAAGGACTCGAGGGGTTGACTCCCGCACTCCTTCCCATATCCAACAGTCACAATGGACATTAGCTCTTCCCGAACAGTTCTCATTCGTTCGTCTTCTGAACAAAGGAACCTTCCCTTTCGATACTCCAAACTCGTTATTCTTCTTGAGCTTTGCTGGCTCTGAAAGGCTTAAGAGATTTGTGCTCTTTCTCTTGAACGTAATGCTTGGAAGAATTCTTTTGCGCACCCCTTACACTCATTCTTAATCTCTATAACTTAAGTGGTTCTCGGTCTCTGCTTGCCTCGCAGACAGCTTGTGCATACGTGCACTATCTCTCCTGAGATTTAACAAACTATGTCCTCCAAGGGACTCAAAATGACTAAGAGGGTTGACACACATACATGAAACTATGCCCAAGGTCGACAAACTCACAGTTCGTGGCTCTAGCTTAAGCCCCCATAGGACGTAAGCATTTACGAGAATAAAACATATCCCATCCATATAATTTCCTACTTGCCTAATTATACAATCAAGAAGACACCAAAACGGAATACAATACAAATCATTAAGCAAACATATCTATCCCTGCAACATTCATAGGATATCCAATTTTAATTCACAGTACCACTTAAATACACAAGATATGTGATTACTTATCTATTACAGGTGGTAGCCAACTAACTGACTGTGGGTGTTTATCCTTCCCCCCGACCATAGGCTCAGAGTCATTCATTATTAGCACTCTGGACACCCTCGTGCCAAGCCATGATATCACTAGGGAACTCTCACGGTTCTCAAGGATTATTTCTCTGTTTCAGCTTCCGCTCGGGTTCTGTTCTCTACATCTTTTAGAGATTAATTTCTTTATCATGGCCCTGGGCGGGGTTTATCAAAATCTCACTCTACATCAAGCTTGTGGCCTTCTGTTCATCCTCCGTTGGAGAGCTCTGCGCATTATCCTTACTGATATTTATTGTATCTTTTCCCCATGATGATTCTCGACCCATCACGTTCCTTCTGTCAGAAGGAAACTCGGTTCATCTTGGTCTGTCATACCCAGTGGTACTTTGGGCTAACATTCTGCAATTAGACCATGCTCCCATTCATTGGAGTGGTTGATAATTCAACCACTAGTCCTTTCTTGATTAATTGGTTTCTCTCCTTGGGATCTGAAGGAAATTTATTATCCCCATCAAGGAAAATTTGGGGTTATTTGATATAATTAACCCTATCTTATAGTTTTCACATTCTTTCCTCTAGTGATATCATGGCCAATACTTTCAAGGCTTCACCCCCACAGTCAGTTATTGGAAAATCAAACAATAATGCATTTACATTGTCCACATGCCTTAGCATGGTAATCCTATTTTATGATTAATGACAAGCTGGGGGAAACAGGGTTGTTACACTGAGAGCCAGATCTTTGTGGATGTAGCCCAGGAGGGGGTGAACCACGGCAACACCTATGTTGTGTGAAGGAATGCATGTCTCTTTATTGTTGTTATATGGTGAATATTAGATGAATGAATTAACTAGTTAGATATGATATTCCACATGCATGAATAGCATGACTGCTATAATTAGATATTAGATTGAATGAATAAAGATTACAGAGTACAGTCGCAGATGTCCACTCATTCCCAGGTTGAAAACACCTGAGTATTGCAACGACCCATAGAGTTATCTCAGGTGAGACTACACAGTACACTCTGTGTGTTGTGTTGCCTTCTAGTCTACCAAAGGGGTCGGTAGTTTTAGAGGGATTTTTTTGGGAGCTTATCAAATCTGAACTAGGGTCAATCTATGATAGGAAGGTAGGATCAGAATAACCCATAAAGAATCCTAAGTAAAATAAGTAGAGAGATAAAATCCAACAGCTCAATTAAGAGGAGATAAATGAATATGTCTCTCTTCAAAATATTGATACCATTAAAAGTAATATCACAGTTGCTAAATTTATAGAGAAATTGTGATGCAATGAAGAAATTGAAAATAAGAAAACTCTAATGTATCATAAATAGATCATAAATATGAAATGAGGGTTTGGTGATTTCGACTAAAAAAAGGAAGAGGATGTGGTGGATTTTCCAAGGATCCACTGGAGGGCCCGCAGATCTGGTCCAATCCAGTGACAATTCCTCATGGGTATGTGTCAGCCCCAGCATGATTAATCGAGACAGGATAAAACCCATTGAAGGAGGAAACTAAGGAGATCCTCAACGAGTTGGTGAAAACACATTCTAATGGCCCAAAAAATGACAAGGATATGCCATGTGATGGGTTTTCAAGATAGGATGTATCACAACCGATTGGGAATCAATGCAAGGAAGGGGTATTAATAGGGTAGTAGTCCTCAACAAATCTATTGGATTCATGGTCTTATTTCATATCTCAAAATAGGATAGGGATTTATCATCGACGCATGGGAAAACTCCTCATGCAGTAAATTATTCTCAACATACTATCACCATACCTAGCATTGGGAACATCAAGTTCCTCCATGTATGGAAAGGATGGAAACGATGGTTGTTTTTATGGGTTGGGTTTCATTGGATCTATGTTAGACTATGATCTAATGATTGGGATACCATCCTCTAAAACAAAGGTTTTAGAGTCCCAAAAGATAGAAGGTTTGGGACGTGGATGGGCTGAGAAATCTAGGAGGCAACGCAAGTGTATTAAGAGGAAGTAGGAAATAATAAATCTTTAGTTGGGTGATACTCTTAAGGCCTAGACAAAGAAAAAATTTGAAACAATGGTAGGATATAATCCTCGAAGTATGGTTTTGGTAAAAGGGTGGAGGGTGATACTCTTAACTCCTAGACAAAGGAAAATTTTGAAACAGTTGTAGGATATCATCCTCGAAGTGTGGTTTTGGTAAAAGCATGGATGGTTTGGATATTTTGGTCCATGGTTGAGGCTGACAAAATACTTCAAAATAGGTGGAAGTGGGGCTCTCAACCCTTGTTTCTAAAAAAATGTCACTTGGAATTCAATTCTCAATAAACCTACATGGAGCACTTCCTAATCTGGGTAAGTCTTCCAGGGCTCCCCCTGATTCTATGGTCGGATAATGTTTTATGGAAATTTGAAATGCATGAGGTATATACTATGAGGTTGATAAATTCTATTGTGAATCTAGGTACATGGGAATAGCTCGAATCCTAGATGGAATGGACCTCACAAGAGACTTGGTTGACTCTATTATAATTTGAAAGGGACTAGCTATATTTTATCAACCTGTTAATTATGAAGGTATTCCATTCAAGTGCGAAATATGCCATGTTTATGTCCATTTCCAAATAGAGCGAAACTCTAGGTTCAAAAGGAGCAGCAAGGTGATAGAGATGATGATTCAAAAGGTGGTGGTGCTCAATATCCAAGGGATCATAAGCTAACATAGGGTATACATTGATGGAAATTCAAATAGAATTCCCAATACTAAGGGGACATCTTCGGCGGGAGCAAACGAAGTGGTGGATACAGCCCTGCATGAGGCATAGATTCTGAAAACACAAAAGATCATAAAAGAGACCTCGGATGATTCTAGTAAGTCAAAAATTTATCCTCCCCCTAATAATGGAAAGAACTCTCAAAAATTGTTCTTTGGGTCATGGGGGATAGATTTAGATAGCAGTGAATTCCTTCCTATCCAATCAAGGATATATATCCCTAAGCCTCCTCTTCTTATACCTTTGAAAGAGTTAGGAAGGCCCCAAGTTGGTGAGGTCTCCTCACCTGGAAAATTTGTGAATTCAATTAGGGAACAAGAGGACCTAGGAGCCCAATGTGATCCACAAATTTTGGAGGTTACAAAATACAATCTTGGGCCAAGGACTGGAGTTTCTTCAAATTTTCTAGGTGGGATAGGGGGGGGTTGGGATTTTTGGGAAAAAAGGATTCCAAAGCATCTCGGAGAGGAAGAAAATCTTATATATCTCTAGCTCAAAAAAAAAGCAAATTATGAAGTAAAAGATGGGAAACAGTTGTTGTTGTTTGGGGATCATAGAGAAAATGCCCTCGAGAATGTTTCAAAATGATATTTCTAAATCTAAACTATAGAGGTAAAAAAATCCATTTGTTATTTTTTTGCAAGATTTAATGATAAGCGAGGAGAAATTTGTATATGATATTTCAAAGCTTTTAGGGAGTTAGGATTTTAGTTTTATTGATGTTATAGGGAGATCGAGGGGGAACATTATAGGGTGGAAAAAAGGATCTTTATCCTATACAAATTCGTGGATTTTCTCATCAAGTCTAGGGACTTCATTGTTCTCTTTGGACCTTGGAAAAGAAATCACTCTTTTGAATATTTATGGGCTTTATATAGAAATAATGGAATATTGGAACAAAATCTTCAACGATGAATGGATTCGAAAAGGGTTAGGTGTGGTTAGGGGGGACCTAAATTTCACATTGGGAGCATCGAAGGTATGGGTACCAGCAGCCCAAGTTGATTTTTTGTCTAGTTAATAAACAAATTGGAGATGGTGGGATTACTGGATATAAAACCTGTAAAGTTAACTCCAACTTGGAGAAACAAGAGAACAAGATAGGTCTGCATTACAAAAAGATTGGATCATATTTCGATCTCGGAAGATTTCCTTGAAGAAGCTATAAGAATTTTCCAATGGGTTTTCACTAGGGGGGACTCAGATCATAGTCTAGTGCTCTTAGAAGTCACCCCGGCTCAAGGAAAACTAGATAGTCCTTTTAAGAAGAATCTAGAACGGTTGAAAGAATAAGAATTTGTGAACATAACAAAAGAAGTGTGGGAACCATTTGATGTTTCCTTGAAAGAATCAATGCCTATTCAATTTCATCATAATCTAAAAAGGGAAAATAAGGATGCAGTGAAATGGTCAAAATAAAAAAAAAACAAAAGGATGACAAAACACTCAAGGAGGTGGAGGAACTATTATCATCTTACTATAATTGTGAGGGTTTTGGTTATAATTCAAAGAATCAAAAAGCATAAATAAAGAACTTGAGGATAAAAAGAGACAACTACTTTTGGACATAGAGAAAGAATGGAGACTTAAAAGTAGGGCTATATGGCTCCAAGCAAGACATGAGAACACTGAGTTCTTCCACAAATAGGCCAATTGCATAAAGAACATAAACTTTGTATGGAAGATTGAGAAGGATAATGGATCATGTGTGACAAATTTTATTGATATGGAAGCAAAAGGTGTTAAGTACTTCCAATTGTTATTTAAAGTTGAAAAATAAGCTACAATTAGAGAGGTGATTAGATTGTCAAATTCCTTCTCGGGCTTTTTCAATGGAGGAAGTAGGTAAAGAGGATCTACATTTGATACTCCAAATTTTTCAAAAGGATAAAACCCCAGATCTAGATGGGCTACCAATGGAAATTTTTCTTAGGTGTTATGATTTTATTGAAGAGAATTTAAGGAGGGTGATGAGTCATCAAGAACTAGAGGGAAAACATTGGAATCTTTTAACACGACATTCATAGCCCTAATCCCAAAATATGATAATTTGACTTGCTTTGAAAACATTTGGCCAATATCCATGTGTAATTGCATTTATAAAATTATTTCAAAGATTATTGCTACCGTTTGGTTTTTTGGAGGGGAGGCAAAGCCATGAGACAATGGGGGTTGCACAAGAAGGATTAGACTCAATCAAAACAAGAAACTTAAGAGCTATGGCAGTGAAAGTGGACTTATCCAAAGCATATGATAGGGTGAGTTGGATTTACATACAACTAACTCTTATACATCTAGGTTTTTGTCCTCTTTTCATTATTTGGGTGATGAATTGTATCAACATGGTCTCTTTTGCAATCCTTATAAATGGTGTAGCATCTCCTTTCTTTAGGCGAGAAGAAGGATTTTAGACAAGGGTTCCCTTGTGTTGGGTATGTGTTATAGTCTTTGCAAGATTGGTCCCATGTATGTATTATGAATCTATTTGCAGTAATTAATTGTACAAGGTTAGAATCTACACCTGTATCCCCCCTCCTATTCCTTCTAGTTGCAGAAGGAGTGAGGAGATCCTTAAAGGAGGCCATAGGGAATGGTAGTTTCAAAGGGATAAATATTGGTAACTCCTATTATGTCACACAATGGCTACTCTTTGTTGTTGACATTCTCATTTTCTATGAAGGCTCCAGAAGAATGGTTCAGAAGATCAAAGAAATCATTGACCTATTATGTTTGGTTACATGCATGAAGACAAACATAGCTAAATCGATGATATCTTTCTAGGGTATCCTTGAGAGGGAAAAAATCATAGTCGCCAAAATGTTTCCTTACAATGTGGTTAGACTAGATGTTGGTTTGAAGTATTTAGGATTTCAATTAAAAGCTAATATGTATTAAAAGGGAGATTGGCAATGGTTGATAGAAAAGGTGGAGAAAAAGTTAAATACTTAGTGTAATCGATGGCTATCCAAAGGGGGTAGTCTAGTTTTGGTTAAATCTATCCTTGAAGCTATTCCATATTACTAGATGTTGCTCACATGGATGCACAAAGGATTATTGGAAAGAATCAAGTAATTATGTTATAAGTTCATTCAATCAACCGAGATAGGGAAAAAAGGAATGGTGTTGATTTCTTGGAAAAAATTAGTAATAACAAAATCTCGAGGATGGCGGTCAAAGAATATCTTCCTATTTTCTAAGCCATTAGCTGCAAAGAATGTTTGGAGACTAATTCAAGGTTCTTAATTGTGACTCAAGTCATCAAGGACAAATACATAGCTCCAAATACAGTGGAGGAATGTGTAAGAAAGCCAGTAAAGAGAATTCAAAATGCCTCGATTATTTGAAAAGCAATCATTATGGATTTTTTGTTGGTTGGGAATCGCTTGGTGTGGCGTGTAGGGAACGGAGACATATTCCAAATTGGCTTAGATCCATGTATTGGAAGCAAGGGTTCGCATAGGCTACCTCCACAATTGATTTGTGACCTACAAGATAGAGGGTTTTATTCTCTTAGGCAGATTGTTAGAGGAGATAGGGAAACATATAGGCAGCAACATTGGCTAACTTGGACGGAGGTCAATCTAAGGGAGGAGGATGCAGGTACTTGGTAGAGGTACACAGGTAACTTAAAACATTGTTTTGTTAGACTAAGAGATGATGAGGATCAGATTATCTGGTCTTTGAATCCAACTAGGGAATATGTGCCAAGGATTGGATACAAATATTTAGCTACTAAGGGAAGAGAGAACACAAAATCCAAAATTTTCAAGTGGCTTATTTTGAACAAAAAAGATTTAACTTGGGATATTCTACAAAAGAGAAAGT
>ML794369.1:6079-17366 GCA_009831015.1 Picea engelmannii
ACCCGACCCATAGGACTTTTATCCAGGAAAGCCACAGATCGCGAACTAGCATAGAAGATCAAGGATACATATGGTGATGTCAAGCAGGAAACAAGAGGCTATAAGGTAGCTTCCATCCAGAGTGGCACAGTGTGCCTAGCATGTCAACTGATAGCTGGAAAGTTAGTAAGGAAGAACCGACCTACGTAGGTCACCGGCTTGGTCGTTGACCTCACAGGGAAGTGCGCGGAAGGCCTACAAATGAACTGGGCGAAGTACCCAGTTAACCATTTGAAACTAGACTACCAAGAAGCCTAGGATTAGTGTTATGAATTTCATTTCAGATGGATCCTAATCCTCATTGCATTTGTTTCCTGGGAGATGCTAGAAGGTGTGACCTTCCCAGACATAGAGTTGTTTGAACTGCTCATTGCGAAGTTCGATACCCTGTGGTATTCAAGTGATATGAACAAACAAGGACATTCGAATGTTGTGTTTCATACATATTACCTCCAGATAAAGAGAGCCATCGAAGTTGAGCCTCGCATGACTCTGATGTAATGTTCCTAACTTTACTAGTCTAGGAAACACTGCTAATGTGTGTGTAGGATCAAAGGTTTACAACATATAAATGATCATACAAATAATAAACACGACAAAGGACTGCAAAGTTTGTATTATGATATCTTTGTGGATTACAAAATGGTTGAATGTGGCTAAATAAACTGACAATACTCGACTAGATCAATAGACAAAGGATATTAGCCATAATACAAATAAGCAACTGCGGCTGAATAAAATAACAACACTCGGCTAGATCAAAAGACAAAAGGATCTTAGCCGGAATACAAATAAGTAACTAAAAGATAATACCCAGAATATGGGAGCATTGTGGAATCAATGAATAATGATGGAAGACCTGGATGATCTTCCCAGTGACTAGGGTGTGTCTTTCAACACCGAAATCAACCAACTTGTGTCTTCCTCATGGAATACACTAAACTATCTCTCCTGAGATGTGCCTCTTCTCCTCAATGAAAAGTCATAATCTGCATAATTATGAATTAGGTCACTGACCCTTTGTTTATAGATTTTCAAAACCCTAAATAATCCTGAAACCCTAATTCAATGTTGACTTCCAAAACCCTAAATCACTTCTAAAACCCTGATTCACTGTTGACTTCTATTTTTAGCTCCTAATGACTTAAAAGCAATTTTAACCCTTTTTAGCTCAATGTCACTTTTCGAATATAACACCTGTGACTGGAGTGACCTCTAGTAACCCTGTTTCTAATAGGGCGGTTTAGACCATTAATCCTCCTCTCTGGAGCTCCTATTTGGAAAGGGACATTACAGTCCTCCCTTCCTAAAATTGCTTGTCCTCAAGCAATACCAGTCCAGGGTGTTGCAACAATTGCTCGCTCTCCCAAGTAGCGTCCTCTATTGGAATCCCTCTCCATCTGATCAAACACTCTCTGATGACCCTGCTCCTCAGTTTCCGCTCCCTTAACTCCAAAACCTCCTCCAAAACTAACTCCAACGGGGGAAGCTCCTCTGATGTGATAATGAATTGTCCCACTGCCTTTTTGAGGCAAGACACATGGAATAGATTATGAATCTTTCTCCCCTCTGGAATCTCTACCTCATAAGAAACCTCGCCTACTCGGTGCATGATCCTGTAAGGACCATAAAATCTGGGTTTGATCTTCTTGGCCCCACTCTTCTTCAGAGATGATTGTCTATAGGGTTGGAGTCTCAAGAAAACCAACTCTCCAACCTCAAAGTTGTGCTCTATCCTGTGCCTATCTGCACTTATCTTATGTCGGTTTTGTGCCATCTGTAGGTTCTCTTTGAACAACTTGAGGATCTCCTGACTCTCTATGATCCAATCTTTGGCCTTGGGAGATCTTCTCTCCCCGAAGACCAAGTCTACCAAAGTGGGAGCATCATATCTGTACAATTCTTGGAAGGGTTTCATACCAATGGACATGTGGAAGGTGGTGTTGTAGCAATGTTCTCCTAAATGTAACCACTTTACCCACATTCTCTGTTGTCCTCCTACATAGTTCCTCAAATAACCTTCAACCCATTTGTTGACAATATCGGTCTGCCCATCTATCTGAGGCTGATAGCTGGTGCTAGGTGTCAACTCTGTCCCCACCAACCGAAACAACTCTCTCCAAAATGTCCCTATGAACCAACTGTCCCTGTCACTGACGATGTTCTTTGGCAACCCATGAAGTCTGAATACCTCCCTGAAGAAAAGATCGGCTACCTGAAATTCATTGTACTCTGTCGGTATGGCATAGAAGTGAGAAAAATTGGTCAATCTGTCGACCACTACATAGATACAGTCCTTATCCTGGACCTTGGGTAGACCAGTGTTGAAGTCCATATATATACTCTCCCATTTCTACTCTGGAATGGGGAGTGGCTGAAGTAGCCCTGCTGGAAGAGCATGCTTTGACTTGTTCTGCTGAAAAGTCACACACTCACTGACGTGTCTCATAACGTCCTATTTGAGGCCCTTCCATGAGAACATCTCTATGATCTGTCTATAGGTCTTGAAAAACCCCTGATGGCCTGCTAGAGGTGAATCATGAACTACAATGAGGATCTTCTTCTTAAGCCCTGAATCTGGCACCAAGTATACTCTATCCTTGTAAAATATGACATCGTCAATGACCCTATACCAGTCATCCTATATCTTCCCATCCATCACCTCACAAGTGAACTTGTTCTTGGAATATTCCACTAACAAGTGGGATTTCCAATCTATTGAAATCTCCATCAAATAACATGCCGCAGGTCTCCTCGATAGTGCATCAGACACAATGTTCTTCTTTCGCTTGAAATACTCTATGTCAAAGTCAAATGCCTGTACCTTCATCACCCATTTCTGTTGGCGCTCACTGAGGTCCTTCTGCTCAAGGAAATACTTGAAACTATTGTGTTTGGTCTTGACCAAGAATTTGCTGCCCACTAAATATTGTCTGAACTTGGTCAAGGCATGCATGATTTCCAACATTTCCTTTTCATAAATGGAGTACAACCTCTCAGGTTGACTAATATTTCGGCTCTCAAATATAATAGGGTGTCCTCCTTTCATCAAAATTGCCCCGATCCCTTCGCCGGATGCGTCACACTCTAGTACAAATGGCAAGGTGAAGTCTGGTAGTGCCAACACTGGACAAGTGCCCATGACTTCCTTCAAGTGATCAAAGGCTTCTTGTGATTTCTCGGTCAATATGAAGGCCCTATGCTTGGTAATATATGTTAGTAGTGCTCCAAGCTGAGAAAAAACCTGGATGAACCACCTATAATAGTTGCACAGCCCGAAGAAGCTCCTCAATTATGTCACATTCTTGGGTGTCACCCAATCTAGAATGGCCCTGATCTTCTCTTGGTGCACCTGTACCCCATGTGCACTGATGATGTGGACTAAGTAAAGAAACTCGGTCATACCGAATCCGCACTTGGACTCTTTGGCATATAATGACTATGCCTCCATGATGCTGAATACCTCATCCAAGTGCCTCATATGCTCTTGCCATGACCATCTATAGATCAAGATGTCATTGAAGAAAACCAAGACTGATTTCCTTAACTGATCCCTGAATATATGGTTCATTCAAGACTGGAATGTAGCGGGTTCATTGGTTAGCCGAAATGGCATAACCAGGAACTCGAAGTGTCCAAAATGACATCGAAATGTCATCTTCTCTATGTCCTTCTTCTCTCAGATGCTAATCTGATGATATCCAGAGCATAGATCGATTTTTGAGAAGAAAATTGCTCCATGCAGTTCATCCATCAACTCGTCAATGCATGGGATAGGGTACTGGTTCTTGATGGTTTTCTTGTTCAAGGCTCGGTAATCAATGCACATCCTCATGGTGCCATCCTTATTCAGAACTAAGACAACTGAAGAAGCAAATGGGTTGTTTCTTGGTCTAATGTGTCCCATCACCAACAATTCCTTGATTTCCTTCTCTATCTCATCCTTGAACCTCCTAGGATGACGATAGGGGGGGGTGATCATAGGTTTTTTCCCCTCCAACTCAATGGTGTGCTCAAACCCCCTTTCAGGTGGTCTCCCTAGTGGAATTGCCTCAAAGACTTGTTGATATCATCCCAATAAATTCTTGATCTCTATATGGTATTATTGTAGACCTTATGAATCCATCTAAGTAGTGATCAACCATTCTTCGACATATGCTACCTCCCCATGTTTGAATATCCTCTCCATCCTCTTGGCTGAAACTGTACTGGGTGCTCCTGTTGACATACCTCTTAGAACAACCTTCTTCCCATCCTGATCTCTGAATCCCATTTCCAAGGTTTGGTAGTTGGTAGTGATTTTTCCCAAGGTAATCATCCGCTGAACTCCTAACACCACATCTATGTCCGATAGGTCAACCACATAAAATGTGTCTCTCACTATGTAGTTGCCTAACTTCATCTCTAAGTTTGGAACTCTATCTAGGCACTCTACTGTGTGGCCATCTGCTACCGCAACATCAAACCCCTCAAACTCCTCTGTCTGAAGTTCCCATCTCGATACTAGTGAAGTGTCGATGAATTTGTGGGTGGCCCCACCATCTATCAAGGAAATTTCCCATTTCCCCTAAATAATCCCTCTGATACAGAGGGTATCATACCTGGGAACACTAGAAAGGGTCACTATGACTCCTCCCTTTGTTGGTTTCCTCCTGTTAGTCTACTCTGGCAGTTGTGGGACTAATGGAGGATGGGATCCTGCTGGTGTCGGTGGTCTACAGGAAGGCTGCTCCTCTGTTGGTGCTGACTCCTCCTCTGAACTAGTGGATCCATTGTCCTTCTCTTCCTCCTCACTATCCATGTTGTCTGCTGCTACCTCAATATAATGAATCTCTCCCTTGCCCATGCACCTATGGCTTGGGACCCAAGGATCTCTACAGCTGAAGCAAATCTTCTTCCTCATAAGCTCTCACCTAGTCTCATCATCCAACTTCTATTGCCCTTCCATTCTCTCTGGAATGGCTTCCTATCTCAATCCCTTTGGGGCACAAATGGTTTGGAGAAATTTTTAGTCTTTGGCACTGAGTCTGCCAGATCTCGAGTGCGAAGGATAACATCCTGCAAAGTGGGAGGCCTGTATTCCTTCACCCATCCTCTCAAAGACTCTGTGAGTCCTTCTGTGAATAGCATGATCATTCTAGGCTCTGATATATCTGTCACTTCCAGGGCTACCTGCTAAAACTCTGTGATGAACACCTCTGCTATGCCAGTTTGTATCAACTGGGCTAGATCCCTGAAGTGTATCTCTGGATCCTTCCTGTCAAACCTATCCATGAGCCTATCTGTAAACTCTCTATATGAGGTGATGTGACTATGACCTAATGTCACCAATGCATGATACCACCACTCATGTGCCTCACCCTCCAATTGTAAGGTCACGAAATTGATGGTCTCTATCTCATTCATTTGGTTGAGCTTGTAATACGTGTCTAGCTTCTGTACCCAAGCTCTAGAGGTGTATTTGGATGATCAATCGAAAGAAGGGATGGTGAGTTTCCCAACCTTTAGGATGAAATCGAGGTTATGCCCCTGCTGTTGTTGTGGTCCTCCCCTCTGCGGCTCTCTGGGGCGATTCCTGAGTCTAAGTCCATAGTACTCAACTAAGGTCATGTCCTGATGGAAGTCATGACCCAATGCTGTGTACTCCCTCCTATACTTTGCAATGTCGTCGGCATGAGTGGGTGGCCTCTGTGCTATCGATGGTGGTGCTGCTACCGGGGCTGCCCTGTGGAAACTGGGAAACAAGGGTCTGGGAATCCTACTCGTAGAGGTGTATGTGCGAGAGGGTGACTAGGGTCTACTGACTGCCCCCGAGTTCCCCTATGCTACATGTGAGACTTGTGTATCTGGGGTGATCACTCTAGCCAATCTATCAACCACCTGTGCCAAGGACTGAGACATGGTCCATTGACTAACTAACATATTGTTGATAACTTGCATGAAATCTGCCTCTAGATCTATGGGGGCCTTGCCCCCGCCCTCTTGTCACTCATATGTGTCTCCTAGCATCTTCTCTACCTCGCGCTCAGCCTCATGCTCTGCCCTTCTCTTTGCTTCTCTGTGTGCCTCTTCCTCTTCCTCTGATCTAGGAGGAAAAAGGGGAAAATCGGGCCTATGCCTTCTTTCCTGATGCCTGTTGTAAGTGACATATTCATCACTTACGTGTTCATGGCCCTCTGGGTCTTTTACTGCACTCATTGTCTTTATTCACAGGCTGGCAGGACTAAAGTTCTGATACCACTATAATGTTCCTGACTTGGATAGTCTAGGAAACACTACTAATGTGTGTGTAGGATCAAAGGTTTACAGCATGTAAATGATCATACAAATAATAAATGCGACAAAGGACTGCAAAGTTTGTATTATGATATCTCTGTGGATTACAAAATGGATGAATGCAGTTGAATAAACTGACACTACTCAACTAGATCAACAGACAAAGGATCTTAGCCATAATACAAATAAGCAACTGCGGCTAAATAAAATAACAACACTCGGCTAGATCAAATGACAGAAGGATCTAAGCCAGAATACAAATAAGTAACTAAAATATAATACCCGGAATATGGGAGCACTGTGGAATCAATGAAGAATGATGGAAGACTTGGATGATCTTCCTAGTGACTAGGGTGTGTCTTTCAACACCGAAATCAGCCAACTGGTGTCTTCCTCCTAAAATACACTAAAATATCTCTCCTGAGATGCGCCTCTTCTCCTCAATGACAAGTCATAATTTGCATAATGATGAATTAGGTCGCCGACCCTTCCTTTATAGATTTCCAAAACCCTAAATCATGCTAAAAATCTAATTCACTGTTGACTTCCAAAACCCTAAATCATTGTTGAAACCCTAATTCACTATTGACTTCTATTTTTAGATCACAATGAATTAAAAGCGCTTTTAACCCTTTTTAGCTCAATGTCACTTTCTGAATATAACACCTGTGACTGGAGTGACCTCTAGTAACCCTGTTTACCCCTCTTTGGCCTTGGCTATAGTCTAACGGGGCGATTTAGACCATTAAGCCTCCTCTCTGGAGCTCCTATTTGGAAAGGGACATTACATCCGAACACCTTAAAGAGGTTCTGACCCCTGATGAAGTTCAATGCAGATCAACACTTCACCTACATTACAATGCGAGCAGATGAACATAAAGAGAAGCTCCAGTCATATTATAAACTTACAGAAGAGTACCTTGAGGAGATCACTAAGGAATGGTCTGCTGACCTCCTTATCCCTACCAAACCTACAGAGATATATGATCTTGATAGCCCAGAGGACACTCATAAAGAACATAATACACCCGGAACCAACATACAGAAGAAGATCAAGGAGGTCGAAAATTTAAGCAACACCTCAGGAAATACTACTTTAGTGTCACCTAACCGAGGGGGTGATGATGAAGTAGAAGCTGAACAGAAACCAGATGAATTACACCTCCCATAGACGAGGTTGACCCCTTGAATAAGAGGAAGGTTTCCCCCCCGAAACCTTCTTTTCAGAAGAAATCAAAAGCAACCATGGCCAAGATGCAGAATGTCCTCACCTCTGATGATTTTGACTTCATCATAGAAGCCCTGAATGATGCTTCACTGGAAATAGCAGAGAAACAAGGAGTGAAGAAGGAATAAATGTATGATAGGATTCAAACTCTGAGGGGTACAACATGCCCTTCAGTCCAGCCATACAATCTCCACTGTGCCTCTGCCATTGGGAGAACCAGAGTTGTGAGATTAGCCACCCCAACTCCACCAACTAGCTGATATAGTCGAAGCTCACCTTCGACGAGCACAAGAGGAAATAGAACAAGCTACCCAGGCTTTGATGCAAGTACAAGGAGTACATGTAGAACAACATCGAGTTGCAGAATAGGAAAATATTTCTCTCCAAGTGAAGTTTGATGAAGAAAACGAACAAATGCAGGAAGGGAAAGAACAGTTTCTCCCAGAGCAACTCGAAGTGAAATAAGCGGTCAGTAGATCACTTCGCTCTATGACAATCTTAGAAATAAAGGTAGAGGAACGAATCACACAACAAGTAGAGAAGATCATAGAATCCATCCAACAAATACAACAATGCATAGTCGACTTAGAGCTCCGCATAGTGCCCGAGACTCCATAGGATGTAAGGGATCAAAGAGAAGCAATTTCTCGAAGCACAGTCGAAAGAATAAAATACCTTTATATGGAATGTAAGAAACTCACTGACCAAAATGCCCAGACCTATGAGAAACTCACTGAGAATCCAGAACTGAAGGCACTGGAGTCGCAGCTCCAAGAGGTGAAGTATCAAGCCGAAACGATACAGGCGCAGTTGAAACCCCTCTCAGTTGTGGAAAGAATGAAGAGATCCCAAGAACAATGCATCGCCCAACAGTAGATCCACACTATTCCGAGAAGAGTTATGGAAGTAACTTAGAGGATCCAACCTGTACAAGATAAGGCTTACCAAATGTTCACAGAGGTCGAAGGCCAAGGAGCAGAACTGGAGTAGGTTGTCACTGCAGCTGAACAATGCATGGAGGGACCTGTCAACGACACAATCATCCAAGAGTTCACTGAACAGGAGGTCATAACACAAGAATAATTTGAATTAGCTCGAGCCAAGATTGAGGATTTCAAAGAAAAACTACACAGATCAGAGTGACTCAGAACGAGTCACAGGTGAGTGTTGGGGGCATGTTGGCCCTTGACAAAGTTTTGGGAGATCCTTGGTCAAGTTTGACCTATTTTGGGACTTCGACAGGCTGTTGAAGGTTGAGTGCAAGACAAAGAGGAGATCACGGGATTTCGGCCCCTTTTTGGGTCCTTTTTGGGATTTGGGATTATGTAACTGGTATGGGGATGTCGTCCCATGGGTTTACCCATGTTTAGGACTATTTTGTAAAGTACAAATAGATGTCTAGGCAATGTAAGGAGAGGCATGTATACAAGCATATATATGCACATCTGTGTGATATTGGGCTAAGTGCTAAATATGGATTGTAGATTCTTTGTTCATACTGTGTGATATTTGCAGAGCTACGTGCAAGTAATTGTAAGAAGACTTGGTGTTGTACCCTAGCTAGAAGAAGGAGGATCTGGTGGAGTGCGTGCAGATCTCTTGTCTTCTTCGAAGTAGGATTTTAATGCTATGTGCCTGTAAGAAGATTGACAAAGATAATAAAGAAGAAGAGTTGGTGGACGTAGCCCCATGGTGGGGGTGAACCACATATATGTTGTGTTTCTCTGCTTTGTTTAATGTGTTGATTTGTTTATGTCTTTACTTGCTAAGTGCTTTGATATAGATAGATAGATTTGTTTATGCTTTGTGCTAATGATGTATATGGATGCTAGATCTCACCTATGTTAATGTTCTTACTGCTTGAACCTACTATTTCTAATCTAACCCTCTATGATAAGTGCTTAGATAAATCAGATTTGGATGAATGATGCGATGCTCTGTTTTATCTGCAGAGTAGATAGTGGTTGAATGTTGATGAATTGTTAGTGCTAAGTGTTCTATTAAGTATTACAATCACAGATCTGTGTCCAAGCTAGGGTTTCAGACATTTGAGTCCTGAAACCACCCCTGCCTCTACCTCGAGTGAGACTTCATCTGCTTCGCAGGTGTTGCCGAAAGGGTCGATAGTTAGGTTTTTGTTGGTGTGTTGTTGTAACATTGAACCCTGGGTCTGCCCCTGTGCCAACAAAATCCCTCGAATAATCAATTACTATTTATCATCATCATTTAATTATTATAAATGATATTTAATAATCAATAATTATATTATTAATTACTATTCTAAGAGAATGCCTTCTTGATGTTGTCTAGACATCAACATTGAGGAGGTTGCAAAAGGAAAAGATGTTGGTGAATTTGAAAAAATGTTCTTTTATGAAGACATAACTTGTGTATTTGGGATTCGTAATATCTTAAAGTGAATTGAATATGGATCCGAAAAAGGTGAGGGCTATAAGAGAGTGGCCTTCTCCAAGAAGTGTGTTTGAAGTAAGAAGTTTTCATGGGTTGGCAAGCTTTTATAGAAAATTCATTAGGAATTTCAATAGTATTTGTGCACCCATATTGGATACCATAAAGAAGGATCATGGTTCTTTTGACTAGACAAAATAATCCAAGAAAGTATTTAGAGTGTTGAAAGAAAAAATAATAGAACAACCTATTTTAGTTCAGCCAGATTTTAAGAAGACTTTCCAAGTCAAATGTGATGCAAGTGGAGTGGCCATTGGCGTAGTTTTAAGTCAAGATGATAATCATGTTGCATATTTCATTGAGAAGCTAAATTATGCTAAGAAGAAGTATTTGACATGTGAAAATGAATTTTATGATGTAATTCAATATTTGAAAAAGTGGAGGTATTATATTATACCTAAGGAGTTTATTTTGTATACTGACAATCAAGACTTGCATTTTATAACCACACAAGAAAACTTGAACCAGAGACATGACAAATGGATAAAATTCATGCAAAATTTTACTTTTGTCATTAATCATATTAGTGGAAGTGCTAACAAGGTTGTAGATGATTTGAGAAGGAGATGGTTTATCTTGTAGGAATTTCAAGTGAAAACTTTGGGATTTGAACACCTCAAGGAAATGTACTAAGAAGACCTAGAGTTCAAGGAAGCTTTGGAAGCATGTGGAAATCCTTTGTTAAGGAATATGGATCAATGGATGGATTATTTGGTCCAATAAGGACTATTGTTCAAAGGAAGAAAATTGTGTATCCCAAAATGCTCAATGAGGGACAATTTGCTAAAGGAGAAACATAGCGGAGGATTGGCTGGACATTTTGGCCATGATAAGATGTATGCGTAGTTGAGTTCTTCATATTATTGGCCATGCATGAGGTCTGATGTGAAGAAGTTCATGGACAGATGGATAATCTACCAGTATTCTAAATTAAAGAAGATAAACACTGGATTATATCAACCATTTCATATTCCAGATAGGTCGTGGGATGCTATAAGTATGTATTTTGTTCTAGGATTGCCAAGAACCCAGAGGGGAAATGATTTAATATTTTTGGTGGTTGAAAGATTTTCAAAGATGGCACATTTTATACCATTTCATACAACCAATGATGCTAACCACATAAAAAAATTGTTTTTCAAAGAGATTGTGAGATTGGATGGGTTACCCAGTGTTAGGACCACACAATGTACCTTTTTGCCTATACTTTTTGCCACCATTATACTCTTGATCACCTACATTTAGACTCATACTATCACTTTATCTGATCATCTC
>ML794369.1:50117-71367 GCA_009831015.1 Picea engelmannii
TATGTCGGCTTTAGGCCATTAGTTGTAATTATACCTCCTAGTCTCCTATATATACCAAGGAGACATTTTCATTTTGAATCATCTTGTACTTGAACAATTAAGTGGGGTAAAGGAGGTTTTTCTATGCTATATTGATATTTGGTTCTTAACAAATATAATGCAACTAATTTACATATTTAATTTTCAAACAAATACATATAAAGGGGAAAGAAAAAATTGAGAAGTTTGAACACAATGTAAACAACTTACTCTTAAGAAATATAGCATTAAAAATACCCAAACGTTTCTTGCATGTTTAAAAAAAAAAGGGATAAGATATAAAGACAATAAAAAAATGCAAGTAAAACTTTGTATATGAAAAGTAAATGCTTGCATAATTTACAATTTGCGATAGTTTGAACGAAAACATTTATGCTACTTGCTCTTACCTATCCACTTTATTCTTTGAAATCAAAACTTGTACATGTACATGGACAGACCCGACAATGATTGCTTGACAAATGCTTTGTTGATATGGATTTCATGTCAAAAATGATTGATAAGAATGATATACGTAGACTTCATTCGGTGGAAATACCTCATTTTCATGTATCATCTACACAGAGGCAGTTTAAGTTCTAGAAAAGGTTATGAATTTGTTGTGGCTTTGGTGTATGCATAGATACTTATAGTTTTGAGTTTATGACATTTCTAATTTTCCATACATAAGGAAGGCTTGAGAATTGTGGCATGTGGTTGAAAAAAAACAGGTTATAGATAAGAATTTTGATAATAAGGTGCACCGGGTCATTGATTTAGCATCGGAGCATGAGAGGTGTCTAAGACAAAATCACCACCGAGACATTATGTTAAAAATCAAAATTCCAAATATTGCTTTTCTGATACCATTTAATTTTTTTAAGTTATTGCATCTGGGTATTTGCAAAGGTGAAAATATTGGAAGTTGTTTTAATGTTTTATTGTCTAAATTGATATAGATACTTAAGAAAGGAGATATTTAAAAACCCAGTAATTGTGTACAATTATCCAAAAGATATCAAGACATTTTACATGTGGTTCAATGATGATGGAAATATTGTTGCCGCCATGGATGTACTTGTTCCTAAGGTATGCTCCTTTCTTATTTTCATTCAGTCTAACATAAATTGGTTTCTCCAAGGAACCTGTTGAAGTTGGTTAATGATAATAAATCTAAGCATATGGATGCACTCTTATCCTCATGGTTTGGACATAATTTAAGTTGGTGTATTCTTCACAGGTCAGGGAAAATATTGGTGGGAGTCAAAGAGAGGAGCGATATGAAGTCATTGTAAAAATAAGAATTGCTAAAATAAGAACAAACTCCACAGTGAAATAAGACATTTCACGGTTCCTCAAGTGTCATGGGTTGAAAGAATTTGTGATAAGGGTTAAATATGAAAAATAGTTTCTATTAAAATTTCCTCAGTACACCCACATTAGATCATAACTTCAAAATATTTGTGATAATCATGACATTCTAACGCTTCTCTTAAATCTTTTGGAACCGTGGATGTTTATTCTTAGAAATATATCATTGGTTTTGCACATTACTTAAATAGGAGAAGAAAATTTATATGGACACAAAAGTGTGATTAAACAATGAAAAATGTAAATTTTCAAAAAATATTATACACGAGACTTTACACTATGTGTAGATCATATTTATATATATATTTTTATAAATTATATATTTAAAATTTGTCTTCAATAAAAATCATTATATAGATTAAATAACATTAAAATTATGTCATTAGAAAGTTAATACTATTCTCTACATATTGTATTTACTATGTAATAACAAAATTCTCAATACGTATATGAGTTATTTTACAAATTTCCATGACAACATGACAACATTCCAATGGAAAATATGGTACACCTTTATGGATTCACTTGTGTTATTAAGTTGGTTTAAATTGGTTCACACTACATAAACTAAACTGTATACACTTATATTCAAATCCCTATCAATAGTTTTAATTTTCACAATAATTTTAATTTAAATAATACCATGAAACTACATACATTTATAAATATGATTTTATAGATTCTTAATATATAATCGTTTAAATGAAATATCATGTGCATGGACAGGCTCAAATTTGGGCCTGTCTATGCACATGGAGAGGGTTGAATTCGTAAAAAAAATAAAGATAATCGACAAAGAGACTGCAAGATTGCAAGTTATGCACATACTCTATGTTCATTCTAAAGCCTCTAAGTTGTCCAAAATACTAGAGATTCATTTGCTAGAGAACATATTTTAGTTTATAAAATATTTACTAAAATCTATAGATGAATTCTAAGTAATATAGCCACACATAATTGTACATCAAAATTCCCATGAACTAAATAGAAGAAAATACAAAATTCTAGAGACATGGACAACATCGACACAAAGTTGCATATTGAGAAAAACCCTTGCTTACTTCTATTAGTACTAGAAGTTTTTCTTAGATTGCTTTAAGAACAATCATAATACCTATCAGGATTTGAAAAATTAAATTAATTTAAATTCGGTCGATCATCAAGAAAGAACAAGAAGGAGGAAAATAGTCTTACTATAGATCAATGATCTACCATTGGACATGGAGTCAAAACCACTCTGTAGATTGAAGGAAATCAAGCTAAATATTAGGTTAAGATTTTATATGATGATGATTAGAAGAAAGGAAAATGAAAAAAATAAGAATGTCTACTAAACAAAGATCATCTTTGTAGAATAGATTAAAAAAAATATTGAATAGAAACAATGGCTAACATGCCATCTTCAACGGATCTTTTGTTGCTCAAGGATCCATTAATAAAAGGTAGCCTTTGATCCTCAAAACCTGCAATATATTAAATCAAGAAGATAAAAAAATAAATGGGAAAGCAAAGAATACAATTTGATAAACATCTCTCGTAAATCTTTAATGGAAGAAATGCTAATTACAATAGGCCCTTGGGATTACAATTGAGCAGCTAAACTACTCCTCCAACTCTCCCCTCTCTTGGATCATGAATCCAACCCTTTCCTTGTCAAAATCCACTTCATATATAGTGAATGATCTCTCTCTACTGTAAGGAGGTCAAAACCAAGGAGCTACATAAGACTCTCCTCCATTTAGGAGTCTGTTACAAAATATTTCAAGAAAAACATAACAAATTCCTATTTTTTGTGATCTTGTCTATTGTGATAAATTCCTTTTGAAATAGGTCATGCTGCTTGATATGTAGATGAAACACATGTCCCTCATGTCCAAATAAATCCTAGGAAACCATTAGAACCTTCCCTGATAGCTGGAAGCCTTCCCATAGATCGGATTTGTCAGAGTGTTATGAGTTCACAATGCCTTTGACAACATGCACTGCGAACTTTCCAGTAGGTGATGACTTTGAATTTTGTCCCAAACTATGAACTAGGTCAGGATGATTTTTTGTCAGAAAGACTATGATAATATGGTTCTTATCCACACCAAATTTTTGAACAACCCAGATTGGAATTCAAGCGTTACGATCAAAACATGACTTTGTTGTCTGTTAATTGCTACAAACTATCCCAAATTACCAGTTCGCAACGCCAGTGAGTCCAGGCGCAGCGAAATTTCTTGTAGCATCCTGTTTCACTTTTTCCAAAGTTTCAACACCTCAAAACTTATACCAAGAGTCCATACATGTAACAAAACTTCATTATCTTGATATATAATTGGAGGAAAAACACCAAAACTGCTAGTTATAATTCAAAATTCATAACCATCACTGAAATGTTGTAAATGAATACAAAATAATAAACCTTGAAAAAAAATGATGCTGATGTGGAGGATCATTTTGTATTCATCTTCTAGTTCTAATACTCCTCCTAGTAGCCATCCTAGCCAAGATATATAAATTCCTTTTTTCCACTTCAGGATGCCCTCGTTGCATCTTTTGACATAAATTTAGGTAGCCTACCCTCTGAAAAGCCTCCCTGAAAAATGGTCCAGAGTTAAGGAGATGCATATCATAAGGCTTTGTCCTCAAAATCTCCCATCCCTTGTGAGTCTTCCTTTTTTTTAACTATCCATAACCACTTCTTGAAGAATACTTTCTGTAATTTGTTATGACAGCTAGGTGTGCGAAAATAGAGTACACAAGAATTTAGGGTTTTAATGACATGACTATTTTCCTAGAACTCACCTTGTCCAAATATTTATACACATCACTCTATACATGTAATTAGTATGAGATAGAGAACATTTAAAATAGGATGGATAATGGAACAACCACTAATATTTGTAATGAAAGGAATACAAGTGAAATTTCTTTGCTAAAACAAAGTTTCAACAACATAAATACCAGTTTCCAGTGCTGAGGTATTTAGTGGAACAAGTGGCTTATTTGCAGAGGAGAAGATAAAGTGAGGTCAAGATAGCAGTCTCGATTGGTGGGTAGAATTTAGGGCACCATGGAAATGGATTTGAAAGTTTTCAACAAATGAGTGTGAATAGTTCATAGCACTAGTATGCAGCGCTAAGTTCAAAATCAAATAGCACACTTCAAGGAAACTGCTATAAATTTTATGACAATATCCTTTAAAATCTAATTGAATGAAGCAGCTGAAAACCATAAAATCCCCCTTGACATGTTTCTTAGCTGCAATAATGAAAGATGAGTGCATGAGGTACTCATATGTACGTTGTGAAATTTCCTGGTGAGTTGGAAGCAAATACACCTGACCATTTCATGTGCTAACATTGGCTCCACAGGGGATGGCATGCTCCCTGTGAGTTTCCAAGAACATGCAGACTTGTACCTAATACCGAGAACAACCATGCAACTTTATCCAAACTGAAAACTGAGAAAATCTTGAAGCCAACATTGTCTCCATTGGGTTATGGAGTCTCATTGTTGTTATTCTTCTAAAAACAACACCAAACTGAAAAACAAATACTCAAAAATACGATCTTATTTATATACTTTCCTACTTCTAGAAAATTATCTTGCCTGGTCAAGTGATATGGTAAATACATTACAACCATTCAAGTAAATGGATCAAAAACTAAAATATACTTCCATCTTTAAGCATATATATGGATGAGAAGACTAGAGAATAGAAAAATAAATGAACTAAATGTCCATTCTTACAACTATGGAAATATGCCTTTATGAAATCATAAATATAAGAATGATGACCCCAATACAACTCCATATATATTGCCACGATACCATCAAAATCATATGAGAGTACCTTTTCTTCTTTTCAAAAGAAATGGGTTGACTATGTGTATAAGCTACTCCTTTGACAATGTTATATTCTCCATTCGAGAAGCTAATTTCTACAATCTGCTAGTCATCATTTGGTGATAAAGGCAGGATCAGTTACTTCTGTAGCTCTTTCTTTTCACCTCCATTGTATTCCCAAGAATCATATTCATAAACATCATATACAAGGACAATGTTGAGAGTTTGCAAAGATGTCATGAAGAAATTATGCTTATCATCATCACTAGAATATTCATCAAAAATAGGTTGATTCTAAAAAATTTCTAAATTTTGGTATTCATAATTTTTTGTTTCAAGATGTTCTTGAGATGCTGGATGCATATCAACAAATTGATCTTTATGATAATTTAGGGAATCTTCTGTATCATAGTCAAAACTTCTAGAGACATTTGAATCAAGGAAAAATGTGTCTACAGTCTTGCTATCACCAACATCCTTATAACCAAAAGGAATACTAATTGAATGATGGATCTAGGGTTCAAATTCCTTACAACGGTTTTCAAAAAGAATATTATCCAAATCAATGTTTTTGTAATGATGATAAAAAAAAGTTTGAAACTCCTTCAAAGAATGAATGTTATCATTGGGGAGGGATTGACACCATTGACGAGAATGTTCTCCTAAATAAAATATTAACATCTTCATTAATAAATCCTCGTGAAAAAAATCATGTTCAAGCATGCATCTATGATAATTTAATAAGTGCTCACTAGGATGATCATACTTTCTTTCTCTGAATCTGGGAAGATATTCATCCCATTCAGATATACTAGGCATTAGATCTGGAAAACCAGCTATGTTTGAGAAATCACAAAATGCATACCTCTGAGCAAGGATACCATCCATTTTTTATTTTCGTCCTGTATCAGTGAAGTCACCAACATGTTCTTTTTTCATGGAGTGGAGTCACCAGGTGAATGATGTTGTCTCTATTATGTGACCAAACCTTGTTCACCATCAAATACTGGATCTGTTCCATGATGTTCTCCAAGGGAAGATTACTTCATTTCCATACCCGACAACAACGCTAAAAATGGTATCACTATAAGTTGTTCTTAGACTGATTTAAGAACAAGCCTAATACCCATCAGAATTTGAAAAATTAAATCAATTTAAATTGGGTGGATCAACAACAAATAAAAATAAGGAGGACAATAATCTAACTGTAGATCAATGATCTACCATTAGGCATGGAGTCAAAACCACTCTTCATATTGAAGGAAATCAAGGTAAATATCAGGTTAAGAGTTTATATGATGATGATTAGAAGAAAATAAAGTGAACAATAGAAGAATGTATACTAAACAAAGATCCTCTCTGTAGAATATATTAAAAAAATATTTAATAGAAACAATGATTAATAGACCATCTACAAAAAATCCTTTGTTTCTCAGAGATCCATTAATCAAATGAAACCTTTGATCCTCAAAACTTGCAATATATTCAATCAAGAAGATAACAAAATAAATGGGAAAAAAAAGAAGACAATCTGATAAAAAACTCTCATGAATATTTAATGGAATAAATGTTAATTGCAATAGGCCCTCAGGCTTACAATTGAGTAGCTAAACTACTTCTCCAACTCTCTCCTCTCTTGGATCATGAATCCAACCCTTTCCTTATCAAAATACACTTCATATATAATGATTGATCTCTCTCTACTCCAAGGATGTTGAAACCAAGGAGCTACATAGGATTGTCCTCCATTTAGGAGTCTGTTACAAAAGATTCCAACAAAAACATAACAAAATCCTATTTTTTGGGATCCTGCCTATTATGATAAATGCCTTTTGAAGCAGGTCATGATGCTTGATATGGAGATGGAACACATGTCCCTCATGTCCAACTAATTCTTAGTAAACAATTATAACCTTCCCTGACAGCTGACAACCTTCATGTAGCTTGTATTTGTGAGAATGCTAGAGTTCACAATGCCTTTGATAACATGCACTGCGAGCATTCCTGTAGGTGATGATTTTGAATTTTCTCCCAAACTACAAACTAGGTCGGGATGAGTTTTCGTCAACAATTCAATGATAATATGGTGTTTCTCCACACCAAATTTCAAAAGAACCCAAATTGGCATTCAAAAGTTACAATTAAAACATGAATCTGTGGTGTGCTAATTGATACAAACTGCCCCAAATTACGAGTTCGAAGTGCCAGTGAGTCCAGGCCCTGTGAACTTTCCTATAGAAGCCTCTTTCACTTTTTCCAAAGTTTCAAAACCTCAAAACTTATACCAGGAGTCCATACATGCAACAAACCTTCATTATATTGATATATAATTGGAAGAAAAACACCAAAAATGCTAGTTATAATTCAAAATTCATAACCATCAACAAAATGTTGTAAATGCATACAAAATAATAAACCTTGGTAAAAAATGATGTTGATGTGGAGGATCATTCTGTATTCATATTCTGGTTCTGGTACTCCTTCTAGTAGCCATCTTGGCCAACATATATCAATTCATTTTTTCCACTTGAGGATGCCCTCTTTGCATCTCTTGACATAAATTTAGGCAACCTACCCTTTGAAAATCCTCCCTGAAAAATGGTTCAGAGTTAAGGAGCTGCATATCATAAGGTTTTGTCCTCACAATTTTCCCTCCCTTGCGAGTCTTCTTGTTTTGCTAACTATCCATAACCATTGCTTGAAGAATACTTTATGTAATTTGTTATGACAAATAGGTGTGTGAAAACAGAGTACACAAGAATTTAGGGTTTTAATGACATAACTGTTTTCCTAGAACTCACCTTTTCCAAAGCTTTATACACATCACTATATACACATCAGTGGTATGAGATAGAGCACATTTCAAATAGGAGGGATAATGGAACAACCAATAGGATTTGTAATGAAAGGAAGACAAGTGAAATTTCTTTGCTAAACAAAGTTTCAACAACATAAATATCAGTTTGCAGTGTTGAGGTATTCAGTGGAACAAGTGGCTTATTTGTAGAGGAGAAGATAAAGTGAGGTCAAGATAGCAGTCTGCACTGGTGGGAAGAATTTAGGGCACCATGGAAATGGATTTGAAAGTTTGTAGAAAATGAGTTTGAACAATTCACAACGCTAGTCAGCAGTGCTAGTTTGCAGTGCCAAGTTCAAAATCAAATATCGCACTTCAAGGAATCTGTTAGAAATTCTGTGACAAAATCCTTGAAAATTTAATTAAATTAAGGCATTGAAAACCATAAAATTCCCCTTGACACATTTCCTAGATGCAATAATGAAAGATGAGTGCATGAAGTACTCATAAGTATGCTACAAACTTTCCTAGTGAGTTGGCAACAAATACACCTACCATTTCATGTGCTAACAATTTCATTGACCCAAACTTGGGTTTCTAATCCATCATTTCTAATAACAAAATTGGGCTTCTAATCCATCATTCCAATTTAAAATTATTTGCATATGTAAGTATTGATGTATGATTTAAAAACTTGGGTTATAGTGTTATTCTCTGAATTCGGCCCTGTCCATGTGCATAAACAAGACAAAATTACTGAATTCTATAATTAACTACTAAAACAATTAAAAAATACCTAAAAAACATTTTAAAACATACCTGCAAAAAAAGGCCAACAATCACCACCAACAAATGCCAAATTCATCCCTGTCTATGTGCACGGAGAGGTCGAATTCAAAAAATTCTATAATTAACTACTAACACAATTTAAAACTACCTACAAAACAATTTAAAACATACCTACAAAAAAATGCCAACGATCGCCACCAATGAATGCCAATGACTATCACCAACGAACACGAATGACCACCACCAACAAATGCCAATGACCACCACCAATGAACACCAATGAACACCACCAATGAACATTCAACAGACTCTCACCAATTCAGAAAACTTTCATATGGTCGATGAGTGGGTGATATATAAAAAAAAATTCGGCCGAAAAGATGTTACTGGATGAAAAAATCCATCTGGATAATCTGGTACATGAAAATCGAGGGTGTCGTCACAATACCATTTAATTTGACGTCAAAAGGTTCAACCAAAAATTGTTTCGGCCGAAAGAACCAGGAGTTCAGCCGAAAAAAAGCCGCTAGGAATTTTGGAGACCCAATTCTCACAAAAGCGTAACCCGCCTTCATGATTTTACTCGGAGCACACACTATAATCCTACACTTCTAATACAATAGATTGATAATAGCACTAAGGGCACTCATATGATCCAATCAAATCTTATCAAATGTATATCAGGTAGTGGGTTCAACCTAGAACCCATCAACTCAATAAAATTGAGATTTAGTTGTAGCTAGTAATTAGTTCTTAGAATTCAAGAAAAAATGAGTTGTAGGAGGTAGTTAACAATTCAATTAAGTCAGTTAAAAACATACGTAGCCCAATAAGCATGTTTTTATTTTGCATATTTGGGTGTGTAGTGCTTGAATACATAAATGATATGGATATAGGAAGCAATAAGCTTTGTATAGAGAAAATGAAAAGCACATTTATGCTTTTATATCTTGATTACTTAGTGCACTACTAATATTTTTTGTATATTTGAATTAGCTTAAGGAATTAACAAAGTGCACAAGAATTAATTTAATCCAACAACACAACCATCGATCTTGTCACTATGGAGTTTGAGTGGGTAAGAAATGTGCAGTGCTAGAATTAAATATCATTAAGACAAAAATAAACATGCATATAATCACATTCACACAACATTTAAACACCATGAACAACAAAATTTACCATCGAAAGACAAATGGGAAAACTAGCAAATATGACTTCTATTTATACTCATGAATTTATATGAATTGGAGTTATACACTCTTCGTTAGAGATTATGTGTATTCTTACTAACTAATATATTTTTTGTAGATGGTTTTGGCTTAAAGAAAATTTCTTCTCCTCGTGGACAAGCTCAATCTCCTCTTCTTCCTTCAATCGTTGAGTAGACCTTAGTGCATGTCCTCATTGTAAAGAACCTTGCCTACTAAACCCACTTAAAGAAACAAAACAAAACAAAATTATTTACACAGTAAAATCAATAGTAGGCAACGTGCTAACTTATTCATGAATCTAATTCCATAAATAGAAACTCGTGAATGCATACATGATCAAACAAACCCAACAAAATTCAAATTCAACATTTTACACAATGGAATTAATCATGCAAATAAAATATAAAAACTTATCTTGAATTCGCTAAATTGACTAACTTCATACAGGGGACATTCCTCCTAGTCATAGTCTTGTTGTTAGAAATATCAACAACAATCCACCCATAAGTTCAGGATATGATCCCACAAGGAGGTATGGCCCTCTTGGTTGTCCACTCTCCACATTCAACAACCCAAAACCCAGGTTCTTCTCCAACAATAGTTCCAATCCACCAACTCTCTTCCCCTCAACCTACACAACCCAAGGAATGGGATCCCCCTTCTCTACCACATATTCCCTGAGGCCTTCCCACTTCCCTATAAATATCTAGTGGACTTGGGTGGATATGAATCTCATAATTGGGGACTCTATAAACTCTTAGCTGCTCTTGGAGTTCTCAAAACAACCTTCTCAAGGATCTTCATCCATTTTCTCAACATAAAATTCACTCACATGATTACAACCTAAGTCTTATAAACACACAAGCCATAATTTCAACTAAAACATAGCCCAATAATGGATATTCTCAAACATACCATGGTTGGTGCTCTTTTTCCAACACTCATCCCTCCTCTTACTCTTCCCATCAAACATGAAAAAATACCCAAAAAGGAACTCTAATTTTCTTTTCTTACCAAGCAACCTTTACTCACACATGTCCCAAAAAACACTAGATGTACTTAGCCCATGCTATCATAAATTGGGTGAGTTGACCTTTTTCATGTACCACTCTTACATCACTTTAATAACTCTTTTACATTTCTAAGGGAATAAA
Organism: Picea engelmannii; assembly: GCA_009831015.1. Taxonomy (NCBI): domain Eukaryota; kingdom Viridiplantae; phylum Streptophyta; class Pinopsida; order Pinales; family Pinaceae; genus Picea; species Picea engelmannii. The sequence continues at coordinate 61,295 of ML794369.1, forward strand.
AATTATAATGAAAATGTATTGAATTAATAGAAAGGGTAACCCCTTGGACCCCTTTTTAGCCCCCTCTCTTGTGGAATCATAACCACCCATCATTACCATACCACTTGTATCACAACCAACAATTATTATTTATTAGTTATTTTGATGTACAAAATACATAGTTCGGCCCTTGGCCATATTAATCAATATAGACTCTTCGACCCAACATATTGACTCACCATCCTAAATCACATTTATAGAATTACATTATAATTGTGGGGATTAGAATTGGAGACATTACATCACCTCCCCCTTATTTTTTTGCAATGTCGATGGTGAAAAACACCATAAATGTTTATATACATATCACAGTGATAGGCTCTCTATCCTTCATATCACATGGGAATTCTAGCCCAAAAACATGAATACATAGGTGCTCCGACCCAAAACATATACATAATGATTATACAATGCTTCATTCTTCCAACAATTCCAACTAGTAGTCTCTTGTTCATGTCAACCCACTGGTGTGCTCCTACAACTATAAATTTTTCCTCCAACTCTCCTCCTCTCGAGCTACCCAATCCAGGGAATTTACCTCCTTCATTGATCTCATTCCATCATGATATACCATTTGTTTATTAGGATCTCTCTAGCAGAGATAACCAAGAATATCACTACTGACAATTCTAGGGAACTTGTTGTTAGGAAAAATACCAGGAAACAAAACAAAAACAAGCTTGCTACTACAGTGAAACGCACACACAAGAGTTCACTCTTCAAGCCTGACAACCTAGTTCTTCTGGAATCCTCACAAATCTCCCTCTTCTACAATCTTAAAAAGTTGTCTCTTCTACAAGCCTGGCAACTTGCCTCTTCTACAAGCCTGACAAGTTGCTTCTTCATTCTCAATTTTATGTCTATCTTGTGCTTCACAAAGCTTCCACAGGAAGGAATTCGACTTACTGTTCTTTCCTGACACACTTGTAGTATTCTATACACCGTTCCATATGAATTATTATGTTTCCTATTCCTTTATATACTCACCCTCTAATCTTAGGCATCCCATTCTCTAGTACATCTTCCCTTGGGAGATCCATCATTTTCCAAGGTTTTCTTGTGCAAGGAGAGCCCCAACTTACTACAAAAATATCACTGCTAATCTATACTTGTGTTGGTTGTGGACCATGATTAGCTTCCCGATTCAGAGGTATTTTTTTTAGCCGTGTTTATGCCCCATGAATACTTTACACCCAGGAAGAATGTACACTCCACGTGGGGGAGTGCAAGGGGGTGTTACCCCCCATGTGGGGTCCGGGGGAAAGTGGGCCCCCAAAGAAAAAATTGCCTTGTAAATGCATATTGTAATTTCATAGTAAATCTGGACCATTCATTATAAGGTCGCAAATATGACGGTAGAATTTATGTTAGGGTTTTTTTCCCTATAAGGAAACCATCTTTTGCGAGGGGAATGTATTACGGCTATGTATCATTGTGAGTATTGTACTATGAGTGAGGATACTGTGAGAGAGAGAAGAGGAAGTTACAACATGTGTGTTGTAAGTTGTATCCATTCATTTGCTGAATAATAATAAAGGAAGGACCTGGAAATTTCTTTGGTGGATGTAACCCACATTGGGTGAACCATGCATATGTATGTCTCTATTGTATTGTGTATCTTCTTTGTTTTATTTCCGCATTTGTTCTATTTTATTGCTCCGCGATCCTATTTTTCTAACAACCTGGTGGAAATCATAGGGTTCTAGTGTCCTAAGAGTAGCCTTATTATCGATATTTCTATCTTCCATATCCATTATCTCATGTGTATCACACACATACAGTCCTCATGAGATATCATCATAGAAATTTTAGTTACAAATTCAAATTTGTTTCATAAGGAAAATTCAAGTTTCCCAATATGAGATTCTTTGTCATAACATTTGGATCTTGCAACAGAAGGCATCAATATTCCTTATGGTATTACACCATTTCCATGTCCAAGACCCTTCTACCTTCAATATTTATCAACTTTCACCCATCCAAACAAATTGTCATTATTAATGCACAAGTGATCTCAGAATTGTATGAATAAAAGTGATAGAATTGTTAGCACACACAATTCTCAGATTACTTGTGCATTAATACTGACAATTTGTTTGGATGAGTGAAAGTTGATAAATATTGCAGGCATAAGGGTCTTGGATATAGAAATTGTGTAATACCATGAGGAACATTGATGCCTGTTGTAGTAAGATCCAAACATTATGAGAAAAAATATCATATTGGGAAACTTGAATTTTCCTTATGAAACAAATTTGAATTTATAAGTGAAATTTCTATGATGATATCTCATGAAGACTGTATGTGTGTGATACATATTAGATAATGGCTATGGAATATAGAAATATATGGACGAAGGCTACTCTAAGGACACTGGAACCTTATGATTTCCACCAGGTATAGATTACCAATGAGATTTTGGTAGTAAGATGGGGCTCTCCATGCACAAGAACACATTGGAAAATGATGGATCACCCAAGCGACGATGTACTAGAGAAGGGGATGCCTGATTTTAGAGTGTGAGTATAGAAAGGAAGCTAAAACTTAATCATGCATATGGCACGGTGGATATAATACTAAGGGTGTGTCAGAAAAGAACAATGATTTGAATTCCTTCTGGTGGAAGCTTTGTGAATAATTAAATAGAATGAAACTATCATTCCTTATAGATGCATTATTTAGAACAACAAGATTTTCGTGATGAAACCAAACATTATTCATAAATAAACCAATGTTTCATTACTCATGGCCACATCTACATAATGCATACTTGCATTGACTCCAAAACACTACATGTCTATGTCATGTATTCCACCAAGGTGAGTTGGAAGGTCTATACAACACCTCAACACATCGTCCAAAATATGTCTCATTTACATTTTCGAATATTTTGATACCTTTGTCTTCAACCCATACACAACACTAGGAACATAATCCCTTAGTGCTCTTCAGTGTCAACAAAGAGGTTGGAGTCCAAACATTAGTTATACAAGGAAAAATCATTAATAACTTGCATGGAAATACAACCTTTCTATATCCAACCACATCATGGTATCACATATGGCTAGCTCTATGGGAATCCATTTCTAATGTAGCAATATATCTCATGACTTGACCTAGTTATGATTTCATAACCAACATAACATGCCACAAAATGCTATATAAATGCATTCAGGCATTAAAAAACCATTTTGTACCTTCAAGGATCTTTGCATTTAAACATCAATTCCAATATTAAACTTTAACTGATGGAATTATTAACTCAATTCCCTTCATAATTTTATGCAACATAAGAAACCAAATGCATACCTACATGGATGTTATCAAATTTCTTGATGCTACTTGATAAGTTGGAACCTTATATAAGCTCACAGGCTCTCTTTACCAACGACGCAATTAGAATTATTACAATACACATTTGTCTTCTTATGGATGGATTTTATATATAGCGACAACACCATCAACATATTCAGCCATGCGATAAAAAAAATTTACTAGACACACAATCCATAATTGTTCATATTCAATTATCATAACATTATTATTTAATATATATAAAAACATACTACTATTAGTCTACAATCATGCCATATGTATTCCAAAGAATTCCTGCATGCACTAGTGCACATCAGTCTACACTAAGCATTCAATCTCATCATCCAAACTAATGAACATGCATTATATATTTATTATATGCATCACGCATCACTTCCATTGCACACTCCAATGTATATATGTTTTGGATATCCCTTCTCCATGCAACTATCCTTGAATCCTTCTAGATTGTTGCAAAAATTTTCACTACCATTATTCTCATGTTGCATTGTTATTCCTTGATCTGGAAAATTTTCAACCAATTCCTACTCGACCATCCTGCATTTCCATCCAACACTTGAAATTGGCCACTACCTCCACTTAGGAATACATGGTCCAACTTCGTGTTACCAAAAACTTCTAGCTCCTTGGAATGATGTACATTATATCATTCCATAATATTGATACTATAGTGTGCTTGAATCACTTTAACCCTTATCATTATGGCGTCCCTTTCCATTGTCTATAGCTTCCCATTAGCATCCTCAATTTGTAAATGCTTATGCTCACTTCATTGAGTGATTCACTATGAATCCATGTCTTTTCCACTCAAGACCAATGTGTTCACAATGGGACATTACATTTTTCCATTGGTGCTTTCAATGAATAACCTTTATTATCATGTCCCTTGAATTCCTTGTACATATATCCTGCTCCCACTATGCACTCTGATAATAGAAGTGGCTTCCTTTCTTTCCCTTCATACTTCATTTGTAGTTGCCAGTTCATAACTAGCAATCATTCTAAGTCATAATACATTAGTCGATAGATATGATTTACCCATCCCTATGACTCACCAATTATCCCATGGGATCTTTGTTCTCTTTTTCAACAAGAATTGTAGTCATCACTGCATTTCCACCTTCAAGTCTATGGAGTCTTTCCTTGCCTTTGTGAGTTCTTTATTGTCTTCACCAACTCCATAATATCTAACCCACTTCCATTACATTTTATAATGAGTAATAACTACATTGGCGCTCAAATGAATTTTCCATATTATAACATGTGTCATCTACAAGATCATGTTCTTTCTCTTCCTTCTATTGTAACTTTTCTTTATTCAAGAGTAGATAGCCTACATTATCAACATTTTTTGTTGATGAATCTTCTAACACCTATGCATGAATTCACATCTTCATACTGCCATTTTCCTAAGGATTAATCTCCTTTAATATTTTAGGAGCCTATTGAATAACCATGTGTCAACATTCTATTACATTTGAGCCAGATTTTACAACTGGAAAAATAGTGCATGAAACATCCATGGATTTTGCATAGCCAAAATAATCCTTATCATAAACATGTTGTATGTAAGACGAAAAGTCCAATGTACTTGATCATCCTGTCAATAGGTTTGTGACATATCACTCTCTGTTGAAGTGTTCCCTTGCTTGTTAATAATACCATGTTACTAGAGCTCAACCTCTTTCCATTATCGGGCTATTATATTCCAATGGTGCTTATATACCTATGCATAGGCATTATCATGAGTATATCCACTATTTCTTACCCATTATTGACATCTCGCTTGTAACTATAACATTTGGAAATATTTTTCCAAAATTCACATTAATTGGAAAAACTTCATTTTGAACAATTGCATGGTTAACATAGCTCAATTGCCATTTTTACTATAGCTTTATAAAAATACTATATGTTGTCTCTGAGAATTCAATCCTTTTGGCATGTTTTCCTTTGGATTACCACTCTAATGGTTGTACTCATGCCTTATTATGATTTCAGAGCTAGAAGTTATGTCTCTTTGAAAATAATAATTTTACCCCACCTCCTCCGCCCCCACCCCTCCCTTTTTGCACTTGTTTCAATGGTACAATAAATCTCAAGGTGTATCTTCTACCACCCGTAGAGGAAAATATGGCAAGAAAAAATAAAACTTTTATATTGGACATTGATAGTATTCATGATTTTTAATACATAACAACTCTCATATTTATAATCTGACACTCCAACCAATTCCTGCATCAATCTAGTTTTGGGCATTCACAGTATTCATGATTTTTAATACATAACAACTCGCATATTTATAATCTGACACTCCAACCAATTTCTGCATCAATCTAGTTTTTTCAATTTATCCCTTTTACATTTCCTCCAGACATGGATTTTTTGGCCAAAAATGGTTATTTTCCAAATGGAACAAAACTAGAAAAAATGCCCCTAAGAGAAAGTTGTTAGGATTGATTAGTAGATAAAACCTCGAGAGGATGAAATTTTTTGGATAGGTGATCTAGGGTCCCTTTTCCTCTGAATTTTTCATAAATTCCCATAATGCGCCTGAGAATAATGTATTTTTCCCTATTTAAATATTTCCACTCCAAACCCCTTTGAATTTTGATGGAATCCCAAATGGGTAACTTCATGCCTGCTTTTTGAGCTATCTATTATATTTTCACCCTTATCTGGGCTCGAGTTACCGAGCACGAAAGAGATCTTCAAAAGTCATTCTTTCATGTTTTTCAGAAAATGGATGAAAAAATAGCCAATGGCCCTCATTGGCATTCTTGTATCGCTCATTGATGCGGACACACACCTAAAATTTCATCCAAATCCTAGTTAAATTGCTCTTGTTATGCCCCCAAAACAAATTGGCTCTAGACTTGTAAATTATCAATTTTCTCCTACCCTTCTTTCATTCTCTCTTCTTTCTCCTCTTATCAATGATCAAGAGATCTATTACCTTTGTCATTTTATTAGCCCCAAAACAATTTTTCTATCCTCAATGTATCAAAGTCGGGATGTCTTTTCCCCACTTACATATCGACACCAAAAAATTATTTTCACCAATGAGAATCCATATTCATCGCTTATGAATCCATCATTTTCACTCATATCAGTGCCAAAAGCTCATTTTCCTCTAACATATCGATATCATAATCTCTTATACTCATCAACATATCAACATCAAAATATCTTCTACTTGTCGACGTATCGACACACAATTTACCTTCCTCTCTGATGTGTCAACACATGATTCAATTTCCTCATCGATACATGTATCGATGAATTATCCTTTTTTCTTGCTAATGTGTCGAAGTCTTATGATATTTTTTTCTCAATGCATTGTTTCATTGAAATATTTACTTCCTCCACAGAAACTCTTATTTATGAGCGACGAAAGATCTTTCTTCCCTACCAACGTTTTCGCGCCAGATGACCTTTTCTCACCGACACAAAAGAGTCTTGTTTGATTGTGCATGGTAGAGTAAATTGCACCTCCTCGTTGATGTTTTAGCGAACAAAACACATCTTCCACCAATGCTTCGACGAGTAAATCACATATTTTTGTCGATGTTTCGGTGAGTAATACACATCTTCCATTGATGTTTTAGGGAGAAATCCTCTTTTCTCACCGTTGTATCAACAAAGGATCCACTTTCTTCGCTGAAAATCCTTTTTTCTCCTTTTTGGAGATTTATTAAATCCTTCCTTCACCGATGTATCGACGAAGATCTTCATTCTTCACAGATACAAATTGTATTGATGACTAAGGGGCATCTTTATACTTAGTCCAACTTTTGCATTTTTTAAGCCCGTGACTATTGAAATCGTTGTAGAACCCTTGAAATTGGCTCCTTTGACCAGATTCGACCCCCTCGAAGTTGCATTCAACGACTTTATTTAATGGATTCAACCTCTGCAACACGAGTTTACACACATAAACTTAATTTCGAGGGGGTTTTGACCTTGATTTATCAGGCTGGGAGAATTTGATTTTCACCCAAAACTCTACATGACTACTACAAATTTGACCATTCTGGCTTCCCTTACCAAAATCCACTTGTTGAATTCACAATATTGACATACCCATGTTGATTTCAACGAAAATACACCAAAAAATTGGGGATTTTACTCAATTCCACAAATTCTTCCCGAATTAAAATACAACAACAATTGTTTTTGTGTTGTAGAAGACCCTCTAGGCCTAGTGTCATAACCTATAGCTTTGATACCAATTGTAAATAACCCTTAAGCCTAGTTTCATAACCTATAACTTTGATACCAATTGTAAATAACCATTCTTGCTAAACACACTTAAACAAAACAAAACAAAACAAAAATACTTTATGCAATAAAATCAACAACAAGCAGCATGCTAACTTATTCATGCACCTAACAACATAAATAGAAACCCATGAATGTGTAAATTATCAAACAAACCCAACAACATTCAAATTAACAATTTTATAACATAGAAAACTTATCTTGAATTTGTTGAAACAACCGGCTGCGTATAGGGGACGTTACTCCCAACCATAATTTGTTGTTCAAAATGTCAACAACAAGCCATCTGTGAGATGAGGATATGAGTCCACAAGGAGGTATGGCCTTCTTGGATGTCAACTCTCCACATTCAACAACCCAAAACTCAGGTTCTACTCCAACAATAGTTCCAATCCACCAACTCTCTTCCCCTCAACTTGCACAACCCAATGAATGGGGCCCCCCTTCTCTTCCATGCAGTCCCTCAAGCTTCCAATGTCCCTCCAGGGCTCCAATGTAGTTGGTTGGCTAGGAATCTCATAGACGGGGACTCTAGGAAATCTCATCTGCTCCAGTAGTGCTAACAACATGTTTCTCAAGGATCTTGAGCCATTTATTCAATATAAAATGTACTCACAAACTTACAACCTTATTCTTACAGGCACAATCCAAAATTTTAGCAAAAACACAGCCCAATAATGGTTATTTTCAAACATACCATGGCTAGTTGTATTTTTCTAACACTAGACTATCCTCTTGTTCTTCCCATGCAATATGAAAAAATAACCCAAAAAGGCACTCGAATTTCCTTTTCTTCTCAAACAAGCCTGATTCACACATTTCATGTACTTAACCCATGATCTCTTAAATTGTGTGAGTTGACCTCTCCCACCTACCACTCTTACATCACTATAATAGCTCTTCGATATTTCTAAGGGAATAAACATTATAATCAAAATGTATTGGATTAATAGAAGGGGTAACCATTTGGACCCCTCTTTAGCGCCCTCTCTTATGGAATCATAGTTCCCAGTCCCACTTGTACCACAAGCAACGATTATTAATTATTAATTATTTTAATGTACAAAATACATAAATCAAACTTTGTCCATATTAATCAAAACAAACTCTTTCATTTATTTTCCATCTCTCTTAAATTGTTTTTGCATCTTGCAAACATCCTCTGTTATAAAGCTCCCTTGGAATACCAATCATGAAATGGCCTTTGACCTTTTGTCTTAAAAGTTTCTATTGACATCAAACTTTGTCAATAATTATCCTCTGTTATAAAGCTCCCTTGGAATACCAATCATGAAATGGCTTTTGACCTTTTGTCTTAAAAGTTTCTATTGACATCAAACTTTGCAAATAATTTTCCATGGCCTTTGATCTTTGACCATGGGTCTTCAAGGTTTCTATTTACATCAAACTTTGCCAATATATTTCCATTTTATTAAATTCAAAGTTATTTAAAAAAAACCCATTTAAGATGAATAGTCGTACTTTGCCAATAATTTTCCATGGCCTTTGATCTTTAACCGTGGGTCTTCAAGGTTTCTATTGACATCAAACTTTGTCCATATATTTCCATTTTATTAAATTTAAAGTTATTTAAAAAGAACCCATTTAAGATGAATAGTCATACTTTCAATAAGTGAAAAACTTGCTTCTAGAAGGATGATCATATAAAATGTGTCTCTTAATTTAAGATTATTGATTATAATATACTTATGTATTTCTTAGATTTTTCTTTTTTATTTTAAATATTGGTTAAATATAATAATAAATAAAAATTAGACTCAAAATTAAACCTATATTAATCATGTTAATGGATACATATATTTTGATAAATTCGAATTTTTAAATAATAAAATATTATTTAATTAAGCTCAATTAAAAAATGTATACAGTGTAGTTTAAACGATTTTTTTTTTAAGTTTTTACAATATAACGATTTTTTTTGAAGTTTTTACAAGTATATCTTGCAGTATAAACTAATTTTTGAAGCTTTTAATAGTATATTTTGGGATAAGTTTTTATTGAAATTTAATCAAAATTGTTGGAACTTCATATTTAAATGATTAAATCTATATAATTTGAGTGTCCAGTAAGGAATTTATTTATATATTAAAAATGCAATTTAAACAACAAAAAATGATGATTTCATCAAAATATATTTAGTAAATTTGAGTGAAAAAATTCAAAAAGTCAAATATTTAGACAACCCCTTATTTTAATCAAATAAACTTATTAAAAAAGATTTTCAAATTCATTTTTATAATACAAATAAATTTTAGAATAAAAATAATTTAATTTATTTTTATTACTTTAATTTGTTTATCTAAAAATTACAAAATTAACCTAATAACCATAAACCATTAAACATTTAAATACATTGAATTCATTAATACCTAAGAGTTAGTTAACTTAAAAGCTTC
>ML794369.1:93529-111790 GCA_009831015.1 Picea engelmannii
CAGATAGAGAAAGGGAAAAAATTCAAAGTTCCCAAAACTCAGTAAAAATGGCATGGTCGCAAAGAGTGCGTCACAAGATTTCTAACGGCTCATCAAACAGAGCTCGTATGCAAAATTTAAAAGTGACCAAAGTTTAGGTCAAACTTGGTCAAAAATTCAAAGGTCAAGGTGACACATGTCACCACTACAAGGGTGACATGTGGCACATCCCTACATGGAGATGTGGCACGATGCTTTAGGTATACGTGGAAAATTATTATAGGTACACGTGGTGTATTATGTGTTCCAGTCTCCAATTGACACATGGCAGAGGAAAACCAATGAGAAGTTGCCATGTGGCAATCCCCCATTGGCCTCTTACAATACAGTTCATTAAAAAGATATTGGATCCAATGGGAGTCAAACTCCTAACCTCCTAGCCCAAAGGCATTACAACTTCGTGCTAGCCAACATGCCAATACATAGTCCTTGTTTATCATATGGCACAGATATTATTTAAGTTTAATAATATTTTATGTGGGTAGAAGAAAAGGGCTAGGCCCTAGGCCCAACCCTTGGTTATGTGCTAGTTCATGCGACCACAACATATCCACCATTCTAGCCATAATCTCCTACAGTTTATAGCCTTTTCGCTATATAGAGCCACCGCCAATGGTATAACATAAAAGCTGCCATTATGGTGGTATCTCCACCATTTTAGCCAACTGCCCAAATGATACACCAAAAAAAATTGAGGCCTGTGGGTTCTACCCCAGGACCTCTGCCAACCAAAGGATTAATATAGAATACGCCTACCAATGCACCAACCAATTCATTTATTCCTAACCACTCGTAAAATTTATAAAAGGAGGCCTCTGCCACTGTATGGGGGAAGGGAGGAGAGACCAGGGTGCAGATTTTGAGACATGGAAAGTTTTTCAATATTTTTCCAGTCATTCATTTGCATAGGTAGGCATGGAAACTGAGGCAGGGGTGTCTCTTGGGCCTGAAAGTGTCAAACTCAGAACGAGGCATGGAGATAGACATTTTTAGGTAATTCGACGCCACACAAACAGTGGTGATGTTAGTTTTATGATCTAAACAAATCTTTTGTAGCTTAACTCCAGAATGAGGTATACTTATGTATTTTGCCCAATTCTTTTGTGGAGTTAATAAAAAGGCATACCCATTTGAGAGCAGGACCCGAAGATGTAGTCCACCAGGGACGAACTCCATTATAAATTTTTTGTGTTCATATTTCATGCTTATGTCTCTTTACTTTTGAGTTTTTCCTTCTTTATGGTGTACTTTAGTTTATTCTCATTTAACACAATTCTTTAATAAGTTACCGAATGAAAAGATCCTTCATCATGTTGGTATCAGAGTAGTCGTATTTGACTTGAATTGTTGAGTATGAATGCTTACTAGGGCCAAAAATAAGCAGGTTGAAGGAATGCTTAAGACTTTCAATCCAGAAGTTGGTTGTGCATCCTGAAGGAAGAAAATGGAAGAAGAGGACAAGCATGGTGAACATGAGAAAAACTTCCACATGGTCTTTTATCACATGTAAGAAATGGTCGAACAAATGTATGGATATTACGAGAAAAGCAAGAAGACAAAAGGGAAGAAAAAGGAAGCACCACCCGGTGATGATGCTTTGGTAAACCAAGGGTCTGGAGGAGACCCTCATGAGCCTCCATCTTCGCCTTCAAGTTCTAATTCTTCTTCCTCTGAGAATTCTCATCATTCTCATCATTCTAGCCATAAAGTCTCTTTTGAGAAACCATTATTAAATATTGATGTAAAGTTTACTTTACCTATGTTTAATGGAGATGCTAATCCTGAAAAACTAGATAATTGGATCCGACAGGTTGAAGTATATTTTTGTGTTCAACATATTGACGAAGAGGAAGTTAAAGTGCAACTAGATTCTCTTCGGTTGGAAGGCACCTCTCTCATATGGTGGGAGAGTAAGCTATAGAACATAAGTAAGTGTGGTAATCTTCTTTCCTCGTGGTCAGAATTTAAAACAGAGATAAGGAAGAAGTTCTATCCATTAGGGTATTTACATAAAGAAATGATTGAATGACAAACTTTGAGGCAGAGTAAAGGTCAGAATGTATAAAGTTTCATAGAAGAATTTAGGAAGAAATATCTTTCATTAAACATTCCTTTGGATTCTTATGAAACTTTAATGAAGTATATTGGCACAGTTCATAGTTATATTCGTCATATTTTTCTCTTGTTTAACCCCACTAGTCTTGATGAATTTTGTGTGCAAGCCACTCACCTTGAGAACAGAGGGAAACTTATTTAAGGAGATCCCACGAAGAAACCTTCCAATTTCCCACAAAAGACATTCAATAAGTTCAAAAGGAAGGAAAAGAAGACTGCCATAGTAACGAGGGAAGGATGAAAACCATCTTTCACTCATTGAAAACAGAGCGGTCAGGATGAAGAACATTGTTGGAAACTGCATCCAGAAAATAAACTGAATCAGCTCATTGGAAAGGGGAAGACAAAGACCGTTGCGACAATGCAGCAGGATCTTGGTTCCGATTTAGGAGATGAAGGAAAAATCAAAGTGGTTGGAGTAAAAGGTAAATATTGTCTTCATGCTAGTTCAAGTTCCAATAATGAATCTCATGTTGATGAACGAAATAGGAATGAGTTATTTCATATACGAGTTGTATCTAAACATACTAAGATAGATACATTATTTGATCCGGGTTCCCAAGTAAACTTAATATCTGAATCACTTGTCAAGAATATGGGTTTTGTAACGAAACCACATCCAAAGCCTTATCCTCTTGGTTGGGTATGTTATAAATCAAAACTTTATGTCACCAAACAATGTAGGTTCAGATTTTCTATTGCTTCAAAGTTGATTGATGAAGTGGATTTGGATGTTGTACCACTTGATATATGTTGCATGGTGTTGGGGAGTCCTTATATTTATGATAGAAAAGTAGTCTTCTTTCGTCATGAGAACAAATACCACCTTACTAAAGGGGGAGTGGAATATATTGTTAGAGCTCACAACATGAGGGTAAATACAACCCTTGTTAGTGCATGGAAAATGAAAAGAATCATAACCACTAATAAGAGATATGTACTCATGGTCGTCAAAGAGAAATATGTCGGGACATACGACGCTTTCCAAGGGTGTGATCCATCTCATAAAAAATAATTAATTGATATTGTTTCTAAGTATGATGATATTTTTCAGGAATTGGATGGATTACCTCCTAAGAGGGAAATCCAACATGACATACATCTTCAGCAGGATTCTCCTCTTCCTATTGTTGGCATGTACAGTATGTCATTTGTGGAGATGACGTAGATCAAGAAGCAGGTACAAGGCTTATTGGATCAAGGGGTCATGAGGCCTAGTTCATCTCCTTGTGGTTCTATGATCCTAATGGCGCTAAGGAAATATGGCACATGGAAAATGTGTGTCGATTACCAGGCCTTAAATAAAATCATGGTGAAAAATCGATACCCTCTTCCTCGTGTAGTTGATTTACTTGATCAATTGAATAATGTTGTTTATTTCACTAAGTTCAATTTGTGTAGTGGATACCATCAAATCAGGGTTGCAGAATAGGATGCATGGAAGACTGCCTTTAAAACCAAACAGGGATTGTTTGAGTGGTTAGTTATGTCGTTTGGGCTTTGTAATGCTCCGACAACTTTCATGCATGTGATGAATGAGGTATTCAGGCCTTTCCTATATGACTTTGTGATTTTGTATTTAGACGACATTCTTGTTTTTAGCGGGGCTTGGGATGAACATGTGAGGCATGTAAAGAAAGTATTGGATACTTTGAAAAGGGAAAAGTTGTATGTGAAAATGTCTAAATGTGAATTTGGAAAGACTGCACTTGTATGCTTAGGTCATATTGTAGGAGGAGGACAATTGAAGATTGATCCTTAAAAAATTGAAGTAATTGTAAAATGGCCTAAGACAAAGAGTCTAATCGAAGTCTGAAGATTCTTAGGTGGATTCTAGTATTGGATGATATTCATTCCCAACTTCTCCTTTATAATATCTCCTTTGCATGCCTTAACTAGTGTGAAGAACACTTTTCAGTGGGAAGGAAAGCAACAAAAAAATTTCGACAATTTGAAGGAGAAGATCAGTACCGCACCAATATTAGCACTGCCAAATATTCAACAACCTTTTGATATCAAGATAGATGTCAGCGGATATGCCATGGGTGAAGCATTGATGCAATATCGTAAGACTATATGTTACCACTCTGAAACTTTTAACCAAGTTTTTGTTAACTATCCTACTTATGATAAAGAGTTGTATGCATTACTTCAAAGCATAAAGAAATGGAAGCACTACTTGTTAGGGAAGGAAACAATTATACATACAGATCACCAACCCTTGTAGTATCTTCAAGCACAGACCAAACTACAACAATATCGACACTACAAATGGATGGGTTTTCTACAACAATTTCATTTGGTAATGAAGTACAAGAAGGGTATAAGTAACAAGGTAGTCAATATGATTTCTAGACCTCCTATTGTTGCTTCTATTATTTTGAAGAATAATTCTTTATCTCATGATAGCTATGTAGAGCAATATGTCATCGATGGATATTTTAAAGAAGTATATGAGAAGCTAACCCATGGTGCATGGGTAGAGAACTATTCTCTGCAGGGAAAATTACTATATCATCTTGGGAAGCTATGTATTCCTACAAGTGAACGAGTCCATGTAATACGAGAAGCTCATACTTCTCTTATGTTTGGGAATTTTGGGGTAGGAAAAACTATGGCTCACTTATAGAGGTTTTGTTATTGGCCTCAATTGAAAGAAAATATAACTAAACATGTAAAGGGGTGTGTGATGTGTTCTACTTGTAATCCCACTAATAGAAAATTGGGGCTATACTCACCACTTCCTGTTCCATCCCATCCATGGGAAAGAATTTCCATGGGTTTTGTAGGGGGTTTACCAATGAACAAAGGGGGTCATGATTATTTGTATGTCGTAGTCGATAGGTTCATCAGGATGTGTATCTTGATGCCATGTAAAAAGAAGATCACTGCTGAGCAGACTGCTAATCTCTTATTTTAGAATGTTTGGGTTCACTTTGGGTTACCCACGTCCATTGTCTCGGATCGAGATACTCGATTCCTTAGGTATTTTTGCAATATCTTGTGTAGAATGATGGACACCAAATTGAAGAGGATCATTTATTTCCATCCACAGACCGATGGACAGACAGAGGTGGTAAACAAAACAGTGGTAATTTTGCTTTGAGGCTGTTTCAATAAGCATCCTAAGTTATGGGATGAAAAAATACCCTATGTAAAACATGCTTATAACTGAGATTTACATTCATCCACTCAAATTTCACCTTTTGAGACGTGTTTTGGGTACCTACCAAAGGTTCCTTTGGACTTGATGTATGGGAGAGATGTCGATGTGAATGAAGAACGAATAGAGGACAGAGCCCGCAAGTTCATCCAGAGGATTCAACAGATACACCAGGAAGTCAGGGAACAGTTGGAGAAAAGTCAAGAACAATATAAATCTTAGCATGACAAGCACATGGTTGATCATCAATTCCATGTTGGAGACCGGGTATGGCTTCACATCAACAAGGAACGATTGAAGGGTGAAGGCAAGAAACTGAAGCCCATCCGATATGGACCCTTCACTATCTTGGAGAAAAGCAGCACTAATGCTTTTCGTTTAGATCTTTCACTGTATATGCAGATTTACTCCATTGTGAATGTAGAGAAATTGAATCTTTTTGAGCCTCCCATGATCATGGATTAGGATGAGGAAGTTTCAATACCTTCAGTTTATGAGTTTTCACCTGAGTACTTGGATGAGTTACAGGAAGATATCATCCTGGATAGAAGGAAGAGGACTTCATGTAGAGGTGATGTTGATTATCTTTGTGTAGGATTAAAGGGCACACATCCAAGCAAGGCAAAGTGGATTGAGAAGGAAAAACTAATGGGGCTCTTCCCTCACTTACCAGTTGATTGATAAAATCTTTTGGTGGTCCAAAAGGATTTTAGTGGGAAGGCGTGATCCGAAAAGGATCCATAGAAGGCTAAGAACAACTGAGAACTCATAGAGGCAAATCAGGACGCTCATAATGGATTCAATAGATAGAGAAAGGGAAAACCTACAAATTTCCCAAAACTTAGTAAAAATGGCATGGACACGAAGAGTACGTTGCAATATTTCTTACGACGCAAATGACTCGTCAAACGGAGCTCGTATGCAAAAGTTATAAGCGATCAAATTTTAGGTAAAACTTGGTCAAAAATTCAAAGGTCAAGGTGACATGTGTCACCACTGCAAGGGTGACACATGGCACATCTATACAGGGAGATGTGGCACGATGTTATAGGTATACATGGAAGATTATTATAGGTACATGTGGCAGATTATGTGTTGTAGTCTCCAGTTGACACATGGTAGAGGACAACCAATGGGGGGTTTCCACGTGGAAACCCCCCATTGGCCTCTTACAATACAATTCATTAAAAAGATATTAGAGCTGATGGGAGTCGAACTCCTAACCTCCTAGCCCAAAGGCCTTACAACTCCACACTAGCCAACATGCCAATACATAGTCCTTGTTTATCATATGGCATGGATATTATTTAAGATTAATAATTCTCTATGTGGGCGGAAGAAAAGGGCTAGTCCCTCGGCCCACCCCTTGGTTACATGCTATTTCATGTGACCACAACATATCCACCGTTCTAGCCAGAATCTCTGCTAGTTTTCTATCCTTTCCGCTATATATAGCCACCGCCAACGATACAACATAAAAACCGCCATTATGGTGGTATCTCTACCATTTTAGCCAACCGTCCAAACAATACACCAAACAAAACGGAGGTCCGCGGGTTCGACGCTGGGACCTCTGCCAACTAAAGGATTAATATAGCATATGCCTACCAATGTGCAACCACTTCATTTATTCCTAAACCCCCGAAAAATTTATAGAAGGGGACCTCTGCCAGTGTATGGGTGAAGGGAGGAGAGACCAAGGCACAAATTTCGAGACAAGGCATGTTTTTCTAGATTTTTCTAGTCATTCATTTGTAGAGGCAGGCACAAAAATCGAGGTAGGGGTGTCTCTTGGGCCTAAAAGTGTCAGACTCGGATCGAGGCGTGAAGATAGTCATTTTTAGGTAATTCGACGCCACAAACACAATGGTGATGTTAGTTTTCTAATCTGAGCAAAGCCTCTGTAGCTTAACTCCAGAATGAGGTATACTTATGTATTTTCCCCAATTCTTTTGTGGAGTTAATAAAAAGACTTACCCATTTGAGAGAAGGACTCAGAGATGTTGTCTACCAAGGATGAAATCTGTTATCAAGTTTTTGTGTTCAAATTTCATGCTTATGTCTCTTTCCTTTTGAGTTTTTCATTCTTTATGGTGTACTTTAGTTTATGCTCATTTAATACAATTCTTTAATAAGTCACCAGGCAAAAATATCCTGTATCAATTGGAATTCAAGGGTGAAGTCAAGACAGGTCCTAGAGGTAGTGATGATTCCCAAGGTGAGAAGCAACAAGGGAAGGAAAATAAGAAGGACAAAGGAAATAAAAAAACATCTAAGTGTAGCAAAGATAATGCTAGACAAATGGACACACCAAAAGAGAAGATGGAAATTTTGTGTTCAATTTGTGAGAAGGAACACTATGTGAAGAATTATCCCTTGAAACAGAAGTTGAATGCCATAGAGAAAGTGGAAAACCCATATGTTGTGGTGTTATAAGTATTGAACATCATCATGGAAGGAGGATTCATGAGTAGCCAAGAGAATTATGAGACAATTATTTTCTATGTGTAGGATGAAATCAATGGGAAGTCAGTGGTTGTTGTCGTGGACAGTGGGGTGACTCATAATTTCACAAGAGAGGATACAACTAGGATACTCAAGTTGCAACCTGAGCCAATGCAAACAACCTTCAAAGAAATCAACTCAGAAATAGGGAGGGTCATTGATGTAGCCAAGGATGTGTCATTGAAACTTGGGGATTGGTACAAAATTATGAGTTTCAACATTATTTCGATGGATTATTTTGAAGTTGTGTTGGTGGTGTTCATGCGAAAGGAAAAGTAAGCACCCGTTTCTCACAGGTACAATTTAGCCATTCTCTTGGGACAAAATCCATGTTTGGTGCCTACCATAAGGAGGAAAGAAGTGTTGGGTATGTGTTATATTCTTTGCACGAGTATCTCATGTGTTATGTGTTATATTTTGCCTCAAAAAACATGTCACATATTTTTGCCTCGGAAAACTTGTCACATATTTAGGTGGTTTTTCAACACATGGTTTCTTTGTCGATGGTTTTCTATTTTCGGTTAATGAATTAGGGTTGTTGACTAATCCAGTTCATTGGGTTAGGGTTTTGGATGTCATTGGATCCTATATGTATATTGTATTGTAAACAATGTAACACAATGAATATATAGAATATGTTGGTTTTCCCGGTTTGGGTTTCTAGGGGAAAAATCTGTATGTAATGTTTGTATTTGCCATTGTATCTTTTTTGTTCTTTCATTGAATATTTGTTTCCAGTAAATATTGTACAAGGTTAAAATCTACATTTGGTATCAGAGATTTTTTGGCTTCAGTGGGACGCCTTTGTGGTCAAGGGTTTGGCTCGGGACTGTGATAAGCCTTGTTACAGTGGGAGATCTATGGTATTGATTTTTCAGGAGAAAAGAAATGGCAAGGAATTCAAAGATGGATATCAAGAAGTTTAATGAGAAATGTTTTGAGCTGTGGAAGCTCAAGATGGAATATCTGTTGGTGGATAGAGATCAGTGGATCGCGACAGATCCAGGTATTGCACCTACAGGAACTTCAAAAGATGACTGGAAAAATTTGGATCAGAAGGCAAAGAGCACAATCCAATTGTGTCTCTCTGATTCAGTATTACTGAATGTGTCAGAGGAAGCTATAACCAAGGATTTATGGGAAAATTTGGGGAAGTTGTATCATTCCAATTCCCTAGTAAATAAATTGTTCCTGATAAAGAAGTTGTATAACCTGAGAATGAGAGATGGAGACTCGGTGGAAGAGCATTTGAATGCCTTCAATACTGTGGTAAGTCAGTTAGTATCGGTTGAGATTAAAATTTTAGGTGAAGATAAATGTATCAGTTTACTGTGTTCTTTACCAAACTCGTGGGATAGTCTAGTTGTGGCCATAGGTATTAATACAACTACCTTGAAGTTTGATGAAGTGGTCTCATCCTTGTTGTCAGAGGAGATGAAAGGAAAGAATATGGAAGGACAAAGAACATTCACATTATTTCCAAGAGGACGTTCCCAAGAAAGAAATAGATCTAAGTTTTCAAGTGGGAGATCTAAGTCTATGGGTAGATCTAAATCTCCCAGAAAGTTTGTAAAGGTATGTTGGAGATGTGGAAAATAAGGGCACTACAAGAAGCAGTGTAGATCCAAAGTTGAGAAAAAGAAGGGATCTGAAGAATCTTTTTCTACAGAAGAAAAGACCTCCAACAAAGAAGGAGGGGATGTTTACTTGAATTCATCAAGAACACATGTAGATCATGAGGCATGATTGGTTGAATCTGGTGCATCCTTTCATATGACTCCCCGCAAGGAGTGGTTCTGTGAATATGTAAGGTATGATGGAGGTAATGTTTCCTTAGGTGATGATTCGACAACCAGAATAATAGGACGAGGAAAAGTCAATTTGAGGCTCATAGATGGAAGGATTAGAAAATTTCTCGGTGTTCTACACATCCCAGGTTTGGCCAAAAAATTGATTTCTGTAAGCAAAATGGATGATGCAGGGGTAAAAATAATATTTGAAAAGAAAACATGCAAGATGGTTCAAGGAGAAATGGTGTTGCTGAAGGGAGTTCGGTTTGGAACTCTGTATAAGCTGCAAGGAAGCACTATTAGTGATGGGTGTAATAGTTCCATTGTTACTGATATTGGATTTGAATAAGAAATAACTCCTACAGTCTCTAGAGAAAAGGTTCTGCGAGAATGAATTTGAAGAATTCTGTAAGAAGTGCGGTATAGCAAGGAATAAGACTACTCCATATACACCTCAGCAGAATGGAGTTGCAGAAAGGATGAACATGACACTGATGGAAAAAAAAGGGGCATGCTCAGTGGTGTCGGGTTAGGGAAAACATTATGGGCAGAGGCAGTGGGTACTACATGTTACCTAATCAACAGATCACCCTCATCAGTGTTGGATGACAAGACTCCACAAGAGGTATGGACTGGTAAGGAACCTTATCTCATACATCTCAAGGTATTTGGTTGTGATGCATATGTTCATGTTCCAAAGTAAAACAAGAGTAAGCTAGATAAGAAGGCCGAAAATTGTATCTTTATTGGATATAAATATGGTCTCAAAGGTTATAATCTTTGGAACCTAGAAACTAATAAGGTGGTGTATAGCCAATATGTGTTATTTAGAGAAATGAAGGATGTTGTTAAACAGAAAGTCCTACCAAGTAAGGAAGAACCAGAGAAAATAGAGTTTGATTTAAAGGATGATGAGTCAGACTCTGCAGAAGAACATGAATCAGAAGAAGAATATCCTCATACTCCACTATTGAGGAGATCGGTTCGAGAAGGAAGGCTACTGGAAAGGTATACTCCATCTGATTTCCATTCAAATTTTTCTTTGTATATTACTCATGATGATCCTAGAACTGTTAGTGAGGAAATGGATTTAGAGGATGCAAATATCTGGGAAAGGGCCATGGACGAATAAATGACATCTTTGGATAAGAATGAGGCTTGGTATCTAGTGGAGTTGTCGACTAGAAGAAATCCCATTGGAAAAAAATGGGTATTTAAAAAGAAGTTGAATGAAGACGGAAAAGTGGAAAAATACAAAACTCGATTAGTAGCAAAGGGTTATTCCCAGGTTGAGGGAATTGATTTTGGTGAGATTTTTTCTCATGTTGCTAGGTTAACCTCTATAAGATTTTTGTTATCTGTTGCTGTTGCATTTGATTTTGAAATAGAACAAATGGATGTGAAGACAACATTCCTACATGGGGATCTGGAAGAAGAAATCTATATGAAGCAATCGAAAGGTTATGTTATGAAAGGAAAGAAGGAGCTGGCATGCAAGCTGAAAAAGTCCATGTATGGTTTAAAATAATCACCAAGGATGTGGTATCAAAAATTTGATACTTATATGTTGGTACTTGGCTTCACAAGAAGCAAAGAGGACCACTATGTGTATTTTAAATTAATTGGTGATCATTTGACTTATTTGGTCTTGTATGTGGATGACATGTTGCTGATAGGAAACAACAAGAAGATTATCTAGGATGTGAAAACTCATTTGTCCTCTAAATTTGACATGAAAGATCTCGATGCTTCAAATTTCATTTTGGGCATGGAAATTAAAGGAAATCGGAAAAGGAGGAAACTCTGGTTAAATCAGAGAAAATATGTCGAGACAATATAACAAAGGTTTAATATGCAGGAATCTAAACTGGTCAAGGTTCCTATTCTCGTTGGTGTAAATTTATTTGTGGATCAGTGTCCCAAGACACATGAAGAGGAGGAGGACATGTCTCGTGTTCCATATGAAAGTGCAATTGGTAGTTTGATGTATGAAATGGTCTGTACTAGACCAAACATTGCACATGCAATGGGAGTTTTGAGCAAGTATATGTCAAAACCAAGGAAGGAGAATTGGACAACAGTAAAAAGGGTTTTCAGGTATTTGCGTAGCACTGGTAGCTATGGATTGTGCTACGAAGGAAGACCGTGATTGGACAAAGTGGTGGATATACATGGCTTTGTGGATGCATACTGGGCTAGAGATATGGATCGTAGGAGATCTACAAGTGAGTATGTGTTTAACTTGTTTGGAGGAGCAATAAGTTGGATGAGCAAAAGACAGGTTGTAGTGGCACTTTCAACTACATAAGTTGAATACATGGCAACCACTCATGCAGTAAGGAAGAAGTATGGTTACAAATATTGTGTTAAGGTATTGGGTTGGTACAACAAGCTGTAAGAATAGAATGTGACAGTCAAAGTGCAATTTTTCTGGTGAAGAACCCAACTCATCATTTAGAGACAAAGTATATCGATATTCAATATCACTTTGTGAGATAAATGGTTGAAGAAAAGAATGTATTGTTGATGAAGGTGGACACTTTGAAGAATGTTGCAGATTCATTAACAAAATCTGTGAGAACTGAGAAGTTCTCTTGGTGTAGAGGATCCATGGGCATTGTTGCCCTATATTGTTGACTATGTAACCCTGTAACCCCCTGTATGCAAAGAAAACAACAAGTGGGAGAATGTAGGGTATGTGTTATATTCTTTGCAATAATAGTAGTGTCACATTTTTCTTCCTTGGAAAACATGTCACATATTTCTACCTCGGAAAACATGTCACATATTTAGGTGGTTTTTCGGCACATGGTTTTTTTGTTGATGGTTTTCTATTTCTGGTTAAAGAAATAGGGTTGTTGACTAATCCAGGTCATTGTGTTAGGGTTTTGGATGTCGTTGGCTCCTATATGTATATTGTATTGTAAACAATGTAACACAATGAATATATAGAATATGTTGGTTTTCCCGATTTGGGTTTCCAGGGGAAAAATCTTTGTGTAATGTTTGTATTTTCCATTGTATCTTTTCTGTTCTTTTACAGAATATCTGTTTGCAGTAAATATTGTACAAGGTTAAAATCTATAGGAAGGAGGCAGATGGATGTCTTCATTACAGTTGATTGTTGCGAAAATTTAAAGAAAACAACCTCATGGGGATGAACCTGAAATATGTGGGGTGATGGTTGGAAAACCTAACACACTAAATGAAGAAAGATTGGTGTCAAAGGAAAACAATTTTACCGATGTTGAAGACATGATTGAAGACTTGGCCAAAGTAGTGGATGGCTTGGTAGACGTTTGCTTGAAAATTTTTGAAGTCATGCAACAAGGATCAAGAGAAGTCAGAACGAAGAGGATGTTGGAGAAGTTCATTGAATAGGGAGAAAATCCACCCATAGACCAAGAAGTTGGGGAGGAGACAAAACAATATTGTTATGCGAAGACCAAAATGGAGGTTGATTCATCCACTAGCAAACTTGGGCAAGACAAATGGTCATACTACCCTGCGCTCAAATGACTTGTTGAGGAAAGTGAAGGAAGAATCAATTTGAATGTGCCTATGCTTATGTACAGAATGCAGAAGTATGGTGATTCTCCACTGATTGCATCGAAACATATTGTATATGAGGGAGATGGATTGAATAACCATCCTCATTAACCTTCATACTAGATAGCATCATGATGGCTCATTGTCTTGGTGGTGGAAGTGACTTAGTGAAGTTTTGAGATTTTGAGATTTTTGAGATGCGGGTTGGGTTGGGTTGGCTTGGGTTGGGTGAGGACACATTGGTTTGAAGAGATGTGATTGAAATTTGGCTCATGTCATTGAGTGAGCATGTCAGTTCAAGAGTGCATGACCACATGAAGGGGTGTAAGGGACATGCTTGTCAAGGAAGGGACACAATGGTTGTAAAGGAGTGAAAACAATAGGCATTCATATAAATTAACCATGAGGAAAATGAGCTAAGGATTAGGAACATCATGGGAAGTCAAGCATGAGAAAAGTTAACCGAGAGAAAAAGAGAGTTTGGTTAAGTTTGGTCGCAGGTCAGAGGTAGACGTACCATGGGATGAACTGATGTATTGTTGTGACTTAGCCAAGTAACTCTTTCAAAGAATAAGGGGCAGACCACAAGGTATACGAAGAAGGTTGCAACAAGGAAGTCTGAGTGGGGATGAATCTTTGTATCCAGGGAGGGTGTGAGAGTTGGATTGTCTTGGTAGTGTGAGGCGAGGCATTTGACTTTGCCCAAACATTGTAACCAAGCCAATATTTCTCTTGTTGTAACTTTGTTTCACATAATAAGACAAGCTCGGTGTTAGGCACCACTAGTGTCGCTCGCACTATATATCTATGTCTTTTATATGATTTTCAAGTGTTCTATTTGTGCTTCGTATGCTTCACATCTTTGTATGTACTTGAAATGACTAAGTGTCAAATTGTTAATAATTGGTCTAAGTGTACAAGTGAGTGGAATGGAGTGAGTGTGTTACTACTCGATATCCTAGAGTGAAGCATGGGTATGCTTTAGGTGAAGAGATGTAGTCCGACAAAGTATCCTTGGTGTAACAAAACTACCATGTGAGAACCATCATAGTACCTAACATCTTGGGTGGGTCTCCAAGGGGGTCATGACATGCACATTGCCAATCTTTGGTTTAGTGCATGATGACTATCACTCACCCATTAAGTCGACTCTTTTCTTTAATACTTTTTGAATGTTTTGAATGTTGCAAGGTGGATTAGGAGGGGACATTAAAGTCAACCCTAAGTGAGGATGAATGAGTCTGAATCGTTCATAATTCCCTAAGCTAAAGATTCTATGAAATGATGATTTTTTCCTCGGATATTTGCTCGAAATCTGGCGAGATATTGTCAAGTTAGTAGATTTGAGTGATTATTTCTTTAGAATCCTAATGGAGTGGGAGTGAACAACAACAAATAGTGATTCATATAAATTTATATAGCTGAAAACCATTTGGTAAAACACCATTCATAATACCATAACCCAATAATCTTATTAGAAATAGTCAACTAATCATATATATAATCATATAATCATATATGGACAAATTATATTTTCAAATTTTAAAAATTAATTTTTTATTTTGAAAATAATAATAGACTTCATAAAAATTTCGTTGTACAATGTGAACTAATTAAAAATAAAAAATGATAAAAAATAATTGACTCTCCACTAATTACAATATACTCTATAGTCTACCATTCGGCAGGTATAGTAATGTTTGATCTGTTTCTATGTAAATCTACTCTTTATCTCCACATCCCACCCCACCTAATTGTGAAGGTGTTCATAACAACGCAACCTGCTAACAAACCATAATCTCTCACATATTATATCTATTTAAATCTATTTTAACATCCAGCAGATGGAAATAGGTTATCCCTATAGCTCGCCATCATATGAAGTAGGACTTTCCTGTAATTTCTGACAGGAGTTTGTTGAAGTGCTGAGACTATTGATCCAAATTTCATCGGATACAACCGATTCATTGTCTTGATTACGATGCCAACTCCAATGTGTGTGTGTTGCATTGTATATTCCAAGTTCACCATGTCCAAAGCTAGCTTCGCGGAACAGAGATAATTCAGATTGTGGCTTCTTGAACCTGTGAATGAATAGTTTAGCCAATCAATGCATCATTATGGCTTTTCAATGATAATTGAAAATGAAATATGAGTAACTTCGAAGATGAGAATGGTGGTTACTGGACATACTCTGAAGCAAGCCCTTCACGGTTGCCTCCGTCTCCAATGGTAACGTAAATAGGTCCACAGGGATCAGCTTTGTTGTTATAGACACGAGTCTGAAATATTAAGAGGTTATGGGAAAAATCAGACAAGCAGAGTGAAAACCTTTCCTTCCAAGCGAACAAATACATTATCATAAATATTAATGAGATACTTACAAAGCGTTCGTAGGCGTGCACATGGCCTGCAAAAACGATATCCACCTTCGCAGCGTAAAGCAAAGGCTCCATGGCTATTCTCATCTTCTCTCCCTCGCCTTCATGAGCAGTATTTGTATTATACCATGGTGCATGTAGCAACACAAAAAGCCAGGGCGTTCTCACTCTGTCTACTCTTGCAAGGTCACCCTACTTTCAACAAATTTGAATCACTGGTCAGCAAGCTGCATTTTAAATTCAGAACTCGAACAGTCCATTAATGAATTATCCAAGTTAATGTTACCTGCAGCCATTTGTATTGGTCCGAATTCGTCCCATACTTTGCATAGGAACCGAGCATGACAACGTGCACTCCTGCAACTTCAAAAGAATAATACAGGTTTGAAGTCGAACTGCTTTCTTTATATGGCATTTGCCACCTGGCATTGTAGGATCTAAAGGCATGTTCCATCAAGATGAGAATTGTTTCAACCTCATGGTTTCCTTCTGTGACCATCCATGGCCTGCTGCTTGCCAGAGGTTCCACCAGTCTCCCAAATGAATCCCACAGAGGCTGCTGATTGTCAGCATAGGATAGATCACCAGGCATTAGGAACACATCATGAGAACTCTTTTGAATGTGTTGTAAAGTTGATTTCGTCCAGTCAGTCTGTCCCAAATCACCTGGTAAAACAATTTGAAAAAGCATACTACAATTTAGGAAACTTCGGGGGGGGGAAATCAGACTTATCCATTTAAAATTTTGTAATTCTTTTACATCAATATTATGGAACATTTATCAATATCCAGTATGTACAGATCTGTTAAATGTTTAGTAGAATTTCTAGCTTGAAAAAATATTTTTTTAAACATAACATCTACAGAAAAAGCTTTTATATGAGGGAGATACTCCTAAATAAGAGCTTTTATATGAGAGTGATGCTCCTAAATAAGATGCAAGAGCGATATACACTTGAAATCGAACATCCACCAAGAATAGAAAATGACCAGTAAGAATCTTGAAAGGTAAAGAGGGAGAGAAGGATATAAAACTAGACAATCTACACCGTTCTGACAATGAAATCCTTTGTTTAACAACTAATAAATATATTTATAGTCCTGACTGTCATACATACCTGCGATTGAAAAAAATATAGGTAACTGTGAAGGCGGTGTCTTGAGATTATAATCCGGACCATGTCCTCCACATCTATAATAGTAGACAGTATTAGCTTCAAGCGGTCCAATCACAACGTTGTGAATGTAGCCAGATCTGTAGAACACATAGGAATATGAAGAAGCAAGCTCTCCAAATGCAGAAGAAGTGTATTTTCCTGGTGATTTTCCATATTCAACCATCGAAGGTACATCCTCCTTTGTAACCCACGTTACCCTCATACGATCGCTTCCTACCAGAGAAATATGAACCTGCCAGTGTCATTCATACAAACCCTTATCAATATATATATATGTATATATAACCGAACAAATCTTCAAACATGGCTCACTGTATTGAAATCATATGAAGAACAAAAGATTTTTCACCTGTTCAGGATCCATGTCCGTCGTTGTTGTGGAAGGAATAGGTGTGATTGGGCGAGGAGGGGGCCGAACATAGTCCCCCGCCTCTGAATAAACTGCCATAGAAAACAAATACAACAAAATACTGAGGCCCATATTTGGCAGGGTTTTAGATGAAACTTGATCCATGAAAGCTTCAATTCCTGTATCTATCCCACAGTGTACTACAAGAGATTCAAATTGAATTGTGTATATACATTGTCCCTTCTGCTCTTAAGTAAGAGCCCAGGCATTAAAATAATGGATTCGAAAGACAAATTAAAAGCGTTTAGTTGTCCACACGTCTCAACCATCTCACGCGATTTCGCGATTTCAATGGTCCCTGGCCCATCATATCCAACATATATACAACGAATTTTTCATGAAATGATTTCTTCAACGCTCCATGTGGCCAACGAATTTCTCATGAAATGATTTCTTCAATGCTCCATGTGGCCAACGAATTTTTCACCAAATGATTTTCATTGAATTTTCTACGTTGAAATTTAGAGATATAAATTTCAGATTGAAACTTGGAACTGTTTGGGACAACAACATATTTATTATAATGTCTCGGAAAAACATATGCCGAGAATATACTACAGACAACATCGCATTTATCATAATGTATCTCTGGAAAAAAATATTCCGAGAATATACTACGAATACCATATATTTATGGTTCTCGAACCCTAACTCCGAGAAAATACTTTCTATTCCAAGAATATGCTCTGGATGGTAATACCATTTATTTGATACAGTGATTCTCCAACCCTAATTCCGAGAAAATACTTTCTATTCCAAGAATATACTCTGGATGGTAATACCATTTATTTGATACAGTGATACTTCAACCCTAACTCTGAGAAAATACCATCCATTTGATTCAGATGTGTTCCAACTTCCAAGTCTAATTCCGGGAAGTCTCTTGCATTACGAAACGTTGACAGGTAACCGACCGATTATACATTACAGAGGTTCCCATCGAAGCGGTAAGCATCTTTCCCTGTAGAGATGGGAAGAGGAATCGTCTCTTTCACGGGTATCGATGTCTGGGCTGTCCGCTTTCATTTTATTATTCAAATAAAGAAAAATTCAACGTCTTGAGCTTGTGGCCTTTGTAATATATGGAAATTTCTTCTAATAAAAACAGTTTAGAACAGCTGCTTAAAAAAAA
>ML794369.1:128193-155350 GCA_009831015.1 Picea engelmannii
AGGGGGAGCATGAGTGATATGATTTCAGTGTTGCATAAGAGTGTTTCCATCAATGCCAAAGGGGGAGATTGTTGATTAAGGTTGGTTGTCATTGATGTCAACCCTTGAAGAAAGACCCGTAGCACAAAGGTTTGGGTAATGGAACCAATAGTGTTTGATGTAAATATGACTCAAAATTTGTTTTGTCATGGTTGATAAGAAGTAAATATGGATGAACTCCAAAGTGGTTCCCTTATGGTGAAATCCCTCACGAGAAGACGCTTTGTGGAGTAAGAGAACCCATGCTTAATTGTGGAATAATGAGATGAAGGAAAGTGAATTTGTCAGGGAAAATATCCTAGATGGATAGTTCTTGTCATGTCATTTCCAGTGGTATGTGGAATTTCACATAATTTCTCATGGTTAGAGAGTTATGGCCATGAGAAGTTGGAGACCCCAGGTTTGGGTAATGGACCCAAGTTTGTTTGATGGGTGACAGTATGAGTTATGATATATTTTTAGATAATACTATTCTATATGGATAGTACATGTCATGCCATTTTTAGTGGCATGTAGAACTTCACATAAATCCTCGCGGTTTGAGAGTTACGGCCTTACGAAGTTGGAGGACCCTCATATGTCATCTAGAAGCCCCAAAAGGTCAAAGTAATCAAAGTGATTTAAGAGATTTTAAAAGGTAAATAATAAAGTGAACTGATGAGTGTATTATAATTCAAAGTGAATACAAAATAAATTATTTCAATAATAATTTTAATGTAGAAATTAGAAGTGGACCCAACCCTAAAATAAGGAAAGTGGGGCCAAGTGACCTAGAAGATGTTTTTAAGGAAGCTACTTGGAGAGTATAAATAAGAGGAAAGCCTCTCTCATTTGAATCACACTTGAGCATATTGAATATCTATAGGTGTATAAGGTTTACAAATGATATCTAAGTCGAAATTCTGAGGAAATTGAAGAAAAGAAGGCCGAAATGCAAGGAAGGATAAATTCTTTTGATGGTGCTTTCTAAGGTATGTTATTTTCAGGTCATCTCACCATTTTCTCTATAACTTATTTTCTATAATGATTCAGATCTTGAAATTTCTATGAAAGTGAGAAAACATATCCAAGTATATGTGGTTAAAAATTCGGCTTGTGGGTTGTTGTATTTTAGGAGTTACACTCTGTGGAAAATAGGGTTTGTGGTCAGTCCTGAAACTAGTCAAAATCAGGTGTTTCAGGAAAAAACGTCATAACTTCTTCATAACAGATCCAAATTCAGTGAGACAAAATGTGTTGTTTAGGGTACATTCTTTAGTATTCTTTTTAACATTTTTAGATCATTTCAATAAACATTTTGTGCGGGGCATGCTCTACAAGGTCGCTCTTTAGAATAATCCAGAATTCAGCAAGGTTTTTCATTTTTTCTATAACTCCTTTTCTGAGAGGTTCCAAGTAGTTCCAGTTGGAGGAATTGCATAAAACACACTGAAGAACATTGTGTATAAGTTTCAGATCTTTATACGTTACAGGTTCAAAGTTATGATTACTTCAAGTTAGGGTTGTTGACTAATCCAAAACTAGGCATGTGAGACTAAAGAAAAGTTTGATGAAAATGCTACTATCTTGTTTTAAAGTTAAGGAAGGTTTGCAGGAATGTGATCATATAAACCAGGTCTATTACAGAGCTACAAAACATATTTGGATGATAAAATTGATGAGGGATTTTGGTTGTGGCACATGTTGAGTACATGGTTGAGACAAGTAATTGATGAGTTGACACATACATGAAGTGTATAGTTGATGATGTTGGTAAATATTGATAATTCATAGTTTATGAGTAGTTGACACATGATTGGAACATACTTGGTACATGGTTGGATGCACTTGGATATGGTACAGGTTGATTACAGGTTGGTGCATGGTTGATGCACTTGTTTATGGTACAGGTTGATTACAGGTTGGTGCATGGTTGATGCAATTGTTGATGGTACAGGTTGATTACAGGTTGGTGCATGGTTGATGCACTTGTTTATGGTACATGTTGATTACAGGTTGAGGTACAGGTTGATACATGGTTCAGACTTATTGGTATAGGTTTATAGAAGTATATCTCACAGTGATAGTGTGACAGTGGTTCCATCATTCTACTTCTACTTCAAGGTGGCAGGACGGGGCAAGGACAGGTGGTTGTAGCCACCTTCCGGTTGTAGCCGGAGAACATTGGGGGTTGTAGCCTCCTTCTGGTTGTAGCCAGAGATTTGGGGAATTGGAGCTTCCCTCAGGTTGTATCCTGAGAAACTAGGACGTTGGAGCCTCCTTCCAATTGCAGCTGGAAAACAAAGGAAGTTGGTGCTTCCAATGAACGTAATTCTTCAAGACATATAAGAAAAAGCATTCCGTGGTTTTCTCCCGATTTGGGTTTCCACGTAAAACACTGGTGTACTGTGCATGTGTGTGATTGTTTATTTATTACTGCTCATTATTGGATAATAATTCTACATTGATATAACATTTGAAGAAAAAGGATTATAATTACGTTATTACTGATTCACCCCCCCTCTGAGTAATCCAACAGGAACTCATACAAATATTCCATGTTGAAAGTGTGCAAGTTATCTAAACCTTTATGAAATTTAAGAACATATACATTATAAAAAAAAAACTTCTTAAAATGTGCAAGCTCCAATCTTCTTCATTTTAAACTTAAACTTGTTGTATGTTCCCTTTCAAACCTTTAATTTCTTAGGTGTTACAATACAAAAGACTACTTCTTCAATTTTATGAAATCTTCTCTTCTTATCATCCCTTTTCTTATATTCTTGGATACTTTGCTATATTTCCACTACACTGTCTTGTGATATTCCTTCACATGCTTAAAAAATGAATCTATGTCTTCATTCCCCTTACTTGTTTTTAGAAAACTTGCCAAATTGATCACTCCTTTTAGTGATGTGTTGTTTACAATATTGAACATACTCTTTCTAGTCAACCTATTTACCAAATTGTTGTATGCATACTTTTCTTGTGCAACATTAAACGCCATTATCTTTATTTCTCTCCTACCAGATATCGCAGTAGATCTCAAAGGATACTCTTCACTACCTTGGTTTTCCCATCTCGTTGCAAATGATATACACAACTAAACTACAATCCATCACAACTTTCTTTCACAAGGTCCTTTAGAAATGAAAAATATTTTTTTATCACTATTTGAGTTTATGCTTACTGTAAAACTCTACAAACATTCAACTTCTCTAAAGAATAAAACAACGATTGTAATATACCAGATATAAAATGTATGCAAAACAGAAATAAAATGCTAGTAATGGTAGAATAACAACAATATAACCAAAACATTCACAACAATAACACTGAAACAATATGAGAATAATAACAGAAATAACACTTTGAATCTGAAAGCAATGTTCACGGGCCTCTTCGAGGGGGAAACCTCCAGTTGAGAAGATCTCTATTACAATAATATCCAAGCTAGGCTTCTCATACCCTCGACTCCTATTTATACTAAAAAGAAACATCTAGAGGAAGATCCTTCTAGAAGCAGAAGCTTCTATTAGGTCTTCTTACATCCACCTTATTCTATTTTATTGAAAGGCCTTATTAATATTGACCTTTATTACATCCGAATATATTGTTCTACCTATGTGTGGGTTAGGACCCTAACATGTCCTCCCCCTTAAAATAAACCTTGTCCTCAAGGATTGAGATGAGGAAATTGTTGCAGAATGGTAGCTCGTTCCCAAGTGGCGTCTGCTGGAGTTGTATCTTTCCACTAGACTAGCACTTCCCTGATGGTTCTTTGACGTAGGCGATGCTCACGCTGGTCCAAAACTGCTTTTGACTGTATCCAAATGGATCCTTATTCAGCTAAATCTGGAAGGTTGGTTTGAATGTGGCACTTAGCTCTAATCACCTTCTTTAAGTAGGAAACATGAAAAACAGGATGTAGCTTCGAATGGCTAGGAAAAGCTAACTGATATGCTACTTTTCCCACACGCTTGAGAACGGTATAAGGACCATAAAATTTGGGCACTAGCTTCTGACAATGCTCAACCTTGAGGGAAGTTTTCTTGTAAGGTTGCAGTCGAACAAACACCTGATCCCCTTCTACAAATTGACATTCAGAGTGACCTTGATCTTCTTGTTGCTTCATGTGATTCTATGCCATGACCAAATTCTCTTTGAGGGTGTGAAGAATAGCCTCTTGAGCTGTAAGTGTTAGGTCAAATGCCTGGACCTTCGAGGCACCCAGTAAGTATGAGTGAATTGAAGGTGGCTTCTATCCATATACCACTTCAAAAGGAGTCATGTGTGTAGCTGTATGGTATGAAGTGTTGTACCACCATTTAGCTAGGGGTAACCATTGAGCCCACTGATTTGGATTTTCCGAGGAAAAACACCTCAAATATGTTTCCAAACACTTGTTGACAAATTCCGTTTGGCCATCAGTCTGGGGATGATAAGTTGTGATGAGATGCAATTCAATGCCTTGTATCTTGAACAGTTCTTACGAAAAATTGCTTGTGAAAGTTGGGTCACGATCAGAAACAATAGAGTGTGGCATGCCATGAAGCTTGAAGACCTGATCCATGAAAATTTGAGCCACCGTGGATGCTGTAAATGGGTGTTGAAGGGCAAAAAAATGAGCATACTTAGAAAGGCGATCAAAAACCACCATGATGACATATTTAGTTCCCGATTTGGGTAAGCCGGTAATAAAATCCATAGAGATATCCTTCCAAATAACAGGTGGAATCGGGAGCAGTTGTAGTGTGCCCATAGATTTGACTGTTTCTGCCTTGTTGCGTTGACACACATCACATCAGCTACAAAATTACAAATGTCCTGTTTCATTCCATCCCAGAAAAATGAACGTTTGACCCTGTCATAGGTTTTGGTGAACCCGGAGTGCCCTGCTGTGGGTGTAGCATGAAGCTTAGAAAGTACCATGGATTTAAGCTTGGATTTTTTACTTAAATACAAATGGCCTTTATATCGAAGTTCATCATGGAGCCAAGAGTACCTTGGGGAAGCTGGAGCATTGGACTGCAATTGTTGGATCAACTGCAAACTTTTGGGATCTTGTAGTCATTCCTAGTGAATGGCTTGGAGCCAATCTGGTACAAGGAATGAAAGAGAAAAAAAGGATCCTTCATCTTCATATTTTTGGAAAAGTGCATCCGCAACCACATTGTCTTTTCCTTTCTTGTAAATGATCTCATAATCATATCTAAAGAGTTTAGTCACCCATTTTTGTTGTTCTGGGGAGGAAATGTGTTTTTCCAAAAAATACTTGAGGCTTTGATGGTCTGTCTTAATTTGGAAACGTTGCCCCAACAGATAAGGGCGTCATAGATCAACGACATGCATAATGGCCAACATTTCCTTTTCATAGATGGATTTTCCTAGATTTCTTTTAGATAGTTGCTTGCTAGTAAAGGCCAAAGGTCGACCTTCTTTCATAAGGACAACACCAATTCCTTTCCCTGAGGCATCACATTCCAACACAAAGGTATTTATGAAATCAGGAAGGGCGAGGACTGGAGTGGTGCACATGGCCATCTTCAAGGTTTGAAAAGCTTGAGCAGCGGCTGGAGTCCAAGTAAAAGAGTTATTTTTTAGGAGAGTAGTGAGAGGTGTTGGAATCTTCCCATAATTCTTAACAAACTTACGATAATACCCTGTTAAGCCTAGAAATCCATGCAAGCTCTTAAGAGTCTTTGTGTGAGGCCAGTCTTTCATATCTTCAATATTTTTAGGATCCACCCTAATGCCATATTTTCCAACCAGATGACCCAAGTATTCTACTTTTGAGGCACCAAAAGCACATTTAGATTGTTTCAGGAAAAGTTGGTGCTGAGAGAGTAGGTGGAGAACTTGATCAACATGAGAAAGATGGTTTGTCCAGGTTTTGATATAGATGAGGATATCATCAAAGAAAACTAAGACAAAATGGCGGAGAAAATGACAGAAGAGATGATTCATGAGGCTTTGGAAGGTGGAGGGGGCATTACACAAGCCAAAGGGCATGACCAAAAACTCATAGTGGCCCTCATGAGTTATAAAGGTAGTCTTGGGAATGTCTACCTCTTTCATACTTATCTGGTGGTAGCCTGAATGAAGATCAAGTTTAGTGAAGAATTGGGCACCACTCAATTCATCCAGGAGGTCATCAATGATAGGAATGGGGAGTTTGTCTTTGATGGTAAGTTTGTTGAGGGCACGAAAGTCAGGATACATTTGCCAAGAACCTTGTTTATTCAAGACCATGACAATAGGAGAAGAGTAGGGGCTCGTACTAAGGTGGATAATGCCTGCAATAAAGAGTTCCTGGACCATTTTCTCAATTTCATTTTTTTTGGGAAAAGGGCTGACGATACAGACGGATATTGGGAGGAAGGCTTTCGGGTACAAGGGGAATGGAATGATCATGAACACCACGGGAAGAAGAGAGTCCTTGGGGAGTGGAAAAGACCAATTGATGTTTAGAAAGGATGGCTTGGAGGTCTTGTGGGACCGAGGGTGTCTCTGTTGCTTGTATGGAATGGAGTTGGGTGATAACACCAGATTGAACTTTTTTGAGCATATTTTCCATGCGATGGGAACTAATGATCTCAGGTGAACCGACGGTGATGCCTTGGAACTTATATTGGTGGCCCTCCTGGTCAAATTGCATGGTTAAGTATTTAAAATCCATGAGAATGGGACCCAAAGTCCTTATCCAGTCTGCACCCAACACAATGTCACAACCTCCCATGTCAATAGCAAACATATGGGATTTCAGGTGGTAGTCACCAATTTGGATACACACATTTTCACAACGCCCTACACGTTTCATGGAACCACCATTGGCAATCCTGATTTGGAAATTATTGACGACATGGATGTAGCAATGAGTTTCTTGGGCAATGCGATGATGAATAAAATTATGGGTGCTGCCACTATCAACCATAATGATGACCTTCTGATGCTTGATGTAACCGATTAGCTTGAGGGTTTGGGGAGTGGAGAAGCCAGTGAGATCATTGAGGGAAATGATCGGTTCTACTTCGGGAGGGTCTGAGGGAGGGGTTATGTTAGTGGATTCAGGTGACTCAGACACAAAGGGAGTTTCTACATCCTCTTTTGAAATATCCTCGGAGATGGCCATACAAATATTTTGTTCTTTACACTTGTGGCCTAGGAAATATTTTTCATTACAGTTATAAAAAAGGCCTTTGAGTTGGCGTTCAACCATTTCAACCCTAGTCATTTTTTTGATCTTTAGTGGAGCAGAGGGAGTAGTGGGATTTACTAGTTTAGGGCAAGGGATAAAGGAGGGTTTTTTATTTTGAGAAGATACAACCTGTTGTGATTCTTTATCTCTTTTTGTAGCCTCCACCCAACTCTGAGGCCGATCCATGAGGACATGGGCCCGAATCTCATCCTTGAGGCCGCTGATAAAACACTCTCGGAAAAAGGCATCAGACATGTCCTCTGTTCTAAAATCTAGGTGCTTAAAGGAAACTATAAAGTCTTCCACTATTCCTAATTGTTTCAACTTTGTCAAACGACCCAAATGGTTGGTGTCAGTGTTAAAGAGTTCATAAATCTCTGCCACAAAGTGTGTCCAAGCAATATGCCCTTGACAAGAAGTTTTTCTCCATTGCCACCATTGCCAACGTTCTTGATCTAGATGAAGAAGACCACACCAGAGTTTGTCCAAGCCATCTATAATGTCATATAAAGAGAAATAATGTTCCATTTGGGTTACCCAACCAGTGGGGTCCGAGCCATTAAATTTGGTCACATCCACCTGCGGAAGGTGTAGGTCACGTTGAAAGTGATGGTTTTGAAAGTTATGGGAATGCGAGGAATGATCACCTTCAGTATGTGGAGGTGAGGAAGAGGAAGGGTTATCTATAGGGATATGCAGTTTGGTGTAGAGTGCCGAAAAGACTGATTCAAGTTGGGTGGTGAGGTCTTGTTCGATTTCCTCCATTGAGGACTGCATGGTTGTATTGATGGCGACGACATTGGCACTGAGTTGTTTCACTTCTTGTTGGGTCTCGATGAGACCATATCCAAGGTGTTGAAGAGAGCTTCCAAGTCTTAGCTACAGGTATGGGCCATGAGGATGGGGGAACTAAAAAGGGGCGGGCGGGGTAATTTTTTTTTCCGAAAAATGATATGGATGGATGTGATAAGGGCGAAGAGATGAATACAATGGAATAGGTCTCAAATAATGGTGAAACAATTTCCAGACATTTTTTTTTTTTTACACCTGCAGATTTATACTCTGGTTTGAAGAATACTACAGAGAGGAAATGCCCAAATGATTAACCAGAAATAAATGTGTATTTACTTGGAAACCCGAACACAGTTGTGCAACAATAGATCTTGTCTATTTTAATTTGTTTATGTTTTTGTCCCCAAGGGTTAGGTATTCAAGGGTTCTACAGACAAGGTATTTCCCTGTGCTATAGCTCTTTGATATATGTGCGGGGTCCAATAATAGTACTCGGCCCAATATCTTAGGGCACTAACTAAGGAGAATAAACCATACCCTTATCCATACTACCCGAATACCCAGGTACTAGAGAGTATCTTCCCGAGTGTTGTTCTTGGTGACACTATAGCAGTCAGGCAACCGATTGGTTTATCTAAAGAGGACCTCAGGTAATCTAGGCTTATCCGTACATAGGTGTTGTATGATGCGCTACCACTCAAAGGGGTACCAACAGGGGTTACAAGGGTGGCCAACAGATGTGTTCTTAAGTACCACTTGTATCTCCTGTGTGTATGAATCCCTCAACCGCGGGTTTATGCACGCAACGACAGATCTCTGTGGCTTAAAGACTCCTGAATATGTCTCTACCCTGAAAAAAAAATTAACCCACACTTTCTGCTGAGGAAAGTGATCTGATACCACTTGTAATATACCAGATATAAAATGTATGCATAATAGAAATAAAATGCTAGTAATGGAAAAATAACAACAATATAACCAGAACATTCACCACAATAACACTAAAACGATATGAGAATAATAACATAAATAACAATTTGAATATGAAAGCAATGTTCACGTGCCTCTTCGAGGGGGCAACCTCTAGTTGAGCAGAGCTCTATTAAAACAATATCCAATCTAGGGTTCACATACCCTCGACTCCTATTTATACAAAAAAGAAGCATCTAGAGGAATATCCTTCTAGAAGTGGAAGCTTCTATTAGGTCTTCTTACATCTGCCTTATTCTATTTTATTGAAAGGCCTTATTAATATTGACCTTTATTACATCCGATTATATTGCTCTACCTATGTGCCGGTTAGGACCCTAACAATGATGTTTGTTGCATCACTAGTTTTCTTGTACATAATGAAATGCGTCATTTTCAAAATATATCTACAACTATGAAGATACAATAATTACCTTGTTGGGTTCTTGGCAATCTCAACATGAAATCCATCTTGATATTTTCCCATGGAACTTGCAGTACTAGAAATGGCTTCTATAGTCCAATAATTGTCTCTTCCCTTTTGCATGTTAGAAAATTATACAACTTTTGGCTTACTTCTTCATATCTTTGGAAATGATAGGTCAATAGTAGCATTCTTCTACTAATGATTGAGTCTTATTCATGTTAAATTTCCACTCGAAGACTCCATTATGAAGCTCTATTACTAATTTATTCCTCATTGACCATCTTGAAATGTACAATTGTTGATTTTGAAAAAGAAATATAAGTATGGAGTTTAGTATTTTCTCCTTTAATCCTTGTTATCTCTACATGCCTCAATAAAATCAACATGTTTGCCATACAAATTGTTCATCTTTTCTTATAGTTCCCTCATCTTTTGCAAAAGTCATATAGGTGATATATCGTTTAACGATAAGTGATAACATAGGATATTGAAAATGAATATACATGTTTATATGATGAAAATTGCTATATCATTTTCTGTTATTGATGGTTTTTCAAGTGTGACAAGAAGAACCATAGATTCATATGGACTTTGGATCGAGTCAAGATACATGTGGACATAGGATGGGTTGAGATATTGATGACTTCCATGCATATATTGTTACTTACTATCTATTCATGATTAATGCATAGTACTATCTGATTTTTTTGTCTTTAGATGTGTGAAAAGACATGAATAATAATTTTCAATTAAGATTATACATGGGAAAAGGGTTGTATGGAAAGTTGTGATATGATGGGTACCATTAGGGAGAGGAAGTCTAGGTGCCCTATTCCTACCTAATAACATATCTTCCATGTACTAGGTTGAAAATAGGAAGTGCTTATGCAAACAAAGGAAAACAATACATCCAACTGCTACAATTCAAATCTTTTCATCAAACTACATGAATTTTGCATTAAATTTCGATTGAACTCAAATTTCATACAATAACTACTATCTATACTAATTTTTCCAGCCAACCTGCCTTACATTGAAAATATCAAATATATAAGTGAGGGTGTTGCTTGGGCTACCCTTCTCTTCTAACTACTATCTCTAAAAACTAGGAAACTGACTGTTCTGCGTTACAAACTCTTTGCATGATGCTTTTCCAAAAATAGACAACAAATACATCTGGCTACATCATGATTGCTCATAATCCTCCACGGGGATTCAATTATTGATAAAGTCTCGTCATGAGGGAGTGATTTGTCAATGCTTTCCTTCGATCAGATATCTGGATGGACAAGTTTTTTTCAAAGTCTCGTTGTCTGTTGTAACGACTTTGATTTCTGTCATGCGTTCATTTGTTGGGGGAAAAGTGCGCGGAAAATGGCTGCAGGCAGTCATGGCCATTATCAAAATGGAAAAATGTCTTAGGGAGATGCCTCCTTCAAAACTTTCAAGATTTTCTTTCTGTTTGCGGATACAAGAACGAACTCCGTCAATCTTGTTTTTTCTGTTCACTGGCGAGAGTTACACGGGATTTCTTCTCGGCCTCTTCACGTTCTCTGTAATTCTTTGCATACCTTTCCTCTGTAAGCCTATGTGCTTTGCACAGCTGTATGATGGTATCCTGAACCTCCCTAAGCTATCATTTGAGCCATGTCACGTTCCCTTCGCGACCTCGTGCTGATGACACTTCAATGGTTTTTGTTGCTAGTTGTTGCCTCAACTCCCTGTTTTAATGGTAAATTTCGATGATAGAAAGTTTTGATTTCTTTAGCTACTGAAATGGATCTTGATCATTAGTTCCCACAACGCCCATCCTCCTCATTATTCTCCCACCTTCTTGTCTTGCGCCCTCAATAGGTTCCAGTCGAACAACGCACATCAGTAATTTCTCTGCAACCGATCTTGCGCGCAGTTCATTTGGGACTTGGGTTTCCCCAACTTCTTGGTTCTTCCTTGGTCTCCCCCTTATCTTAGGTATCTATTGTTGGGAAGACAGGGAGTCTACCATCCTTCTTTTTTCCTCAAGTCCTTCTACTCTAGGTTTTGTGCGGTGTGATACCTTCGCTTCCGTGAGTAAAGAGGAAACTCCCTTTGGATTTTTGGGGTCGTTTGTTGTGAGTGAGAACGAATCCCAATCATTTTGGGGCTTGGGCCTGGAAATTATGCTACTCTGCATGCCCTTATGTTTTGGAAGGTCTTCATGGCGCGACCAATATTTATCTTGCATGCGGTGAATTCGGAAAACACCCAAGATGGAAAAATTGATCAGCTCAAGCTCGTGAGACAATTCACAGACATAACATGAATCTGCTTTCACAGATAGAATGGGTGCAACACATCTGGAATTTATAATAGCTCGGGCGGGAAGAGGAATCGTGCCAAGGAACATTGAATTCATGGTGACTGGATGTTTCAAATCAAATTGTAGATTTTCCATAACACATCCCCGCGTGTAAGGTACATACGATAAGGGATGCAGGGAATACATGATACGAATGCTGTGATTTTTCATTCCTACGACATTCATATTGAATTGATAATAGTTACAACACTTTCCAACACGAATTTCATTAACTACTTGAGTTGACCTGGGGCACGTAGAGGCTAGCTTTTAACGGGACTTGACTCTTTAGGAAAAACATACCCATACCATTTACATGTGTTTTGAATCTAACATCCCTTTCCATTTCCAAGGGCCAATTGACCACTTGCTGACTTCGATCCCTTCATTGTTACGTACATGACTTCACATGTTTTGACACATGGGCCATAACTCGACCAAAAATTGACTCTAACTAAAAGGAAAATGGCATCTCTAACAACTGGATCCAACAGGGATGCTATCCTCCCCACGAGGTAGAAAATAAATTTATACCAGGTGCTTGACCATTGGGCCTTATTTCAACTCTTAGACACTGCAATATGAAAAACAAAAAGAAACCTAAACCTATCGACACAGATTTTAAAGACTCATCATAAACTTAGGGCCTTCACTTCGGGATTCAATTTTCTGCTGACCTACTGACTCGACACAAACATAAAACGACTATTTACAATGACATGCAACTTAAATGAAAATTATTTCATCAGATAATGTTTGAGGAACTTACCATTTACAGGCCCCCAACCAATGCACTCCCCATTTAGTTTTTCCAGAAAATAAGAATTATTTCCACGATGTGCACCGACTCTGAATGGACCCATCCACAGATTATCAAAATTTTCGTGCTTTCCTTTGTCCTCATTTCTCGCATCCCATATCAACACCAGATCACCCAACTGGAAATACTCTAGCTTGGAATGCTTATCAAAGGATTTCTTCATCTTTTCCTGGTGGAGATATGATCGATTGTACACCTGTTCCCTCATCTGTTGTGTGTGAACCGATTGATTTATTCTTCTCTGCACGTCATGTGGCTCATCCTCCTGCTCTTGCTACAGTTTTCTGATGGGAAACCCCTGTGTGGTAGGGAAAATTTCATCTGTGCCGTATACAATCTGGAAAGGTGACATTGAGATGGAATTCTTGGTGGTAACCCGATCTGCCCATAACGCATAGATAAGATTTTTATGCCAGGCTTTCTTATTGTCTTGCATGAGCCTTTTGATGATCCTGGTTAGGCTCTTGTTTGAGGATTTTTCTAACCTGTTTCCTTGCGGATAGTATGTTGTAGAATGCCCCGAGGTTATATTGTAATCATGACAAAAATTTTCCATCCTTTTGGAATTGAACGTGGCCACATTGTCTGTTATGATCTTGACGGGGCATCCAAACCTCGACAAGATGTTTGTCTCCATAAATTGGATGATGATTGCATCTTTAGCTTTCTTCGTGGGGATCGCTTCTATCGATTTTGTGAAGTAATCAGTGGCTGTGAGTATCCATTTGTGTTGTGCCGAGGATGGTGCATTAATTTCCCCTATGAAATCCAAACCCCATTGCATGAAAGGTGCATCAACTGAGATCGTATTTAGTGGCAAAGGCTACAACTTTTTTCTCCTGTCGAAACTTTGACATATGTGGTAGCTGGAGACCTCTTGTACAGATCTGTGAAGATTGTAGGTCAATATTAACCCACCCTAAGGATTTTGTGTGTGGTGGTTTGATGGTGTTGATCGCTCCTACATAACCCGTAAGGTTTCTGCGCCTGACCTCCCGGTCTTTAAGGATCGTTCAAATTCCTTCTGAGCCGAAGTGGCTCACTCGATTCCCTATTGGAATCCCTGATGAAACCCGATCCACAGGTCCTTCATTCACCTACATGGCCTTCTGCACATGACCACGCTCTTTCCCTAATCTTAATTTCAGGTATCGGGGTTTCGCGTTCCCCGTCGTCAAGAGTTACTGTCCCCTTGAATCCTCGAAATCTGATGAGCTCTAATTCCCGTTAGCCCTCTAGTCTAAGCTCTTGGTCCACGTGACCTTTATCTCACAAGACCGCAGCCTTGTCCCCCATCGGGGTTTTGATCTTTCCAATGTCGAAATGCAAACGTCCTCCGGATTCGTGATTCCTCGAATCCCGACACGCCCTTTATGCGTTAGCCCTCCTGGCAATGCTCCTGGCCGATATGACCACTATCCCCATGACCTCAGTCTTATATTCCCGTCGGGATTTCCAGCTTTTCAATGCTAAAGTGCAATTGCTCATGGGATTCCTCATTCCTCGAATCCCGACTCTCCGTTACGCTGACAGTTGGCCCACACAATGGCGCTCCCCACTTCTCTGATATGATAAAAGTTGGCTCCCACTTATCGGGGTTCCAGACTTTGCGATTCCAAAATGCAGAAACACCTTGTCACTAGGATTCTCGATATCCCGATGACCCAAACGCTGATCAACGACTTCCTGTCGAGACTTTCCCCGATGGCACCGATTTCTGCCACGCGTCCTCCTCTGATGGACAGTCACGATTACTCCGAGATTTCTAGACT
Source organism: Picea engelmannii (assembly GCA_009831015.1). Lineage (NCBI taxonomy): Eukaryota > Viridiplantae > Streptophyta > Pinopsida > Pinales > Pinaceae > Picea > Picea engelmannii. The sequence continues at coordinate 142,528 of ML794369.1, forward strand.
TGTGATGTCCCAACTTTTTCTACCTCAGGAACTCCGATTTCCCGATGCTGAATATCCCGACTCTCTTCAGATTTCTGACACCTGTCTCCCCAAGCGGACGACTCAGATTATGCTAGGGTTTTCACTATGGACTTCCCCAACATCCTGTCCATGGGAATGTTGATTTCCCGACTCCCAATGCCTCAATCTCCGCCACGTGTCTCTGCTAACGGACGGTCAAGATCTTTCCGACGTTTCTAGACTTGAAGTGTATCGACTTTCTTGTCCTCATGAATTTCGATTTCCCGATGATTGAAGTCCCGATGGTAAACCTCGTGCAGCTCCTGTCCAATCCGACGGCTGACGGGTATCTTCTCAAGATCTGATGGCCCAGATCCATTCTCCTGTGCACTTACTTCAGAGGCTAAACTCTGATCATCTTCTCCCGATCCAACGGCTGACGGGATTTTGTATGAGATCCAACGACTGTCGACCTCCCCCTGTGTGCACTTCTCCAGATGCCTCCTGGACGTGTAAACCAATGGTCCAGATCTCCTTCTCCAGCTGATCCGACGGCTATTGTTCTCTCTTGAACTTGCACACTCCTTCTTCCCAGACTTGGAATAATTCCCAAGTTTTCAAAGGCCTCAAACTTTTTTCTCTTTTTCCTTTGCGAGCTCCACGACTTTGAGCTCCATTGCACGTATAAAACACTGACCTTCCTAAGCTTTGGGTACTTTGAACTCCTCCAAAGAGTTCTTCAGTCTCTGCACTCCTTGCAGCCTCGCCTCTATGCCCTGGAAGCACTGTTCCTCCTGAGCTTCTCAACCACTCAGACCCCTAAAGGATTTTGTCCTTCTTCTCCTTTAGATGGAGAATGAAATGGATGCCCTCCTGGCTATCCTTCTGCTCAAGAAACTGCTTGTTGAGTCTATTAGGGTGTTCAACAACCCTGTGAAGATCCCTCAGTGGATTCTTCTTCAGAATACAGAACTCAAAGAGTTCTCTTCTCTCCTCTGTTCCTGTCTACACACTTACTCAATGCCCACCTGGCAGAGTTTCCTCTCACAGAACGTTCAACAGTTCTGTTTTCCTCTGTGCACCTATGCACCCTCTCAATGCCCACCTGGTAGAGCTTCTCAGAATCCTTAGTGATTCTGGCTTCTGTCTGAACTCACAACAGAGTTCCTCCCTCAACACCACTGTGCATATGCTCAATGCCCACTTGGCAGAGCTTTACAGAATTCACAATAGAATTTTGTCTGCAACTGTGTCTCTCATACACAGCGTTGCCTCCAAGGTATTCAACAACCTTGAGGTCTTCCTTTGAGTTGTTGACTCCAGTTCTTTTTCCACAACACGTCTTTGTCTGAACCCATAGTGTTCAGAAGTGCATCCTTTGTGCATTGGTATTCAGAGTCCGCAACACTCTGTCATGTCCTCCTGACATGAAACCTCAAAGACCTCTCAAGCCTGAAACCAAACAACTCCTGCAGAATGCACAACTATAGTATACATCTACAACATATAATGGAACACTCATAGACATTCACATAACATAGAATAATGCAGGAAAAACTACTCTTTGTATTAAAATGGCAAATGCCTGTTTTTACAAGGGTGTTCTCGTGCTCTCTCTGGCTCTTCTCTTCTCCTCTACTATGACTAACTCCCAAAATGAGATATCAAAATATCTTTTACCTGAGGGGGCTCTTCGAGCGCTTCCCTCCAACCTACCTACCCTATTCAATTACATTGAATGGGTTGTCTAGTCCGCTATCGGATCTAGATCTCATCCATACAAACATTAATGGATGATCTTATCTATAGCCTACACAAAGGCACGACTCTATGGCTCACCAGCCTAGACATTTAATTACATTTAATTCAAATTTCAAATGAGGCTACGCCTCTCTTCATCTTGAATGCACGCGCTAGACGTGGCTAGTTGGCTGGCTGGCTGACGTGGAGAGATGTTGCTGCATAAAACTCCTCAGCTGCAAAATCATGAGCTCCTACTCATGATCTTCCCATCTCTGGTGTTGAAATCCTCCTGGATCCCAAATCATCCTTTGGAGCTATTCATCCGCTCCATTCTACTGCTGCTGCTACTTCTGCGTTGCTGCTACTGCTACTGCTTCTCTTCTGCCCAGCCTCTCCTTGTTGGCAGTGTTTGCTGATCGGATCATCAGCTCCATGATCTCTTCGATCACTTTGTCCAGCTGCTCCCATGGATGGTTCTGTTATTGCAGTCTCCTCAGCTGCAAAAATTTTCTTCTCCTGGGAAGATCACCATGATCTCCCATGCCTTGTTCTTCACCTTCCAACTTCACCTGTTGGATGTGCACGCTCTGCATTTTCACCCTCTCTTCCAGGGCTTCAATTTGATCCCACAGATCAGCAAAGAAAATGTTGTCTGCTTCTTCTTCTTCTTCTGCAAATTCCCCTGTTGCAGTCTTTTCAGCTTCCTGGCTAAAAATATTGAGCCATTCCTCAGAATGCTCATCATCCTTTTCTGCTTCTTCTGCTGTTAGCTTCAGTGCTACAACTTCCTCAACTTCCTGGCTAAAAATACTGAGCCATTCCTCATAATGCTCATTTTCTTCATCTGCTTGGGTAGCTTCCAAAGTCTTCTCCAATCCCTCTTCTTTCCTGACAGTCGCAACTGACTTTTCTGCTACTATTGTTGCATCATCTACAACATAGAATTCCACCTCCTCCTTGGAAAATGGTAGGAATATTTGAATTCCCCCAATCATCAGAAGATCTCTCAAATCCTCCTCCTCTGTCAGCTGCACCTGCTGACCTAAATCCATCCCTGAATTTATGAGACCCTCCGACAGTCTCATCTGCTCTGTCAGCTCCTCTGGCTGATCAAAGCTCACCTGCTCATCCCTTCCCACTTGAAAATATGGGATGCTTCCACTTCTCTCCTGGCAGACTATGAGATCAACTGATCCCATCTTCATCAACACTCCTTACTAAATTGAACTCACCTCCGAGTCCATGAGACTTTCAGATAGTCTCGCATGCTCATCTCTGCCCACCTGGCAGTCTTCGAGATCGCGTAGCGATCTCATATCATTGCCCATCTGGCAATGTGAAATTCCCTGGCTGTCCTCATGATAGTCTCTGAGATCCCGCAGTGATCTCATGTCGTTGCCCACCTGGAAATCTGGAATTTTCTCTCTGTCCTCCTGGCAGTGCTTGAGATCCTCAACCGATCCCAATTCAAATTCTTCATCATCGAGACCTCTACCAGTCTCTAGTTCACATACCTAAATCATTTCCTCTTCTCCAGGTCCATTGAGGTTTTTAGCATACCTCAACCATCTTCTTAGCAGCCTGCACTGTCCTCTGACCATCAACTCCTTGACTGGACATTTTGCCTTCGTCTTCCTCATGGGCCACTCATATACCCACCTCGGCTTCTTATCCTATCGCAACTTCAATTCAAGCTCATCTATCCTCACGTTCAGCTGCATCTTCAACGCAATCCTTTCTATCTCCACTATAATATCAGCGAGCCCTCCATCTATGTCCTCTTGGTTCCATAGCTCTTTCCTCCCAGCATATCTACGGCCTTCAGTAGCCATGTTTTTTTCTATGTTTTCCTTCCTGGAAAATCTGTTGTTGTCACTCCACACTAAGAGTTCTACCAGCTTCATCCTGCAGTCTCCCTAACTGTCTTTTTGATTGTCGCCTACCTGCAAACAATCCTCATAGAGTCTCCAGTGATCTTTCTTCCTCCTCTGCTTGAAATATACAAATAGAGTTCTAGCTCTGATACCACTTGATGGCATCGATCGCTCCTACATACCCTGCAGGGTTTCTGCGCCTGACCTCTCGGTCTTTAAGGATCATTCAAATTCCTTCTGAGTTGAAGTGGCTCATTCGATTCCCTACTGGAATCCCTAATGAAACCCAATCCACAGGTCCTTCATTCACCTACACGGACTTCTACACATGACCACGCTCTTTCCCTAATCTTAATTTCAGGTATCGGGGTTTCGCGTTCCCCGTCATCAAGAGTTACTGTCCCCTTGAATCCTCGAACTCCGATGAGCTCTAATTCCCATTAGCCCTCCAGGATAAGCTCTTGGTCCACATGAATTTTATCTCACAAGACCACAACCTTGTCCCCCATCGGGGTTTCGAGCTTTCCAATGTCGAAATGCAAACGTCCTCTAGATTTGTGATTCCTTGAATCCCGACGCACCCTTTATGCATTAGCCCTCTTGGAAATGCTCCTGGTCGATATGACCACTATCCTCGTGACCTCAGTATTATATTCCCGTCAGGGTTTCGAGATTTTCAATGCCAAAGTGCAATTGCTCACGGGATTCCCGATTCCTCGAATCCCGACTCTCCGTTACGCTGACAGCTGGCCCACACAATGGCACTCCCCACTTCTCTGATATGCTGACAGCTGGCTCCCACTTATCGGGGTTCCGGACTTCGCGATTCCAAAATGTAGAAACACCTTGTCACCAGGATTCCCGATATCTCGATGACCCAAACGCCGATCAACCACTTCCTGTCGGGACTTTCCTCGATGGCGCCGATTTCTGCCACGCATTCTCCTCTGATGGACGGTCACGATTACTCCGGGATTTTGAGACTTGTGATGTCCCAACTTTTTCGACCTCAGGAAATCTGATTTCCCGATGCTGAATATCCCGACTCTCTTCAGATTTCTGACACTTGTCTCCCCAAACGGACGACTCAGATTATGCCGAGGTTTTCACTATGGACTTCCCCGACCTCATGTCCATGGGAATGCTGATTTCCTGACTCACGATGCCTCGATCTCTGCCACATGTCTCCACTAACGGATGGTCCAGATCTTTCTGGCGTTTCGAGACTTGAAGTGTCTCGACTTTCTTGTCCTCGTGACTTCCGATTTCCCGATGATTGAAGTCTTGATGGTAAACCTCGTGCAGCTCCTGTCCAATCTAACGACTGATGGGTATCTTCTCAAGATCTGACGACCCAGATCCGTTCTCCTGCGCACTTACTTCAGAGGCTAAACTCTGATCATCTTCTCCCGATCCAACGACTGACGGGATTTTCTATGATATCCAACGGCTGTTGATATCCCCCTCTATGCGCTTCTCCGGACGCCTCCTAGACGTGTAAACCAATGGTCCAGATCTCCTTCTCTAGCCGATTCGACGGTTGTTGTTCTCTCCTAAACTTGCACACTCCTTCTTCCTAGACTTGGAAGAATTCCCAAGTTTTCAAAGGCCTCAACCTTTGTGCTCTTTTTCCTCTGTGAGCTCCATGACCTTGAGCTTCATTGCGCATATAAAACGCTGAACTTCTTGAGCTTTGGGTACTCTGAACTCCTCCAAAGAGTTCGTCAGTCTCTGCGCTCCTTGTAGTCTCTCCTCTATGCACTGGAAGCACTGTTCCTCCTGAGCTTCTCAACCACTCAGACCCCTAAAGGATTTTTTCCTTCTTCTCCTTCAGATGGAGAATGAAATGGATGCCCTCCTGGCTATCCTTCTGCTCAAGGAACTCCTTGATGAGTCTATTAGGGTGTTCAACAACCCTGTCAAGATCCCTCAGTGGATTCTTCTTCAGAATACAGAACTCAAAGATTTCTCTTCTCTCCTCTGTGCCTGTCTACACACTTACTCAATGCCCACCTGGCAGAGTTTCCTCTCACAAAACGTTCAGCAGTTCTATTTTCCTTTGTGAACCTATGCACCCACTCAATGCCCACCTAGCAGAGCTTCTCATAATCCTCAGTGATTCTGGCTTCTGTCTGAACTCACAACAGAGTTCCTCCCTCAGCACCACTGTGCATATGCTCAATTCCCACTTGGCAGAGCTTTACAGAATTCACAGCAGAATTTTGTCTGCAACTGTGTTTCTCATACACAGCCTTGCCTCCAAGGTATTCGACAACCTTGAGGTATTCCTTTGAGCTGTTGACTCCAGTTCTTGTGCCGCAGCACGTCTTTGTCTGAACCTGCAGTGTTCAGAAGTGCATCCTCTATGCACTGGTATTCAGAGTTCGCAACACTCTGTCATGTCCTCCTGACATGAAACCTAAAAGACCTCTCAAGCTTGAAACCAAACAACTCCTGCAGAATGCACAACTACAGTATACATCTACAGCATATAATGGAACACTCACAGACATTCACATAACACAGAATAATGCAGGAAAAAATGCTCTTTGTATTAAAATGGAAAATGCCTGTTTTTACAAGGGTGTTCTCGAGCTCTCTCTGGCTCTTCTCTTCTCCTCTACTCTACTGTGACTAACTCCCAAAATGAGATATCAAAATATCTTTTACCTGAGGAGGCTCTTCGAGCGCTTCCCTCCAACCTACCTACCCTATTCAATTACATTGAATGGGATGTCTAGTCCGCTATCGGATCTATATCTCATCCATACAAACATTAATGGATGATCTTATCTACAGCCTGCACAAAGGAACGGCTCTATGGCTCACTAGCCTAGACATTTAATTACATTAAATTCAAATTTCAAGTGAGGCTATGCCTCTCTTCAGCTTGAATGCACGTGCTCGACGTGGATGGATGGCTAGCTGGCTGACGTGGAGAGATGCTCCTGCATCATGGTTTTCCAGTAGTGGTGTCCTCCGCAATCACCTTTGTGAAATTCTTCTATGGCAAACAACTCAGCAATATCCCCCCAGGGTCTTTCCAGTAGAGTGAGTTGTCTAGGATGCAGAACTTAGCCACTTTAATCTTGAGAAATATGGCCTTAGTCTTACTTACGCCTGAGGGCTGGGATAATTTTAAGGATGAAAATTTATATTAAAATGTAGAAACATGGGCTAATCTTATTAGTCTTTAATATGAAAAATGTAAAAAATTTGGCGATAGTTTTGTAAAAATACTCAAATTTCTAAGGATTTAATATAGCTTCTATCAAATATTGGTGATTTTATAGGTAAAATAATTTTATTCTACGAAATTTGGGTGAATCGGTTTTAGAAAAAATGGAAATTAGCAAATCCTTTCTTGGGAAAAACCATGGGAAATTATCCCATTTGCGAAATTTATCCCCTAAAATCATCTATCCCTGGGGGGCCTAAAGGTTCTTCAACACATAGATGATGTCTTCATACCACAATGAATCGACGAACTCCTGAGACACTTGCGTATTCATTTCTTCGTGAGGACTCTCTGACAGATCGACAATAAAATTTATTTGCACAATGTCATAGTCCGATTGTGCCATTAACTTCGCAAGGCCCTGACCCTTAATTAGTTTCGTCGACTTAATCTCTAGGTAATATTATAGCATGGCTGATATCCATTTTCCTCTCCTCCCTTCGAGGTTGGGCTAAGTCAAGATATCCTTAATTGAATAGCTGGGCACATAGGCAATAACATGGGAGTGCAATATGCACGTCTTGAAATCCTTTAGGGACTTTACTAAGGTGTATGCTTGCTTTTCCATAATGTCGTACCTTAGTGGAGCATCCCTCAATGTCCTACTGAAATAGGCTATAGGTTTCTCGAAGTTCTTCTTGTCTTTCTGTAACATCACGTTGACAATCGTATGCTCTGAGGCGAACGAAAACATGATGAAATATTTCATGAAGTCTAGACTGGCTAGCATGGGATCTCTAGTCAATGCCACCTTGTTATATTCAAATGAATTCTTAGATTTTAGGTTCCACTTGATGTCATTTCCCTTTCTGACCATATAAGTGAAATGATTTATAATCTATGTCAGGTTCGAGATGAATCTCCTCAAAAAGTTTACTTTTCCTAGGAAGGATTACACTTCTTTTTTATTGCGTGGAGTGTCGATTTGCAAGATTCCTTCAACCCTGCTGGGGTATATCTTAATGCCTTCCTTCGAGATAATATGTACCAAAAAATTCCCTTATTCCACCCCAAAATGTGATTTCTTTGGATTTAGCGATATGTCGAACTTCCTGCACTTCTGGAAAACTTTCTTCAAATGCTCGACGTGTTGTTCGTCGAAATCAAAGTATACTGTGATGTCGTCCATGTTACACCTCAATATTGCTCACTTCGATAAGTGTCGTAAGTGTTGCATGATCCTCTCAACTATCACAAGTGTTGCATGACATTCACAAGTCTCACAAACATCAAACAAAGCATACTTCCATGATGAAGACACCCAAAAGACATCTAGAATAACTCAGACACTTGATTTGGAGGAAGGGAAATGATTAACTGAAGTCAAGGAACTCTTATCACCTGGGAGGAGCTCTTAAACAAAGGTTTTGAAGGTGAGCACTCCCCTACATCAGCCTTAGGAGCGCTGGTGCTCCCCAATAAGGTCTCAGGGAGTGTTATAATGCTTATCTGCCCCTCTGAAGGAGCACTATCCATCCTTGGAGTACTGGCGCCCCCCTCAAGCTTCCTAGGGAGCACTATAGCGCTCTGATGACCATTTGGAGGGAGCGTTGTCTAATCTGAGGTAGTAGTTGGCCCGTTGAGGAGAATAAGGGGAGTATCTTTCAAGTTTGAAAGGCAGTTGCATTCGAATTCTTGGTTCCATCAGGAGATCCCTGATCCAAGGAGGGAATTCCTCAGCTTGTTCTAAATATAACTCAAGAGGTTAAGCTCCTCTTAACCTGTATAAGCAGGCTCTATGATGGTGAAAAGGGGGGAAGAATTGCAAGGATGAAACCTATGATCTCATAGGAAACACACAGTCAGTCAAAGGAGAGTGATCAGTGAAGCTGCTATCATCTAGGTTGTGGATCTTTCGAGCAAGGGTTAGACGAAGGGGACTTGATGAAGCTGTCGCATTCACATATACGATTGTAAGTATTGTTGTCATTATTCTCATTAATATGACATGCTTGGCCTGTTTGTAACACACCTGCTACCTAAATCAAATTTTTCCGGTCCTCTGTCAGACTCGAAGCCTTGAATAACCAAGGAGGTCCAGCGTAAGCTGGCTCTATCTCTCTCCTACCCCATTCCCATGTTATCGTGGGACATGTTCATGGTTCAAGTTGAACGCGGCATCTTTGGTATTTCGCACTTCGGGATACGGTAATATCTACATGCTCGATTCTGCAACCGTCAAATCCTGCCAGGGCTAACGTGCATCCCATAGGGATGGATTCCCACGGGGTCAGTAGATGTCCAATAGGAATAAATCTCATTGAGGATAGAGAATTCGCCAATGGGAACAAGCCCCGTCGTGTATTTGGGTGTAATACAGGTGGCGAGAGGAAGATGCGACACGGTGATCATCCTGACAGGAGGGGCCCCACTTCACACACCACACTATTCCAGACCCCCCCCCCCATTAAAGGTAGAATGGAAAGGGGGCTCCAGAATCTACTAGGAAGCCATTGATCACGGTGAGTAAATCTCGACCATTCGAGAGTTGCATGTCCAATTCTGGACCCCCCCCCATTAAAGGTAGAATGGCAAGGGGGCTCCGGAATGCATCCTCAGCCGTAGATCTGGGCGGGTGGACTCTGAGCATCCAGATCTACCCGCTGCTTATCCTAAAGAATAACCATGTCCTGGCTTAAGTCAACGTCTTATTTCTGCATCTAACAGTCAGGACAGACTCAGATATCCTCCGACAGAATCTCTCCCGTCCATCGGGGTTTTGAATATCACAACGTTGGAATACATAAACATTTTGTCCTCCGAATCCCCGATATCCCAATATGACGTCAGCTTCCACTAGTCCCCTAGACTAGACCTTTTGGTCCACATGATCACCCTCTATATGACCGCAGTCATATCCTTTCATTGGGGTTTCGGGGTTTGCGATGTCAAAATACATTCGCCCACGGAACTCGAGATTCCTCGAATCCCGACGCGCTCCTTTCACGTTAGCCCTCCTGACTATAAGCCTTGAACCATATGATCGTTAACCTGTGACCACGGTCTTATATCTTATCAGGGTTCGGAGTTTCGCGTGTCAAAATGCACCAAACCTCTCATCAACAGAACCCCCGATTTCCCGATGCACAGATTCTCGATTTCTTCGATCTCAGCCACGCATCCTCTAGGATGGACGGTTCTCGCTGCTCGCTATTTCGCGGTTCGTGAAACCAAAGTGCATGAACACTTTGTCACCGAGATTCCCGATATCCCGATGAGCCAAAAACCGATGGATGGCTTCCTTATCGGGACTTTTCCCGATGGCGCTAATGATTGCCACGTGTCCTTCTCAAATGGACGGTCCCGATCCTCTCGTGGCTTCGCCACTCGCGTCTTGGAGCATCCAAACTTTGGGCTCTTACCTCGCAAAACTCCGAGGTAGTGAGATCCCTAGATCTCTGCCACCTATCCTCTTCGGATGGACGACTCAGATCCTCTCGTGGCTTCGCCACTCGCGACTTGGAGCATCCAAGCTTTGGGCTCTTACCTCGCGAACCTCTGAGGTAGCAAGATCCCTGGATCTCTGCCACCTGTCCTCCTCGTATGGACGGCTCGGATCCTCTCGTGGCTTCGCCACTCGTGACTTGGAGCATCCAAACTTTGGGCTCTTACCTCGCGAACCTCCGAGGTAGCGAGATCCCTGGATCTCTGCCACCTGTCCTCCTCGTATGGACGGCTCAGATCCTCTCGTGGCTTCGCCACTCGCAACTTGGAGCATCCAAACTTTGGTTTCTTACCTCGCGAACCTCTGAGGTAGCGAGATCCCTGGATCTCTACCACCTGTCCTCCTCGTATGGACGGCTCGGATCCTCTCATGGCTTCGCCACTCGTGACTTGGAGCATCCAAACTTTGGGCTCTTACCTTGCGAACCTCCGAGGTAGCGAGATCCATGGATCTCTGCCACCTGTCCTCCTCGGATGAACGGCTCGGATCCTCTCGTGGCTTCGTCACTCGCGACTTGGAGCATCCAAACTTTGGGCTCTTACCTCGCGAACCTCCGAGGTAGTGAGATCCCTGGATCTCTGCCACCTGTCCTCCTCGAATGGACGGCTTGGATCCTTTTTTCCCCTATTCACGAGGGCTTAACCCTTGTTTATCTCCCTATAGATATAATGATTGTCGGGTTTCCTAGCTAAGATCTGACAGTTCATATCGGTCCCGATACTGTTCCCCCTTTTTTCCACTTCTCTTTGGACGTGGACAAACCAACGATCCGGATGTTCTCAAGGAGCCTAGGTTCTACGATTCGAATTTCCTCTCTATTCACGAAGATAGAGGGAAAAGGTTTAATGGAACTTAATGCCCTTGTTTAGTCCCTTGATTCAATGATCGTGAATGACTGCAGACTCTCCGACAGGGTATCATCCATTGATCAATACTTATCCCTACGCTACTACTTCGGGATTTAAGAGGGTCGTTCCTCTTTATACGGGATTGTTAAGACTTGTGCGTTCAAGCCCCTCTTCTGGGAAATATCTGTGAAGAAATATGTACCGGGTATCCCTGAGAAAAATAAGGGAAGCAACTTCCCAAGAATGGGTTGGGGACCTAACTTAGTTCAATCTAGGCATAAATACAATTGCTTCATCCACGCACATCATGTGTGGTTTCCTCTGTTATGATCATATATCTATTCATTCTCATCAAACACTGAACAGACATTATTACACAGAAATCATTCCTAATTTGATAGTTCTATGAGCATATATATGCATATACCAGTCTATGAATTTCAAGATGCAATATATATATAAAACACTTATCAGAAATAACACCCGAAGTGGGTGTGACTACTGAGAGGGGTGCTCGTTTCCACCCAACCATAGGCTCAACGACTCCCAAAGGATTTACCACTAGCCACCCCCGAGCTGAGACCACCATGCTCTGCGACTGCGTTTCTCTGTCTGCCAGTGACCAGGAGCGAAGGTTGCAATCCTTCCTCTCTGCTATCACTCACTCTGCGTAAAAACTGCCAAAGTTTCCCCTCGCGTCTGCCCCCTTCCTAATCGCTTCTTCCATATGCCTTATCCTTTCGCGAGGTTGCATGTGGCACGATTACCCTCGCGTCGATCAGGATTGACAGCTCTATAGATGGGCGGTTCACTATCCCATCCCTCATCAAGCCATCCGCCTACCAGCCTGCGAGGCACTGAATTTCATGGCTAGCGAGCCACTTTTGGTTCTCCGGTCCAGTGGAGTCCAAATACAGTATTTAATTCTGGATGGAAGTTAACGCCACCTTTTCAGGTGCCTTCCACCGCCATCGTGGTCTCTTTTTCTGTGCATCACCTCATCAGCAGTCCTGCCATAAATTCAGAATGTTATACACATTCATTGACCTCTTCCTCAAGGTCCATTTACATCACATATTCACATTTATGAGTTTGCGATAGTTCTTGGCCAGTCCAGTTATATTTACAAGTTGGGGGAAATAGGGTGTTACCATTCCCTCCCCCTTGAAAAGGAACATCGTCCTCGATGTTCTTATCTACTAGCATGAATTGCATGTATAGAAGTAAACAAAATTGGATATGCCAGTTTCATGGCATCTTCCATCTCCCATGTAGCCTCATCTGGGCAAAAATGTCTCCACTGCACCTTGACCTATGCAATGGTTCTGTTCCGGAGCGGGGTTTCCTTTCGGTCCAGTATGCATTGGGGTTCTGGTAGAAATTCTCCCTCCGGTTCCACCTGGATCATAGACCAGTCAATTATATGATTAGCATCATGTACATATTTCTTTAATAATGAAACATGGAAAACATTATGTTCTTTTACTGTGGGAGGAAGTGCTAGCCGATAGGCTACAGGTCCCACTCTATCGAGAACCTCAAAGGGTCCACAATACCGAGGTGCCAATTTGGCACAAGCTCCCATTTTTAGGGAAATCCTTCTGGGCTTAATTCTGAGATATACATGATCTCCTGTTTGGAACTCTCTTGGAGTTCTCTTTTGATCAGCATAACT
>ML794369.1:185643-201806 GCA_009831015.1 Picea engelmannii
GACTAAAATGTTTTGATTACATCAAAAAAGTATGTAGAAGAGCAAAATGCTGGGTCTTTAAACCCCTACAACATCGCCTAACAAGGCATACAAAATACGATCACCAGAGAGACTCTAATCTCCCCGCACTACATTGTGCTGCGAGTAACATATCACCTAGCAAACTACGTGCCTCAGTAGAGAATTGATATTCTCTGGTACTCCCACAGTGTGCCTCTGCAGATGTAAAGGCACTTCTCCCCTCCGTAGAGGAGGAATGCCCATCGTGAGGCCTTGGAGGTTTCTTTGAACCTCCCGGAGACCTATCACTAGTACTACAGGATCTGCTGCAACTGAAATAACCCCGCGATGTCCTGGTATTGGTATATCGGCCGGGTGCACTGCTCCCTTGTCTGCATGTTGAAAAAAATACATCTGTCATAAACTCTTCTACATACCCAAAAAATATATATATACATCAAAAACTTAAAAAACAAAAACTAGACAAGGTATGGCTCAGTCTCTTACCTGACACATCCCAGTCTTCCCCCGTGGGTAAAATCAAATCCATACTCCAGCAGAAATCTACCTCAGCATACAGGAAGTCCTCTATCCAGAGATACTGCCGTCTCAGCCAAGCAAAGAAATCACCAGTGAAACAGAACTCTGACTCCGCTACTAGCCTCAGAGACAGACTAGTCCACCTCTCCATCCTTGGTTCGTCCACTGGTCGCACCACCAGTGCTATCTGAGGCTGCATCTGGGGGATGCGCTCTAGAAAAAATGAGACCAGAAAAGAGCCATAACCAAACTGTTTTTGTCCCGTCCTGCATCGTGAAATCTGCTCCTTCACATTTCGAAGGAACCCTGCACTCCAGTTGAACAGTGTTGGTTCTAAGCACTAAACACCATAAGCCACCTACGATCTTGATGCCAGATGTGCGCTAGTACTACCCGTCACGCTCGTGATGGAAAACAGTATGGACCGAAGGGGTAGCTCTCGGATATCCTTGATAGGGATTCTACCCCCTACCAGCCTTGCTCCTGGGACACAGTGACGTGCCAGATACACGTCCACTTGATCAGGTAGTGCCCTCTACCCGAAAAAATATATGGGAACCCCTCTTTTCGAGAGGCCAGTTAATAAATACACGTCTTCCAACTCGATGGTTAGAAGTTGTGTGCCAATCTGGAATCCTTGCTCCACAACATCCCATAGGCCGATCATGTGCTCAAGCAACAAAATCTCCTTCTTCATTTTTTGCAATTTGAAGAATTTTAGTAAGCCACAAGCTCGCAATACGGCCCGCATGCGAGGACTCCACAAGGAAGCTAAGTCATCCATCTCATGTTCTCGTTCTTTCCACTCGATCATGGTCGCCGAAATCACCTACAAAACAAAAGAATAAAGAGTTTCATTATTTCAACGTTTTGGCAATTTTGACAATTTTCAAAAGCAATCTAAAAGCATGAAATCTAATGCCCACATCATTTAAGGTGACCACACCCTCTTTTACAATCACCACGCCCTCTCTTAGCCATTTAATATCCATTATACGCCAATGAAACGTTTTTAAATGAAAAATGATTTCTTTATGGCTACGTGGGTGTATGTGGGGATTTTTCATGAGTTCTATGCCAAAAATGACCCATCCAATCAGCTATTGAGGCATTGGCATCTTGGCCACCCCCTTCTAGAACGTTTTTGCAAAAAGAATCCCTTTTTCCCATCATTTTTAAAAGAGGTCGATTTTGATCTTTTTGGGGCAACTTAGGGCTTCATATTTTAAATTGAATGATGCTATGAAAATGAATATTAAACCATGTAATGGAAATAAGGAGAGATGAAAATCTACCTAGTCTGAACGGCAAGAAAAATGGTCAATTGTAGCTCCGACAGCAAGCAAAACAAGATCCACCTCAAAATGAGAATCTCCACTACTCCAAAATCCTTGTGAAAAATGAAATGGTAAATGGAATTTTCATTGTATTGCTATTTATAACTTTCCATTTTTCATAAGGTATAGTCATTTATGGGTTTCTCCAACAATATGATGGCTTCACTAAACCCCTGGTTTGTAGTTTTGACATCGCAGGTTTCCTGGCAGTTCTGACGGATTATTTACCTTGTTGCGCTTATGAGCATAGTCTTAGTTCGTTCTCGAGCTCGAAAATATGAGAACGCAACCGGGTAGAATTTTATCTCTTTTTCGGACCCGTACGAATATACGAACGCACGAAAAAGGAACCCCCCTGGAGTCATCTTTAAACTCTTTTCAGACTCTCTGAATATGAAAAGATTGTCGAGTGATCTTGCTTCCTTTCACGCTCGTTAAAAGGTTGGAAAGGGCATCTTTCGAGCGATAGTTTATCTCTTTTTCGGTCTCGTTAGACTACTATATGAGAAAGGAACTGAGAGAGATCTCTTTTAAGTGTTTTTCCAAACTCTATAATCCCAAAAAACCTTCGAGTTTTCTGTCTTTGGACTTGTTAAAACACACATCGACAAGCCCATATGGGACCGATCCCTTACTTCTTCCGATTCGTTAAACAAAGGAAGAGGAACTTACCGAAGGTGAGTTATATCGAGCTTGTGTTATCCTCCTTGAGCTCATTAAATCAAAAAGAGGTACTCGTCTATCTAGATGGGGGAAAAATTGAAAGGAGCAAGCCAAGCAGTCTCTTGAGAACATTATCCAACAATTTTTAGAGTCGCCCTTGAACATGACACTTTGTCATTTGCACGCATCATAATCGGTTGAACCTCTTCACTAAACCAATCCTTTGAGTCCCTTTCACTCCTTTGGGTTGCCCAACGCAAGTCATAGTATCCACTGCATGGTTTTGGTCCATGTCATGTTTTGTTGTTGTGCCTTAGTGTTCAAGGGAAGTATCCGCCTCTAGATTCATCCATCCCAAATATCTTGCCTCAAAACCTGTGTCAGTCCATGTCCATTTGATCTACCAATTACATCTCTATGTCCGTTTTGTGTCATTGATGGGGGATACATCAAGGCCCTCCCTCGACGAGTCTATTTCTGTCGACTTCAACACATTATCTGGGAATCAGGCTTAGAAACTAGTTAGTACTTTGGGACCTGCATGCCTCAATGGCAGGCCTCCTCACATTCGACAGTAGGTTTACATCATTGACCTCTGATCGGATAATTCCACGGGTGTTCGACCTCAGCTCATCTATTGACATTCACTGGAATGTACTAAGGTACCTCGGGAATCATTGACATTAATGGTGATCTCCCTCACACTTGTACGGTTCACACCATTGACCGGAAATCAAGTGGTTTCTGCCATGTTCTACATCAGGACATCTATTCACATGGTTAGATTTGTACCATATTGGAATTGGTAAGAAGACCCTAGGTTGAGTGACCACTTTGATATATTCTTTGCCCAGGTTGCGAAGGAGTTTCTATTGGACAAATATCACATACACTGTTACATAGATCCACTTTGTATTGGTCGTGGCTATGTCTTGTCATCTCGTAGATCCACTGTGTATTCTTTGTGGCTATGATCAATCTAGGTCATCAGAGTATAGATCCACATTGTATTATTGGTGGCTATACCTTTTCATCAATACAATTATGGATCTGCAATGTATTTTATGGTGGCCATATCTTGCAAGTCTTGATCAACCAAGCATAGGTATGCCTGCCTTGGGTTTCGAAATATGTCATGATATTTTTTGGATGTTTGTGTGCAGCTTCTGTCAGGTTCTCTGAGTCTATACCCTTACTTGAACGTCTACAAAGCATTTCAGTCATTAGTTCACATCTTTTAACATCATACTTTGGGGGGCAATCTGTTACACCTCAATATTGCTCACTTCGATAAGTGTCGCATGATCCTCTCAACTGTTGAAAGTGTAGCATGACATTCACAAGTTTCGCAAACATCAAACAAAGCATACTTCCATGATGACGACACCCAAAAGACATCTAGAATAACTCAGACACTTGATTTGGAGGAAGGGAAATGATTAACTAAAGTCAAGGAACTCTTATCACCTGGGAGGAGCTCTTAAACAAAGGTTTTGAAGGTGAGCACTCCCCTACATCAGAATTAGGAGCGCTG
Organism: Picea engelmannii; assembly: GCA_009831015.1. Taxonomy (NCBI): domain Eukaryota; kingdom Viridiplantae; phylum Streptophyta; class Pinopsida; order Pinales; family Pinaceae; genus Picea; species Picea engelmannii. The sequence goes on from ML794369.1 coordinate 189,718, forward strand.
ACGCTCCTGTATAAGGTCTCAGGAAGCATTATAATGCTTATCTTCCCCTCTGAATGAGCACTATCCATCCTTGGAGTGCTGGCACCCCCCTCAAGATTCCTAGGGAGTGTTATAGTGCTCTGATGCCCCTTTGGAGGGAGCACTATCTAATCTAAGGCAGTAATTGGCCCGTTGAGGAGAATAAGGGGAGGATCTTTCAAGTTTGGAAGGCAGTTGTATTTGAATTATTGGTTCCATCAGGAGATCCCTGATCCAAGGAGGGAATTCCTCAACTTGTTCTAAAGATAACTCAAGAGGTTAAGCTCCTCTTAACCTATATAAGAAGTCTCTATGATGGTGAAAAGGAGGGAAGAATTGCTAGCATGAAACCTATGATCTCATAGGAAACACACAGTCAGTCAAAGGAGAGTGATCAGTGAAGCTGCTATCATCCAGGTTGTGGATCTTTCGAGTAAGGGTTAGACGAAGGGGACTTGATGAAGTTGTCGCATTAACATCTACGATTGTAAGTACTGTTGTCGTTATTCTCATTAATATGACACGCTTGGCCTATTTCTTTCTAGTTTGTGTCTGATCTTACATGAACTTATCATTGATAGATAGATCTGTTTTCAAGCTAATATCAATAGAGTAGGAAGTGGTCGTACTTTGTTTGTCTACAGAACTCAGTGAGAAGCGAGAGTTTGGAGCTCGATTTGGAGCGTGCAGGGACAAACGTCGATAAAGAGGTACTGCTATTCTCCTTCCTTCTCATGTATTAGTTTGTATAGATTTGAAAGCAAGTTAGTGTCCACGTTAAGAATTTTTTGTCTTAGAGTTAGGGTCTATCTCTTTGAGGTGATCTACATGTCCGCAGGGAGATTTTCCTACAACAGTCCAGATAAATCACAATGAAATTATCCTTTTCATCAGAAAACGTGATGTCCATTTCCCTCTGGAAAGTAGCCCCATCGTTCATCAGGTCGAAGGGCATCTTGGCGTACATGAAAATTCCCCATGGAGTTGTGAAAGTTGTTTTTTCTCTATCGTCTGGGTGGACCATGATCTGATTATACCCTGAAAAACCATCTAGAATGGACATATTCTGGGACCCCACCACCTTTTGCAAGATATAATCCATTTTAGGATAAGGTAGTGATCCTTGAGGGACACTTTGTTCAAATTTCAGAAGTCTACATACAGTCTTATCTCATCACTCTTCTTTCTTACAGGCACCAAATTAGCTACCCATTTCAAGAACCGTAAAGAAATAATAATCTTGGTGTCGAAATGTTTCCTTACCTCCTTTTCGATCAGCGACAGTAGTAGGGGATTTCTCTATCCATGCTTTTGTTTGAAAGGTTTTTGATCTTCTCTAAGAGGGATAATATGTTGAATCACTTTATTGTCATACACCATTAAATCATCATAGCTCCATGTGAAAACATCGGGGAAATCCTTTATGAGCTTGACGTAGTCCTGCTTGACCTCTGGACTGAGTGTTTTTGATAATTTGATCATTTTCAGGTTCTCCTCAGTCCCAATGTTGTAGTCTTCCACATCCTCTTAGTTTGCAGTGATCTTGGGATTTTTAGCCACGTCATTTTCGTCAAACAACTTTTCTAGTGGCACTAACCCCTTCATAATGATGCTATTTTTCAGTTGTATTATGTCCCTTCCCGTGACCTGGTTCCAGAAATGGTCATCATTACTGCGCGCATCCGCACTCCCATATTCGTCGCAGTAGCATTTGTCATCAATGTTTATGTTAGTGAACTCGTCCCTCATCTTAAGAAATCTTTCTACTTGCTTGTCGTCCTCAAACACATGCCAGTATTTGATATTATCAGGCACTGTCGGCCCGTTTTTGAATTCAATCTCGTATTTTTTGTTTGGGAAGATGGGGATTTTAAAGACAAAGGCTGAGGTAGCCAATGCATCGGCGATTTGAATTTTCTCCCTTGGGATAACAGATAGGTCATACTCTGAAAATTCCTCGAGGAGGTCGAGAACCAAGTTTATAAATGCTCTCAACCTGGGGTGATTTGTCTGATATATGCCTTTAACCTAGTTTATGACTAGTTTAGAATCTCCATGCACTGTTATCCTCTTTGTGCCTAATTCTTTCAACACTTTCAGGCCCAAAATTATTGCATGATACTTGGCCATATTGTTTGTGCATTCGAACACAAGATTGTATGAACACAACTTTGTGCCCACTTCAGGGGGTCTTACCCATATGCCGACACCTACTCCTTCCTTGCTAACAATGCCATCAAAAATCATGTTCCACATCTCATTTTCCGCACGGTTTGTTGGGTCGACGCTCTCTATTGCTTCCCATGTGGTTTCCTCATCGACTGTCATGATGGATGTCGACTCTTCCTCTTCAAAACTCAGGTCATTGTAGAATATAAAAGAAGCAACCTCAATGTCAATGGAGTATATGGGGTGGTTGTTTGGTTTTTCTTTGTTTCTTACCATGTATTTTAGCAGCACTTCTTTGTACATCCGTCTGTCCTGGCCAAAGATAGGAATGGTGGCATATGACATGTCCATTTGCAGGGTCCCTTTTAACTTCATAGCCCACGATCTAGACAACAACATGCCAAACATAGGGGGTATGTCCTCCATGACCACGTCCATAACCATGTTCTTCAAAGGAATTTGGGCCAATGACATGACCAAGTCCTTAATGAGACCTAAGCACTTGAATTTCCTCGAATCAAAAGAGAAAAGGTCCTTGTAGGGTCTAGTGATATCCAAACCCAGTTCATCCATGATCACCTTTGGCATGAGGTTGTGCGATGTGCTGAAATCTAGCATGGCGTTATGTAGGGTCATGTCATGAACCTTCAGACTGACGTAGAATGAAGGTACTTCCTCAGTATCACTTGTCTCCTCAATTCACAGACCAAACAAAATAGCAGGGTGATCATATTTTACATTCAAAGTGTCGGGGGTCCGTCCCATTTTCAACATTTTAATAATCTTCTCCCAATACTTTCCCTTTCTGATAAGTTCATTGAACCAGACATATATTTTGATTTTATCCATTTCATGCTCAAAGTTAAAAGGGGGACAAACTTTCTCTACCTCTTTTCCACCCACTTCTCGGCTTGTTTCCAGAGTTTTCTTCAGGGCCTACTCCTTCGACTGTGCCTTCTCCGTCTCATCCTTGGTCATGATGTCCGACCTCAGTCGGCTTGTTGAAGGGGTGTCTTCCAGAGGTTTCCTCAGGAGATTAGTCTATTGAGGATCGATAGATTCTTCCTTGCTCCTAAGGTTATATTTCTTCTGAAACTGCATGATGGCATTTTGATAACCTTTTCTAAACTCTTTTGTTTCCTAGGACAACGCGTCATCTATTTCCCCAATCCATGCATCATCCATCTACAACATAAAATCATCGTTTCTCTCATGTGTCGATCATGTTCGCTCTTTGTCAAAAACACACACGAGTTCTTGTCATCACAACAATGCATTTGGTTTTTGAACATCTGATCGAAGTCTTCATTCACATAGTTTTTTTGGAATGGAGGCCTTGTCTACTGGTTGCCTTGATCTCTCTGTTCCCTCTGTTCCCTCTGTCTGATATGAGTAAATTGACCCCTCTTGAGGTTCTGATTCCTAGTATGAAGGTACTGCTATTCCTGGGTAGTGGGTCTATTTCCCACAGACATTTTCTCCATGGTTCTCATCATTAAGTCAAAATTTTCATCTGTGGATCTCAACGTTGATGGTTGTGCATCTCCTTAGGGATTCTTATCACCTCTGTTGAATCTCTTCTTGATCTTCATAGACACCATCATATTTACCTCGACTTTGATTGCATTGCTCATTATCGCGTCTAGGTTTGTTGATCTTCTCTCTCTCAAAAACAATGTGAAATTGTTGTCGAAGGAGTCATCGTACCACAACTGTGCAGCCCCAGGAGGTGGCTGAAATTATATAGGAATAAAGTTATAAACCTTAATGAAGTGAGCTGAGAATTATTGCACCGTCTCCTCCGGTGCCTTCTTCATATTATTGTACTGTGTTAACAACTGTAAGGGGTTCTTCTTGTCTCCCCATCTATTGATCAAATATGTTTCAAACGCGACAAAGTATTGGATACTTGTTGGTCGTAGAGATTTGAACCACTTCCTCACCTCCCACACAAAACTCTGTGCAAACAACCTCATTTTCGTGTTTGCATTGTCCACCTCTTATAGGTAGACAAAATCGTTGAACCAATATAGATGTTTCTGGGATGAAACACCCCCTTCAACATCGTAGAGATTAATCCTCCGGCCGTAATTTTGGGGCAAATCATGAATATGGGCTGGTAGAATGAGAGGGGAGAATCTGGCAGCCATGGCTCTAGGAGGGTTTGGGACTTGAGGGATATTATTATACACTAGGGCTTGGAATCTCTTCTGGTCGAAAACTATCTCGTCCAAGCTAGTTTATGACTTAGATCTGAATAGGGTTTGTTCAAAGAATGCGTCAAACTCTAGGTCGTGAATTCTTTGTGCACCATCTTTGGGTAAGGAAAAGCTTCTTTCTAGGTAATATAATAGGTCTGGTGCTTTCTCTCTGGTCCTGCTTAGAATTTTCTCGGGGTCCTACACAGTATCTGTAGGGTGTGCGTCAGGATTTGCTTGTATAGATCGTTTTTGGAGCCAGGGTTCTTGAAATGCGTTACTTGGAGCTACTGTTCTTTTTTACTAGAGTCGTCAGGGTAAAGGTTTTATCCGGTACAGATTTTTTTCCCTATGTTACCATCAGGGGTCAAACTACAACGTTAGTCATTCTCCCAGGGAAAATCTATTCAATTTCGTTCCTCGACAACGGTGCTAGAATGTTAGCACTCTGTAAATATGTTCGACTGATAAACAGACAACAAAGGTAATTTTTTCAACCAACTTTTAGACCTGAAACTAGCCTTTCAGACCTAGAGAGGGCTCTCTCGAGAGACTCAATCTCGATGCAGGATATGGATTTAAAACTGTGGCTAGGTTTAACACCTTTGAAATAATGGGTTCTGGTTATATTGGCACAAGAGAGTAAGACTTTGGGATATGGAGTCGATTCGAGGAAATATGATAGAAACAAATGACTCTGTGACTGAACTTGAGAGGATAAAAGCTAAGAGAGAAACATTCTTCAATGCAAAATCGTAATGTGTGGCAAGGGGAAAATACAGGAAGTAACTCGAAGCACCACTGTGGATGAATTCAGAGTTGACTTTAGAAGAATTTTTTTTTGTCTAAATGGCGTGAACAAGGGGCACTGCACAACGAATCCACTGGTTCGAAATTTCATTCTGATTTAGATAGAAAAAGATATGAATAAAGAAAACAAGAAGTACATACACAAAGAAAGGAAAACAATACATCCAACTTCTACAATTAGAATCTTTTCATCAAACTATAGGAATTTTGCATTAAATTTCGATCGAACTCAAATTTCATACAACAACTACTATCTATACTAATTTTTCCAACCAACCTAGCTTACATTGAAAATATCAAATATATAGGCGAGGGCGCCACTTGGGCTACCCTTCTCTTCTAACTACTATCTCTAAAAAGTAGGGAACTGATTGTTCTGCATTATGAAATATTCACATGATGCTTTTCCAAAAATAGACAACAAATACATCTGGCTACATCATCATTGTTCGTAATCTACCATGGGGATTTGGTTATCGATCAGGTCTCGTCATGAGGGAGTGATATGTCAATTCTTTCCTTTGATCAAATATATGGATGGAAAAATGTTTTTCAGAGTCCCGATGTCTGCTGTAATGGCTTTGGTTTTTGTCGTGCGTTCATTTGCTGGGGGAAATGTGCGCGACAAGTGGCTGCAGGCAATCTTAGGGTGATGCCTCCTTCAAAACTGTCAAGATTTTCTTTTTGTTTATGGATACATGAATGAACTTAGTCAATCTTGTTTTTTTTGTCCGCTAGAAATATCTACACAGGATTTCTCCTTGGTCGCTTCACGTTCTCTAGAATTCTCTACATACCTTTCCTCTTACATCCTTTGTTCTTTGCACAGTTGTACGATGGTATAATGTGCCTCCCGGAGTTGTCTTTTTAGCTACATCACGTTCCCTTCATGACCTTGTGCTGCTGACAGTTCAATGGTATTTGTTGCTAGCGGTTGCATCAACTCATTGTTTTCCTGGTAAAGTTTGGCGATAGCTAGTTTCACCTGCTTTAGTTGTTGAGATGGTTCTTCATCATTCTTACCTGAAACGTCCATCCTCCTTGTTCTGTTCCCACCTTATTGTCTTTATCCCTCAATATGTTCTAGCCGAACAACAGGCCTAAGTAATTTCTCTACAACCGATCTTGCACGCAGCTCGTTTGGGACTCAGGTTTCCCCGGCTTCCTGGTTCTTCCTTGGTCTCCCCCTTATCCAAGGTATCTACTGTTGGGAAGATGAGGTGGCTAACGTCCTTCCTTTATTCTCAAGTCCTTTTACTCCAGGTTCTACACGGTGTGATACCTTCGCTTCTGTGAGTAAAGAGGAAACTCCCTTTGGATTTTTAGGGGCGCCTGTTGTGAGTGAGAACGAATCCCAATCGTTTTGGGACTCGGGCCTGGAAATTTTTCTACTTCACGCACCCTTTCTTATGTTTTGGAAGGTCATCATGGTGTGACCAGTATTTATCTTTCACATGGTGAATCCTTCGAATTTCCAAGACGAAGAATTTGATCAACCCGAGCTCACGAGACAATTCACAGACAGAGCATGAATCTGCTTTCGCAGATAGAATGGGTGCAACACATATGTAATTTATAATAGATCGGGTGAGAGGAGGAATGTGCCAATGAAAACTGAATTCATGGAAAATGGATGCTTAAAATCGAACTGAAGATTTTCCATAACACATCCCCTCATGTAAGGTACAAGCAATAAGTGCTATAGGGCATATATGATACGAACGACATGATTTATTATTCCTTCGGCCTTAATAATGAAATGATAATAGTTACAACACTTGCCGACGTGACTTTCATTAACTACTTGAATCGACTCAGGGCACGTAAAGGCTAGCTTTTAATAGGACCCGAATATATGGGAACAACATACCCGTACCATTTTCGCATGTTTCGACTCTGACATCCCTTCCCATTTCCAAGGGCAAACCGACCACTTTCTGACTTCGAACCCTTCATTGTTACGTACCTAAATTCACATTTTTTGACACATGGGTGATAACTTGACCAAAAACCGACTCTAACTGAAAGGAACATACTCTTTCTAGTCAACCTATTTACCAAATTGTTGTATGCATACTTTTCTTGTGCAACATTAAACGTCATTATCTGTGTTTCTCTCCTACCAGATATCTCAGTAGATCTCAAATGATACTATTCACTAGCTTGGTTTTCCCATCTCGTTGCAAATGATATACACAACTAAACTACAATCCATCGCAACTTTCTTTCACAAGGTCCTTTAGAAATGAAAACTATTTTTTTATCGCTATTTGAGTTTATGCTTATTGTAAAACTCTGCAAACATTCAACTTCTCTAAAGAACAAAACAACGATATTCGTTGCATCACCAGTTTTCTTGTACAGAATGAAATGCGTCATTTTCAAATTATATCTACAACTGTGAAGATACGATAATTACCTTGTTGGGTTCTTGGCAATCTCAACATGAAATCCATCTTGATATTTTCCCATGACACTTGCAATACTAGAAATGGCTTTTATAGTCTGATATTTGTCTCTTCCCTTTTGCATGTTAGAAAATTATACAACTTTTGGCTTACTTCTTCATATATTTTGAAATTATAGGTCAATAGTAGCATTCTTCTACTAATGATTGAGTCTTATTCATGCTAAATTTCCACTCAAAGACTCCATTATGAAGCTCTATTATTAATTTATTCCTCATTGACCATATTGAAATTTACAATTGTTGATTTTGAAAAAGAAATATAAGTATGGATTTTAGTATTTTCTCCTTTAATCCTTGTTATTTCTACATGCCTCAATAAATTAAACATTTTTTCCATACAAATTCTTCATCTTTTCTCATAGTTCCCTCTTCTTCTTTGACATTATTTGAATAATCTTTTGTTATTATTTGAGGGAATTTTGTTTATAAGAAATACTTAGTCGGATAACATACACGCTTTTGGATCATGTGATCTAGACATTTAATTTCATTTGGTTTGATCATGGCTTATGTTTTGATATCCTTGTGATGGTATGAGATGATTGGATTATGTTATATGATGTGATGATTTATTTTAAGCCTATGACTAGGTTAAGTTGTATCTAGACAATGATGTGTGTGTGTGTGTAAAATTCATATAGGTGATATAACTTTTAACGATAAGTGATAACATAGGATATTGAAAATGAATATACATGTTTATATGATGAAAATTCCTATATCATTTTCTGTTATTGATGGTTTTTCATGTGTGACAAGAAGAACCATAGATTCATATGGACTTTTGATCGATTCAAGATACATGTGGACATAGGATGGGTTGAGATATTTATGACTACCATGCATATATTGTTACTTACTATATATTCATGATTAATGCATAGTACTATCTTATTTTTTTGTCTTTATACGTGTGAAAAGACATGAATAATAATTTTCAATTAAGATTATACATGGGAAAAGGGTTGTATGAAAAGTTGTGATATGATGGGTACCATTAGGGAGAAGAAGTATAGGTGCCCTATTCCTACCTACTAACATATATTCCATGTACTAGGTTGAAAAATTAATGTTTTCTCTTACATTTTATAGGTTTTCATGAGGGTAGGAAAAGCATTTGGTCACTCAGAAGGTTTTGTTGAGGGGAGAACAATAAGGTGCCAATCCTTTTATCTCAGTGACCATTAGTTTTTCACTAAAGGTAAGCAGACTGGGTTAACTAGGTCCAAACCATGACATAGATCCCTGAAGACTCTGAGTTGGCTTGGTATCACCCTTGGTATTATGCACTTGAAGAATTGCATAGGTTATGCCTATATATTGGTGTAGGGTTATATAAGAGTAGTAGTGTTAGTATCTAAATCTTGGTATCAAATATTTGAAGTTTTTAAGTTCACTTGGTCTCACCCTTGGTATTGAATTTGGTTCGTATATATGCATACTTTGGGAGAAAAGTATCATGTGACTTGCATAATTATTTTGGCATAAAGAAATGAAAAAGTGCATGTATTAGTTGATTTCTCATGTAGATATATGTTTATTTTATAAAAATGGAAAAGTATGATTATACTCTCCTTGATATCTAATAAAGTACTTAGGAGTTGAAAATAAAAGAAATAAAGTGACTTTTAATTATAATTTATATTTAAATAGGAAAATGGAATTTCATGTGCACCCATTTCATTAGAAAAGACAAAAATAATCAAGGGAACATCTAGGTGTAGAGATAATAAATATAGTTGGAAGGTGGTGAATAATATCTATCTGTTTATTTTTGGAATGCTAGTTGTGCATGGAGGTGACATATGGAGGTGACATGAGTGTGAGTGTATTGATTTAGTAATTAAATAATTAAAAAAAAAAATCATGAGAAGGAAAGTGGCATGAATATCAAAGGCTATAAAAGAAGAGAGGTTTAGGATTGAAAGCTCATCTTTTTCACCTTAATATTGGATGGATGTCCTAATATTAAAAAAATTACTGGCGATTTGGTTGTCAGTTTGGTCTCAAGAATGTAATGGTACCATAGAGGTGGGGTACCTCAAATTATATGGAGAAGCCATGCATTCTACATGCTATATTTTGTAATATTTTCATACAAACAATGTAGCTTGGGGGCTGTGGGGGAGGAAGTGTACCCTAAGGATCTGGGAGGTTGGTAAATTGATAAGCTTCTTGTTATTGGTAATTGTTATATTTTGGAATAAGTTTTTAAAGGATCTTTTTGGAGAAATATTGGACCTAAATACCTGATAAGGAGGATATATACAACCATATGGAAAATGGTATGGTAGTCTACAGATTTAGTTAAGTGTACATTTACCCTTTAATATGAAGAAATTTTCCTTGAGTGATTGAGTTTCTACATTTGCATATAATTATAATATTTTTATGGAAGTTGATCACTAATATTTTCTCGTAAAAATTATGAACTTCTATAGAAAACCCTAAGTTGTTTGAGAAATTATTGAATGATACTTTATATCTTTTGCCATATAAACAAAGTTGACCAAAAATTTATTTAGGGAAACTACTAGTCATACCATTATCATCATTTAACAAACTAGTGGTTGGAATCCTACAATGGCTTAGGTATGTAATATTTTTTTTTAAATCTATTGAATCTCTCTTATTATACTCTTTAATTTCATNACCAAAAATTTATTTAGGGAAACTACTAGTCATACCATTATCATCATTTAACAAACTAGTGGTTGGAATCCTACAATGGCTTAGGTATGTAATATTTTTTTTTAAATCTATTGAATCTCTCTTATTATACTCTTTAATTTCATTTTCATTTGTTTCAAACCTTATCTAATATTTAGTACTTGAAGAGGGTTTTTATTGTTTTTTATTACAATAGAAAAATTTACATAATTATATTCTTGGCTAATTTTTAATATATTTTTGTATTTTTTTTTTTTGTTGTTGAGAATATTGTTGTGAAGGACCAACAAGATATCTGAGTCTTATTGAGATGAAGAAGTATTACTTTTATTTATCACAATAGTTATATTTGAGGGAACTTTAGGTATTTTGAAAGATGTTTGTTACCTTAGTTAAAGGATTATTAGTGCATTGCATGGAAAATTTGTTATATATACATAGAGAGTGACAAAAGACCATTAAATGAATAGAAAAAGAAATGTCATTATGGAATATAATTTGTATTATTAATTATGTAATTGAGTAAATTTAACTAGATCATGGATTCTCGCAACTCTAATTGATATCGACATCTCAAGGTAACATCTAAAACCCAATCTCAACTATTGCATGTTACTTACTTTCCAAGACAAATGTTTGCCAATGAATGTAAGATCCTAAACTAGTTATACTTGCTTTCAAAGACAAATGTTTGCCAATGAATGGAAAATCCTAAACTAATTATTTTCACTAGATGGAGACATTTTTAATATTTTTCCTTCAATTCTCAATCTAGTCCATAAGTGGACCTTGGCTTAATTTACTTCTATTCAATAATCTCCTACCATATATATTTTTTATTAAGTTCCCTCCATAAAATTTCCAAAGATCTACCAAAGGGATGGATATTTTTCAATCCCCATCCACTCTCTTCTTTTGGTTTTTCTATATACTGTCATATAACTAAAGGTATTCCTCAAGTCACCTTTTCACTAGTCTAAAGAAATTTAAAGCATAACTTCAATATTTTTTCTAAAACATCTTTTCTTCTTTTGGTTTTTCTATGTATTGTCATATAACTAAAGGTATTCTTCAAGTCACCTTTTCACTAGTCTAAAGAAATTTAAATCATAACTTCCATATTTTTTCTTAAAAAACATCTTTGGAAATGTAAGTCATTTGGAAATGTAAGTCATAGAGTAAAAAAAAAACAAGAATATCCTCAAGCATAGATTTCACTTGAGCTAATATAACCCCAATAGAAACCCACTTATTACACCAATGATTTATCCTAACTTTAATATCTTCCCACAACCATCCCTAGTCACTCTTTATGTAATTCAATATGTTTCAAATGGAACACCAAATATTTAAAACTTTCTAAAAAGGCTAAGAATTTAAAAGGAAATATCTCAAACAAACCCATTTTATTTCTTGATGTAACCAAAAAAACAATTAGTTGATTTATATACATTTTAATATATTCATTTAGCAATGAAATAAATCAATGCCAAATATATCTTTCAATTTTCTAGCTTCCCTACGAATTTCATTTGAAAACAATAGGACATCATCTAGAAAGAATAAAGGTATTAGATACAAAGATCCACAAATTTTAACACCAAAAATGAATCCTATCCTTATTGCTTCTATAATATACCTACCTAAGGGTGAATAAAGGACATCCCTGCCTCAAACCTAATTCAAATTGGAATTTCTAAAAAAAAAAATTATAAACTTGTAATAAGTTTATAATTTTTTTTTTTTTTTTTTTT
>ML794370.1:0-15206 GCA_009831015.1 Picea engelmannii
ACATACAATGTGGATCTATGCAACAGTACACTGAATATACTCCAACGTAACCTGGATCTGTCAGAAAAATATCCAGGGTCTTCATCTCTATCACTCTATAGTACAAATCTAACCATGCGAATACATGTGCTGAAGTCGAACATGGTAGAAACCACTTGATTACCGGTCATTAGTGTATACCGTTAACAACTGCGAGGAAAATCACCATTAATGTTAATGACTCCCAAGGTACACTAGTACAATCCAACGAATGTGAATTAATGAGCTGAAGTCGAACACTCGACGAAATCTCCCGATCAGGGGGCAGTAATGAAAACCCACTGTCGAAAGTGAGGAAACCTGCCATTGAGGCATGGAAGTTCCTAGGTACCAATTGGTTTCTAAGTTTAATTCCTGGATAATGAGTTGAAGTCGACAGGAAAAGACTCGTCACAGGAGCGCCTTAATGTATCCCACATCAATGACACGAAACAAGTAACAAGAGTTGATGTAGATCAGAGTAACAAGTGATTCAAGACTGACTCAGGGATGGCCGACGCAATAGAAGGCTTAAAGACTGCAGAAATGGCCGACGTAATAGAAGGCTTTTTGGGTTGGACATCATTGTGAACATATTGACGACACGACAATTGTCTTGGAAACACTGACTCAACAACAGGGATCACAGACCAATTTGTAATCTTATAGGAGTATGATCAAGAGACAAGTAGATTTTCCAACCTAGACACAAGGCGAGTGAGAGGGTGTCATGTTCAAAAACAACTCTTCCATGGAATACAGGTTTAGACACAATTCTTTCCAAATTCCCCCCCCACCATTTCTGGCGAGTACCTCTTTATTTTTACGCAAGCTTGAGGAAAATAACATATGCTTGTAAATGTAAGTTCATCCTTCGGATGAGTCCCTTGGAGTATATTTAACGAACCCTAGGAAGGAGTGGTTCGGTCCCATATGGGCCTTTCGATGTTTGTTTAACGAGTCCAAAGAAAGAAAACTCGGAGGTTTTTCATGATTATAGAGTCTGAAAAACACTTAAAAGAGAACTCTCTCAGTTCCTTTTTCGTAAAGTAGGCTGATGAGACCGAAAAGAGATAAACTATCGCTCAACAGATGTTTTCTTCAAATACTTTAACGAGCGTGAAAAGAACAAGATCGCTCGACAATCTTTTCATGTTTAGAGAGTCTGAAAAGAGCTTAAAGAGAATTCCAGTGGGTCCCTTTTTCGTATAACCGTTACGATTCCGAAAAAGTGATAAAAGTATACTCAGTTACATTCTCAGTTATTTACGAGCACGAGAAAGAACAAAGACTAGGCTCGGTAACTTATTCTCATGTATTTATGAGCACGAGAAAGAACAAAGACTAAGCTCGAGATTGTTTTTATTTTTACACAAGCTTTAAAACAAAACAAAACTATGCTTGGGATAGATTTTATTTTTACACAAGCTTAAAAACTAAACAAAACTATGCTTTGACCTAGTTTTATTTTTATGCAAGCTTGAACCAGAGGAAACTATGCTTGAGGTAAGTGGTTTCATTTTTACACAAGCTTGAACCATAGAAAACTATGCTTGTAACTTCCCAATGCATGGTTGGTACTTAGCCCCCATCTTAAGATACTAGCGGCTCTACTTCAACATGAAGTCCAGAGGCTGAGGCAAATGCCCCCCAAGCTTCGTTTCATCCAACTGGAAAGGAGAATGAAATGAAGCTTCAAATACTAGATGAAGGACTTGACTCAAATAGAGAGGGGGAAAACTATTTCATTTTTTAACGATCTTGACATAGAAACAAGAACTATGCTCGTAACCTCTGTTTCATTTTTTAACGAGGTTTCCACAGAGACAAAAAACTATCCTCGTAAGTGGTTTCATTTTTTAACGAGCTTGAAATCAAAAAACTATGCTCAAAAACCTTTGTTTCATTTTTTAACGAGGTTGTTACAGAGACGCAAAAACTATCCTTGGAATCTCTGTTTCATTTTTTATGACGAAAATAATGTGTAACAATAGGCACCCGAGAAAATCCAATTTTCTTGGACACTGACTCCTCGTCTCCAACAACAACCCAAAAAGATGTCAAGGATGAGAAACCCCAGGCTCCAATTGATTGATGTCTAGTTTAAATCTGTTTTTCATGCCTCTCTTATTTTCTATGTATATGGACAATGCTAGACTCTTAGGTCATTTTGCTATTAAAGACCATGATAGTTTGGTATTTCCTTTTTCTATCAAATATGGTATCACCATAACACAAAATACTGGTTTGTCCTGGTTTGAAAACTTGTCTGAATATCATCGAATAGGGGATTTGGTTTCCATTAAGGTAGATCCCCCGGGTTTAATTCGATGTAACTCTTTTATTGTATATAATAGAAAGATCCAGATGGTTTTTTAGCTTAAAAATAGAAAAAACTACTAGATCCTTTTCCATTCAAAATCATTGTTATTCACTAAGTATCAAGAATTCCAAGCCAAGACCTATAGATTTCAATGTTGCTAAGCAAACTTAAGAACATTGGGGGGAATCTAAAACTAATTATAAACTTAACTTAGCTTCCTTCATACATTACTCTTATAAACTAACCCAAACCCTATTAATCTTACTTGGCAAATATAAAATTAATTATGTGATAATACTTTGGCTGCCTACAAATCCCATCCCTAAAACATTTCCATGACCCTAATTTTCAAACTACACAAAATTAAGACTAACTCAAAAGTTAACAATTTCTAATCCAATTACAAGGTTGCTAGCACAATATAGTCATTGGGAACCCAAAAAAAAACAAGCACCCCAACACTTCAAATGAAAGCAAATTATTTACATGAAGCATGGCATCTACTACATCATTAGATGAAGCCTTGTAATTTAATTCTTTTACTTTAATTCACTAGTGTAGGCTAGCTTTTGTACTTGAAATGCTCCCTCCGTTTTACACTTGGGAATTCAAAAAGTCAAATTTGGTGCTATTGTTGGATTTGTTGGAATTTGAAGCTTTTCAATCTTTTGTCGAGAACCATCCACACTTGAAACTGATTGCATTGAGGACGAGACATTATGAGAAGCATGCGAAGTGGTGCAGAGTCAGAGGTACAGAGTCAGAGAAAGAAATATGGTGGAAGCTTGTCACTTAAATAGGTAATGTTCCCACACCATGCCTCAAGTCAGACTCGTGGCCCGTAGGCTGTGTGCATTAAGTGCATTAAAGGAGGTCAAATACATGGCGGTTTAAATAATTTGTTTTATTTTGCTTTTTTTTTTTTTTTAATTCTAGCAATCAATGTTGCACTAGGGGTTTATGTTCCATTGATATTGTCCTACGCCAATCAAAATATAATAATATACTTTATGTTCTCTTATTGAAGTACAAGGTTTGACTTGTTTTGACAAGGTATAGGTTGCATGGTAGTTAGCCTTTTTATCTTATAAATGGTATATTTTTTAAACCAATATACTTTATGTTTCATAGTAGAGTATCAAGTTTTAAGGTATAAGTTTGTTTATTTTATTTTTATTTTTATTTTTATTTAATGTATTTTTGAGGAAATTTATTGGCTTCTTTTCCTTCAGTCTAAGGATGGTACCTAGTGTAAATTAAATTTTGTAAAAGTTTAAAGCTTTGTCATGTTATTTATGGGAGTAGACTCTGGATGGGGAGGATAATACTCCATCACACAACCATTCGAGTTAAACTAATTGACAAACAAGGTATAAGTCATAAGGTAGCTAGTACCTATTTAATCTATATAAGTTGAAATTAGATTGGTGAGAAATTAGTGAAGCAAAATCAACCAATTACGGAATGTTATATCGTTTTATATTTTTTTATTCTTGAGAGCCATAATCTATAATCTCTATCATATATAACATTAGCCATGCATCCATAAAATTTGGTAGTGTTCTCATCTCAACGCACAAACATCTATATAAAATTAACCACGAATCATGGTGATGCAAGTTTCTACGAGGTTGAAGCTCTCGCCCAAGTTTTAAACTCCTAACTAATTCCCACAATCAACAGTGTTGTGAAGGATCATAACCAACTATACCAATGAGTGATTTTTTCATTGGAGGAAAACTAAGTCCAACACCTAATAGACACACACACTTAATTGAACCATGGTGAAATTGACGCCTAGGAGGTTGAAGCTCTCGCCCAAGTTTTTAATTTGTGACCAATTACAATAATAAGTAGTATTGTGAAGGATTGTAAACGATTCCACCAACAAATCACTTTAAGAGTGATTCATTAGAGGTAAGCTAAGTCCAACACCTAGTAGACATATGCACTTATTTGGCTCATGGTGAGGTTGAAGCTCTTGCCCAAGTTTTGAACTCTTGAACAATTACCATAATAAGCAATATTTTGGAGGATCATAACCAACTACAACAATGAATCACTTTAAAAGTAATTGATTGAATGAAATGTAAGTCCAGCACCCAATAGACACGCATTCATGGTGAAGTCAACACTCGAGAGGTCAAAGTTCTTGCCCAAGTTTCAAATTCATGATCAATTATTGTAACAAGTAATGTTGTGAAGGATCATAATCAACTTTACCAATAAATCACTTTAAAAGCGACTTGTTGGATGCTAGTTATGTCTAACACACAATAGACACACACACCTAGCTTGCTCATGATGGATTTGACATCTAGATAGTGGAAAATTTTACCCAGGTTTTGAACTTGTGATCATAGCCCATAATAAGTAGTATTGTGAAGGATCATAAGCAAATCCACCAATGAATGACTTTCAAAGTGACTCATTGTAGGTAGGCTAAGTCCAACACCTAGTAGATGAACACATCACCTACCTCACTGTGATGTTGATTCCTAGGAGGTCAAAGTTTTAGGTTTTGAGCTCGTGACTAATTACCACAATAAGTAGTGTTGTGAAAGATCATAACCAACTCCACCAATGAATCACTTTATATGACAATCATTCGATGCTAGCTAAGTCCAACACTTAGTAGACACGCACACTCAGTTGGCTCATGGTGATGTTAGCGTTGAGAAAGTTGAATCTCTTCCCAGGCTTTGAACTTGTGATTAATTACCATAATAAGAAATACTATGAAGGATCATAATGTACTCCACCAATGAATCAAATTAAAAGTGACTTGTTGGAGGCAAGTTAAGTCCAACACCAAGTGGACTCAAGCACCCAGTTGGCTAGTGGTAAAGTTGGTGCCTAAGAGGTCATAACTCTTTCTTAGGTTTTGAACCTGTAACTAATTACCATAATAAACAATATGGTGAAGGATCATAACCAACTCCTTCAATGAATCACTTTAAAAGTTACTCATTGGAGGGAGGCTAATTCCAACACCCAATGGACAAACACACCTAACTGACTCATGGTAAACTTGATGCCCAAGGGGCCAAAGCTCTTGCCTAGGTTTTGAACTTGTAACCAGTGACCATAATAAGTAGTGTTATGAAGGGTCATAACAAATAGATAGGCTTAAAAGTTAATGGCTCTAGTAATACTTGGGATTGACAGCTCAAGATTTACCACAACCTATTTCCATTATCAACTCAAGGTTGTAAACTTTCAAAATACCTGCACTGTATGCAATTCTAGGCTTTTCAATTTCTAGACTATATTCAATGCTCAATGTTATTTTTTGGGGGGGTTCTTTCTTGCACTCCAATGCTATGAAAATATGTATAGTAACTATGAAAATATGTGGTTACGAGGTTGACTACTCCATTCTTGAAAACAACTTCAACTTCATACGATCCTAACCATTGGGTGTGTAACATGCCTTTAAACTATTGAAATCTGGAATCATATAGTAGTACCCAATCTTATGGTTGAAAATATTTATCTTTGATAAGTCGATCATGCCAATGGGCATATTGTTGTTGCAAAGTTTACTATCACAACTGATCTAATAGGTTTGACTAGTTGAGATGATCCTATTGTCCAACATAAATATCTATTCCAATTCAACAGTTGTTCGAAGAGTTTTGATCTCAAACTCAATCGGAAAAATGACTATTTTCCATGAATGAGCTCATAAGGGGTGAATCTAGTTGATGTTTTCCAACTAGTGCGGTAGGCCCAAACAACTTCTGGAAGCCAATTTTCCCAATCTTGACAATGAAATCAAACAAACTTAGTTAAGATATTCTTAATTTCTCTGTTTGTGAATTCCACTTTCCCATTATCCTGTGGGTGGTATGGCATGGATTTATGTTTCTTGATTTGATAAAGATTCATAAGTTGAGCAGTCAATTTTGAAGTAAATTGGGCACCTTGATTTGAGACAATTTCCCCGGGTACTCAAAATCTTGTAAAGATACTTTCATAAAGGAATTTTTACACCCGCTTTTATCGAGTGTCCTTAAGAGGTTGTACTTCTACCTATTTGGTAAGGTGATCAGTGCACAAAAGAACATACTAGAAGTAATTATAAGGTCGGTTGATTGGTCCAACAAAGTCAATACCCAATTTCTTAAATGGTCCTAAAGATATCTGTGGTTGTAAGGGATTTTCCTTAAATTTAGTAGGTTGACCCAAGTGTTAACAAGCATCACATTATCTTACATATTCCCTATAATATTTATGAAGTGTTGACTAATAATAACCAATAGAGAGGATTTTCCTCATAGTCCTTTCTAAAGGAAAATGCCCTCCACGTGGCTTGTCATGGCAAGCCATTAATATGTCATACACTTCATCTTCTCAAATACATCATCGAAGATTCTAATATGTTATGAGCTTAAATAGGTATCCTTTAATCCAGGTGAACACTAAAGGGTCCACTCTTTCATATTAGTGCACACCATTCTCGATAGGTAAAATGTTGTGGCAACTTGCTTGCTACCGAATAGTTGGCAATGTTTGCAAACCAAGATGTTCTAACAGATACTACAAAAAGATGCTCATCAGGGAATGAATCATTCAATGGTTCATTATCTTCATTTATGCTTACTTGGGACAAAAAATATGCAACAACATTCTTCTGACTAAGCTTATCAAGTATAGTTATGTCAAATTCTTGAAGAAGCAATAACCAACGAATGATTCTACCATTAATAACAAGTTTGTTCATCAGATACTTGATAGTAGAGTCCAACACCTAGTAAACACACTCACACATCATTAGCTCATGCAAAAGTCGGTGCTCACAAGGCCAAAACTCTTGCCCATGTTTTGAACTTGTAACTAATTACCATAATAAGTAGTATCGTGAAGTATCATAACCAACTCCACTAATGAAGCACTTTAAAGTGACTCGTTGGAGGTAGGCTAACTCCAACACCTAGACTCATACACCTAGTTGGCTCATTATGAAGCTAACGCTTAGGGGTCCAAAGCTCTTGCCAAGGTTTTGAACTCACAACTAATTACCATAATAAGCAGTGTTGTGAAGGATTGTAAGCAATAAATCATATGAAAAGTAACTAGTTGTTGGTAGGGTAAGTCCAAAACCTATTAGACACATGCACCTAGCTAGCTCATGGTGAATTTTGTGTCCAAGAAGTTGAAACTCTTGCCTAAATTTTGAACTCGAATCCAATTACCATAGAAATTCCACGAGTTTTTAATGAAAAAACCATTAGTTGATTGTGAGCATATAATTGAATGGCAATCTTAGTTCAATTTCTTGCTTCTTAAAATATTTCCACCGATTGAAAATAAATTTTCACCTCAATCTCTATCATGTTGAAGTTTTAAATTAGAAATTCATTGAGAGCCCTTTCATGAAATGCCATGTATCTCGTTGAACCTAATTTGTTAATACTCAATAAGTTTGATTATGAAGATAACATGTCATAAAAAATGAATGTTTTCTTAGTGAACATCATGTCTTTGTATTAGAGCAAAAGTTTTACTTGTTTTAATAAGTATAAGTTGTGTAGTGATTAGTTTCACTATCTTTGTTTTATAAAAGTGTAAATTGAATTTGCAAGAAAACAATGATGCAAAACCAATAAACCATGGAAGATTATATTGTTTAAGTTTTAATATTAGTTATGCTTCTTAACATCTATGAAATTTTGTAGTGGCTTTGTTTTGATAAACAAACATCTATAGAAAATTGACCATTTGTCATGGTGATGCAGATATCTACCAAGCCAAAGGTCTTGTCAAAGATTTGAACTTGTGACTAATTACCACAATTAATAATATTGCAAAGGATCATAACCAACTACACTGATGAGTGAGTTTTTCATTGGAGGAAAGTTATGTCCAACACCCAATGAATACATACACCCAACTGGTTCATGGTGAAATCAATGCCTAGGAGGTTGAAGCTATTGCCTGAGTTTTGGATTCATGACTAATTACCATGATAAGTAGTATTGTGAAGGGTCATAGTCAATTTCATCAATAAATTACCTTTACAAGTGATTGAGTCATTAAAGGTAAGTTAAGTCGAATACCTAGAAGACATATGCATTCAATTAGCTCATGGTGAAGTCCACACATTAGACATTGAATTTTTTGCCTAGGTTTTGAACTCATGACCAATTACTATAGCTAGTAATATTTTGGAGGATCATAACCAAATCCAACAAGGATCATAGCTATAGTAATTTACTATAGCTAGTAAATTACTATAGCTAGTAATTTTTTGCCTAGGTTTTGAACTCATAACCAATTACTATAGCTAGTAATGAATCACTTTAAAAGTGACTCATTGGATACAGTGTAATTCCAACACGCACTAGACACATGCACCTAGCTAGCTCATGGTGAAGTTGGCACTCAAGATGTCAAAGCTCTTTCCCAGGTTTTCAACATGTGACCAATTGGCATAATGAGTAGTATTGAAGGATCATAACCAACTCCACCAACAAAGTCACTTTAAAAGTAACCTTTTGGATGCAAACTAAGTCCAACACCCAATAGGCACATGTATCAAGCTGGCTCATGGTGAAGTCGACATCGAGATAGTAAAAAATCTTGCTTAGGTTTTAAACTTGTGACCAACTCTCATAATAAACAATAGTGTGAAGGATCATAAGCTACTCCACAAACAAGTCACTTCAAAAGTTAGTCATTGGAGGTAGGCTAAGTCCAACACCTAGTAGATGCACACATCCCATTGGCTCATGGTGACGCTAGCCCAAGGGGCCAAAGCTTTTGCCTTGGTTTTGAATTGGTGACCAATTACCACAATAAGTAGCATTACGAAGGATCATAACCAACTCCACCAATGAATCATTTTACAAGTGACTCATTGGAGGTTGGTTTAGTCAAACACCCAATAGACACATGCATCTAGCTAGTTCATGGTGAAGTTAGTGCCAAGGGGGTTGAAGCTCTTTCCCAAGTTTTGAAATCATGATCAATTACCATAATAAGTAGTATTGTGAAGGATTGTAACCTACTCCATTGATGAATCACTTTAAAAGTAACTTGTTGGAGGAAGGCCAAGTCCAACCTCAAGTGAAGAGACACACCCCATTGGCTCATGGTAAATCCGGTGCTAAGGGCACCAAAGCTCTTGCATATGTTTTAAACTTGTGAGCAATAACCATAATACATGGTATTGTGAAGGATCGTAACCAGCTACACCAACAGATCACTTTAAAAGTGACTCATTGGAGGTAGACTAAGTCCAACACCCAGTGGACAAATGCACCCCGCTAGTTCACGGTGAAGTCAGTTCCCAAGATGTCAAAACTCTTGCCTAGGTTTTGAACTTCTGACAAATACAACATTAAGTAGTACTATGAAGGATCATAACCAACTCGATTAACAAATCACTACAAAAGTAACTCATTGCCCATGTTTCAAACTCATGACCAATTACCATAATAATTAGTGTTGTGAAGGAGCATAAGCAATGAATCATTTTAAAAATGACTCATTGGAGGCATATTGAGTCCAACATCTAGTAGACATAGGCATACAACTGGATTATGGTAAATTTGGCACCCATGATGTCGAAAATCTTGCCTAGGTTTTGAAGTCATAACCAATTACCATAATGACCAATATTATGAAAGATCATAACCAAATCTAAAAACAAATCAATTTAAAAATGACTTGTTAGAAACAAGCTAAGTATAACACTCATTATACACACACACACCTAATTGGTTCATAGTAAAGGTAAATCCAAGAGGGCAAATATCTTACCCAAGTTTGGTCAAATTTTAACATTATATGAAAATCTATTAAAATTATTAGGAATTCGACCACTTGTATACTATTGTATACTATGTAGTTCAACAATACTCTTATTTCAATTTATTACTTTTTGAAATATTTCCACGAATTGAAAATATATTTTTTGCTAAAATATTTTCTACAATTTAAAATATTTTTCACATTATTTTTTATCTCATTCAATTTTTAATATTATATTAAAATCCATTAAAATAATTAAAAAATTAATATTATATTAAAATCCATTAAAATAATTAAAAATTCAAAAAAATTGTGATGAATAAACAATCTCACTTAATAATAATCTTAATTAAATTTTCTACTTATTTAAATATTTCATTAATTGAAAATATGTTTTCTTAATTTTTAATTTAATAAATTTTTTACACAATATCAATATTAAAGTTTATTAATTTTTAGTAGTGTAGCCTGATTTTGGTTCCTGATCTGTTTAATCTCAATAAGTTTGATTCCTAAGATCTTACCAAAAAGGTATGCATCTTACTGAATTTACTTTATGTTCTCATTATTTGTTTAAACATCCCAGTCCAGGCTTGGTTTAGTTTATAAAAGTGAAAGTTTCATTATCATTTTCCATTAGTGGCATGGGTCTGGATAACTTGTCTTATTCAAAAGGCAATGGATATTGCACATGGCACACCTTTTATGTAACAATGGATACCATTTTCTCAAAGTGGGGAAGAGTCGAAGATTTTTCAACTTCAACGCTCAACTTTTCTACTTCCCTTTTTCCATTGTTGCTTTCATACATCAAATTGAAAGGACACCACAACCAACCACATAGAAGGCTCTACCTCTCCATCATTGTGAATAGAAATTCAATGTGACACAATGTGGGTTGACCTAATGTCTTCTTTTCACACTTTAATCCAACTTTAACACTAGACATATATGATCTTCTTTTTTTCTAAATTGGGGGATAGTTCACACGAACTAGAATACATTGAAGTAAGGTACTTGGTACGAAGTTTAGAAAATCACTCGTGAAAACTATCACAATCTATATAACATTTGTAGATATAGATAACAAAAGACATCTCTTTCATTTTTATTGTGGGATGATGATAGACATAGATAGGTTAAAATATCCCTTTTGTCTCGTGGATTCATCATAAACTTAGATAAGTTAAAACATACCTTTTGTTTGGTGGGATGATCATAGATATAAACATGTTAAAATATCCCTTTTATCTTTTATCTTATAGCATGAATATGGTTGAGAACTAAAATTTTATGATTATTGGGTATTGCCCATACAATTTTATCTATTTTATCTATCTTTCTTTTATAGATAATTTTAATATTTTAAACAAATAATCAAATCCAAACTAAGAACCATCAAAATCCTATACCTCCAAATCTCTACTAACTTACACCACTCACTGACATGTTAGATATGTGGTATTGGTATCAAGTAATACAAATTGAAAAAAAAAAAAAAAAACTTGTAATCAAAGTTGCCTCCATTAAATAATTATTTGTGAAATATTTTCAAGTTTCAAGCATGAGTGTTATTATATATATATTAACATAGAAAGAGGTAACAAGAAAGACGGGCGGGAAACGAGGATGAATAATCTACAACAATGGTGGACTTATGCTGTTGGGTTGGAGTATTGTGAGGATGGACCAGTTAATACTGGGTAGCAGTATAGTGAGGATGGACTGGTGCCATTTTTGGCAGAACTGGGCGATGATTTTTTCATATAGCAGCTCGCTACTCACTATTCCAGTTTGTTTTAGGGGTTTGATAGATTTTAGTTGTTTATTATTTGATAAGGTTCTAGGTGAACTGAGAGTAGTTTTACTAACTGATACTACATTTAGCACTAACACTTTCTCCTTGTTGTATAGTGGCAGTTGGAGTTATTACATATCTTTGTTGTTTAGTGGCAGTTTGGAGTTATTATTTATCAGGACCATGCTTTCTCGGGATCCTGGGCCCAGTCTACAGTATTTATTTCCTGTCTAGGAAACTGAACCGTTTTAATATACTTAGCTCAGTGTATTATAAGTGGTGGCCACATGTTACCCCCAGCTAACGCTAACATAGAGAAAAACATTTTAGATTTAATGAATGTGGAGAACGAGCTCGGGTGGCATTAGGAGGGTCTTTTCACAAAGATCGATTCAATGGGTGGTGTACTTTGCCCATTAACCCACACCGCTCCTCATCTGACCACCACTCTAGGCATTACGTCATCAAACCTGACATCTGCTCCAGGCCTTACATGCACCGAGGATTCGATTTATTCTAGACATTTCACCTTCCCCCCAACAACAAAGGGCCTTACATTTCTAGCGGACGGTCTGCCGACTGTTCATGATACACAGTGGGGCGATAAGGGTGGATACTCGTCGGATAGACTGAGAAAAACCCACAAGCCTCCAAACTCTACTGGTGTCCAAAGGAAAGTTTGGAAGGCAAATAGGAAGGTTATGAAAATGGTGTTGGGTCCAGACGTGGGTTTAGAAGAGGCTTGTAGATTGCCTCTCTATGGCTTGGTAGATAGATTTTCCTATACCTATTTGAGTAAAGGGCTTGTATTGGTATGGATTGATAAACAATGGGCTCCTATTCTCGGCTATTTGCCAGATGTACTCTTTCTAACGAAGGGTTGGATGGGATTCATCTGTAGAACCCTGGAAGATGCATCGCTTTTGCTAAATATGTTCTGGGTTCGTGGGGGAAGCAACTTAACGCTGAAATGATGGAGGGTGGCCTTTGACTCGACGACATAACATTTTCAGTTTCGTCACATGTGGGTACTATTGTCGGGTTTACCTATTCATATGTGGAATAAAAGAGCCCTGTGGGCGATTGGAGATGCATTAGGAAAGTTTATATCACTGGATTTACAGACTTTGGAGAACTCTTCAAGGAAAATGGGTAGAATATTAGTGGAAATGGATATTCATGGAGGGCTCCCAGAGGTGTTAGATATGGAATGGCGTGGGTGCCATTTTACTCAGAAGTTGGACTATCTTGGAATACCGTTCTGCTGCAGTCGGTGTCGCTACACTGGCCACCTCTGCCGAGATTGTTCTGGTAAGGTGTCAGAAGAAACATCGGAGGACTCACTTTTACAAAGAGAACCACCCAACTATGTTATAGAAGTGGATTCTTATGGTTGCGAGCCTTTACACTATGGTCCTGAGCTAGGAAGCTAGGTGGAGCCTCCAGAGTCTCTTACAGGTAAGTTAAAAATTTTGTGTCTTGCTTTATACTCATCTTTATCACTCTGGGAAAAGGACGCTTTAGAAAATTCACATTGGCTACATTTATCTACTACTGTAACTAAGGGACTTACTGAGGGTGGTATTGCTACTAAAAAACCTCCTATGGAGGTTTCGACGAGTTCACTTGACTTGAATCCCTCCCCAACCCTAGTATCTGAGCTTTTACCTTTACTTTCTCCTGGTTCTCCTATTATCCCACCTACAAAGCCACTTAAGTCCCCTTTACCATAGTTGTGTAGCTCTCGGGCTCAGGTAACTACCCCTGGCCACTCGTCGTCGGAGAATTTAGATACTATGTTGGAGCCGGGGTATAGAGAATCAGAAGAGGATGAGCCTACCCTCAGTGTGGTCCTTGACTATTTGATCCCCTTCATTCGGGACAATAACACAACCATTAAGTTGTTGACCTATTTGGGGAAGGCTATCATTGATCCTTCATCGGACTCGGGGGAAAATACCTTCCGGGCATATACTAAGGGGCTTGGGAAAGAATTTTCGTGGTCAAGAGGACTTGGCATAGAACATTCTCCTATAAAGACTCGAAGTACTCGAAAAAAACTGGCGGTATTATCTTCCAAGTCAGATGAAACTACCCCTTCCTCCACTGATAGTGGGGCTCTTAGAGCAATGAAAGCCCTGGCATGGGCTAAGTGATGTTATTACTATCCTTAAATATTAGAGGGATTGGAGGCACCCTCAAAGCGACCTCTGTTCGACGACTTTTGGATCATTCCCGTCCATAAATTATTTTTGTCCAGGAAACTTTGGTTATTGCAGAGAAAGCAAGATACTTAATGCACGTGTTACGCCCCTCCTGGGTTTCGTGTGTAGTAAATTATGTGGGTACTTCGAGGGGATTATTAGTCTCTTGGGATCCTAATTTATATGAACTAGTTCCCTATCTTACTATTGGTGGTATTTTGTTAGCATGCAGATGTTTTAAAGATAAGCGGGAGATAGCTCTGCTTAATATATGTTGACCGTGCATGGACCAGAAACTCTTCTGGCGGTCGGTGGCTGACATTGGCATTTTGGCTATCAAGAATTTGATCATAGCTGGAGATATGAATATTATTTTGTCCTCGGATGAGGTCCGGGGAGGATCCACTTGGCCGGGATTGTCAAACGATTTTTACAGAGATCTATTTCTGTCCAAAAAGTTGATAGATATTAAACCGACTAAATTGGTTCCTACTGTTGACCCAAAAATATGCTCTGGGCTCAACATGGTGTTTTACACAGTTACTTCTCCATAAAATCCCCTTGGTTCTATGGTTCCAGTCAAAGACAGTGGCGGGGGTCATAGTTACTATGGCCTCTGCCCTTGAAAGAGTATCAGTTGGGTGCACTCAGGGATTTGTGGGCCTTCCCATGACATTTCTTCCTCATGTCAAGGCTGTTCTATTCAAGGAGTACAAAACTGCCAAGTGGTAGGGATCGGGACAAGCTTTTCAACAAGCTATCATGAGCTTGATTCCGAGTCAGTATGACCCATATGAGGCGCGCAAAGTCAAAGTCACCCGAACGGGCAAAACCAATATATGTGGCTTCCTGGTCTGATTCTGTTCAGGTTATGGTATCAAAGGGAAAATCAAACCCATACATGGTGTAGGTCAGTGTGATACCTATCCAACGGTATATCCCGTGCTTGGTTTCGACCCCCAGTTAGTGAGAACGAGCCTTCGCAAGTTTATGACCACTTTTGGACATCAAATTGGTTGCAGTGCTTCATGGTTTAAAATTGGTGGGTAAAGAGTTATAAATCAGATATTCAGCAATGCCATGCTGTAATAGACTCAGACACCTT
>ML794370.1:15306-29004 GCA_009831015.1 Picea engelmannii
CTAGGACTACTCTTCATATACTGGTTGGCACAATTCCGGGATGTGTTTGCCTGATCGGGATAACCTTCAAAATTGTGTGGTGGCCAAGGCATGTGATTAAAAACAAAAATTGATCAATAAAATATTTTAAAGTCAACCTTTCGTCAGTCCACCTTTTCCATTCACAAACCAAAACTGAAGTTGTGTACGCTTTCTGTTATATAATAGCTGTAACAGCTTATTACAAAGCTGTTCATCCACTTTTACAACCCTTTTTTGACTTAACAATCTTCCAGGATCACTTCCCGGGTCACCCCGGGGGGTTTTGAGCCATTTTGGGCTTGTTTCTTTGCTTTGAAGGCTTCGAACAACTTGCTGTTCATAATTTACAGCCATTTAAAAGTACTTGGCTGTAGCTTTTAAACCCCTTTTCCACCCTTGTTTCATACCCATTTGCTTAAAGACTTCATTGGTTATTTACCCAGGATACTGGTTTACCCCGGTGACCCATTCTGGGACAGTTTCCAACACTTTAAGGAAGTGAACAGCTCGCTGCCCACTTTGTTTAGTTCGCTGTCCTAAAAATCAGCGAGCTCATTTTCATCCCATTGTCCATAAATTTCATCCCCCAGGCCATTTCGGCCATCCAGGAAGTTAAGGAAGGATAACACCCAGGGTGGGTGGTCTTGAGAACGACTTTTTGTAAGTATTTCACCTTTCTTCTTCCCCTTCTTTACCGCCTCAGGCGAAGGACCACCTGAGGTGCGGGTAGCCTCTGCCTCGTGCCGAGCTACCAAAGGGGCTGTAACCGACTTCACAGCCGGATAGGTCGGATCCGTCCCTACGGACAGATTTTGCTTATAACACCTACTTGGCGGAACATACATTCTGGTCATGAAGAGGTAGCCAAGAGATTGGACAAATGTCTAGTTTATGAAGAGTTATTATCTGTTGTTGGAATTTATAGGTCGTGGATCGAGTTTCCATTTATCTCTGATCATGGTCTTGTCTTTTTACAGTTGGAGATTCCTCCCTTTTACAAGGCCTATCCTTTCAAACTAAATGCCCATTGGCTAAATGAGCAAGATTGTGTGGATTTAGTTCATAAGATCTTGAAGGATCCAACCCTCTTATCTGAAGGTGGCAGACAAAACAAACTAGTTTGGAAATTAAAAGTTCTTAAGACTCATACAAAACTGTGGTATAAAGCAAGTATTGCCAGAAACAAAGAAAAATTGAGGAGCCTAGAATCTGGTATAAAGGGCTCGATTATGCGATTGGTTGACAATTCCTCAAATCTTGAAGAAGAAAAACTTCTTCAACATCTAGAACTCGAAAGAAATAATGTATTAAGAGGTTTAGAAGAACAATGGAGACTTCGTAGCAGGGCTATATGGTTGGTTAGCGCGGACAATAATACTATTTTTTTTCACAATTATGCTAGCCACAATAGGATTTGAAAACATGTCTGGGACATCACTGATGGAAATGGCATTAAATTATCAGAGCGGGGATCCTTAAGGGAGGAAGCGGTTCTTTATTTCAAAAATTTCTACAAATCTTTGGTTACCACGAATACTGCTGAACAAGTCAAGATAATTGAGTTGTTTCCCTGGATGTTAAGTGTCGATGAATCATGTACACTATTCAACCCTGTTACAATGGAGTAATTAAAGCATGTCCTTTTTCAATTCAAAAGAGATAAGAGCCCAGGGCCGGATGACTGGATGATTGAGTTTTTTACATTCTTTTTTTATTTAGTTGGGGAGGATCTCCTCGAGATGGTGGAGGAATCGAGAAGGTCGGGCTCTATTGTGGGAGGTTTAAATTCGACATTTCTGACTCTGATTCCAAAGGCTAATAAACCAGCTACCTTTGATGATTTTTGCCCGATATCTTTGTGCAATTTGTGTTATAAATTGATATCAAAAATCATTTCAAATCGGATCAAACTGATACTTTCTAGTTCACTATTTGCTGAACAGTTCGGTTTTTTACAAGGTAGAAGGATTCAAGACGCTATTGGCAGAACTCATGAAAGTTTACACAACATAAAGAAGAAAAAATTAAAATCTCTGGTATTAAAAATGGACTTAAGGAAGGCGTATGATTGTATTGATTGGGAAATTTTAAGATTGATCCTATTGAAAGTGGGTTTTGGGATCCAGATGACAAACTGGATCATGAGCTGTGTGACTTCATCATCCTTTGCAATTTTAATTGATGGTGAGGCTACAAATTTCTTCAGAAGTGGCAGGGGATTGCAACAAGGCTGTCCTTTATCTCCATTGTTCTTTATCTTGGTTATGGAAGGCCTCAGTCTATTACTGAAAAACAACATCAATGAAGGCACTCTTATAGGTATAAAAGTATCTCACATGTATAAGATTATTCATTTACTGTTTGTGGATGATGTACTAATTATGACGAGGGCTACCTTACAAGAATGGTGGGAAATCGACAAAATTATCATATTATTTTGTAAAGCATATGGGCTATTGGTAAATCAATCAAAGACTACAGTTCATTATGAAGGCCTTTCGGATGCTGAACTTGCTCCTTTCAAGAAATTTCTTCCTTATACCTTTAGTTATCTCTCATCCGACTTCAGATATCTGGGATACTTTCTAAAGACTGGCGCACATAGGGCTGAAGACTGGGATTGATTAGTTGTCAAATTAACAAAGAAGTTTGGTTTATGGTGCAACAGGTGGCTTACTTTGGGTGGTAGATACATTCTAGTTAAAACTGTGTTGGAAGGTCAACTCGTATACTGGATGTCGATGGAAGCAATTCCATGCACGGTTTTAAATAAGATCAGAAAATTGATGTTTCACTTTCTCTGGAACGATCATAAAGATACTCAACAATACCACCTATGCAGGTGGGATACACTTTCTAGACCTAAGAAAAATGGTGGTTGGGGGTTCCAAAACCTTGTTCTTTTTAACATGGCCTTAACTGTTAATACTCTATGGCAGGTTCTAATGTAGGATGACATTTGGAATAAGGTATTAAGGGATATATATTTGTCAAACATTATAGTTATCAATTGGTATAAGCTGACATCACATAAAATTTGCTCTGCATCTAGAATTTGGGCTAGTCTTGTGTGATCTGTACATGTTATAACCCACTGGCTCAGTTAGTGCCCAGGTTCGGGACATCTCATTAATATTAGTAGAGATCAAATCTTAGGCATAGGTGACAGATCCTTTCTCTCGGAAGACATTATCTCTCATTTAAAACAAAAAAGGATCATTGTTTTGGCTCAAGCCTCAGTTGCCCAGGATCCCTTTACTTTCTCTGAGTCACGGATAAGCAACGAGGATTTGGGCTTATCGAGAACTCTAGCATCTGAATGGGATAACTACTGTAGTGATCTTACTGGCACTGGTGTATGGCTCCATGATACAAATGATACTCTACTCTGGATGGGAGGAGACTCCACAGGAAACATAACTGTAAAAAACTTTTACTTTGCCCTCATTTCTACTCAGGATTATCCGATCTGGACTGGATGGAAGGTAAATTTATGGAAATGGAACCTCCAACTGAAGATTAAATTATTTATCTTGATGGCAGCTGAAAATAGTATTTTATCCTGGGAAGTCTTACAAAAAAGAGGTTGGCAGGGAAAAAATCTGAAGATATCAACCACCTATTCCTTCACTGCACTTTCACTCAGACAGTTTGCGCCATAATTTCATTTTTACTAAAATTTAAAAAACCTTGGGATGAAATTTCCTTTAATGAATGTATAGCCTCTTGGACAAAGGACAAGACCTTTTCAAAAAATCTAGCTACTCTTACCTGTTAGTATATTTGGATTGAGAGAAACCAAGTAATATTTGATGAGAAAGATCCATCGGTATGGGCAGTGGTATATAAGACACTAGGAGTGCTCAACATCCGTCCTCAAGCACAAAAATTGATCACCAATAGAACGTGTCTGATCATATAGATTGAGGGTTATACTACTGCATATTTTGATGGGGCGTCCATAACAAGTGGCTTGATTTATGGAGCTGGGGGAGTCATTAAAATTCTAGAGTTGAATGTTTACAGATGGTTCATCAACTACGGGGAAAGAACAAATGCCAAAACAGAGTTGATGGGTGTATAGGTCACTCTAACACTTGCAAATCTTTGGAATATTCCAAAGTTAGAGTTGATGGGGGACTCAAAGGTGATTATAGATTGGTTAAATCTTAAAGGTAATTTACATGCTATCGACATCGAAGGATGGAAGCACAGAACCAAGGATTTGACTACTATATTCCATGAAATTAGCTTTCATCACATTTTCATGGAATTTAACAAGGAAGCGGATCAACTATCTAAACAAGCCCTCCTGAAATCGAAAGGCATATTAACTTACTTCACTTGGGAAAATGGGACGACAAGTCCACATTCTCATTTAAATCTTTTTTAATTTCTCTTGTTTATGAGTTGGTTCAGGATGTTGGATCATGGTTTCAAAGTCTTTTGAAGTTTTTGAGGAGATGAAGTTTTAATGTTTAGCATTTTCTATGATATAATGATTTTTGTAAAGATCCTTTTTGGATAGTATTTGAGACACATTAGTGTCTAGATGGAGCCTATTTGGATATGTGATAGAATAGTACTAGTTGGATCAGTAGAGATCAATTTTGATCAAGAATCGTTGCAAATGTAAAAGAGATTATGCACTAATATAATGTCGAGCGAATTTTCTATTGGAAAAAAGCATGAGTGAAACATTAAAAAAAACAAAAAAACAATTGATGATAATGGTTAATGTCCACTGAGACCAAATTTGGTTTATTGGACCTTAAGAAAGATA
The DNA here is from genome assembly GCA_009831015.1 of Picea engelmannii. Classification (NCBI taxonomy): domain Eukaryota; kingdom Viridiplantae; phylum Streptophyta; class Pinopsida; order Pinales; family Pinaceae; genus Picea; species Picea engelmannii. Next base: position 20,111 of record ML794370.1, read on the forward strand.
AGGAATTATTTGGTTTTCTTTAGAATTTTATTTTTGTGCTCGAAAAGATTTAATAGAAGCTTTCCTAAATCACCATAGTTTTGATGAGTTAAAAGGTTAAGAAGGTTGGTATTATAACAAATATTTTGAAATTGTGATCTAATGTGGGTGTACACAAGCCATTCTAAGAGAAAGTGTTTTTCATCTTCAACCCTCTTAGTGTCACAAAGATAAATTCTTTTGATCCATGATGTTTTAGGAATTTTCCAACTCCCTGTTTCACTATGGAACTCATGAGAGTTTGCTCTTATTTTAGCGATGTTGATTTTCTTCTTTACATTAGTTAAAACATAGAGATAATTTTGATCTTCTAGATCAAAGTTGATCACCTCCTTATAGTGTCTTAATTTTATTTAATCTTCTAATTCTTTATTGCACCATAATTTCTCCTTAAATTTAGATGTAATAATATTTTTTATATTGTTGTGATTCTGCAGAGTAACCTCTTCCTTTATTCCCTAGTGATTTAGCCAAGACTTGGCATCTTTATGCCAACTCCGCTTGAGTGATAGTTGGTCTTGACTAGAGTTTGAAGCAACATTGGGAAGCCTCTTGTCTTCCATGTTGTTTATCTTGTTCTTGTACATTAGGTACCTTGTCATAGCTATGTTCTCAATGGGGGAAATGCTTGTTTCTATGAGGAGGATAGGATAGGGCGTATTGAATTTAATTTTGAGATTGTAAGTTATATAATGCTTTTGGATTTGCTCTATCTTTCTCCACAATTCTCTAGAGATATTGTATCCATAGACTTCACAACCATATAATATAACAAGAGTGACAAGAGTCTCAAAGAGAAGTTTCTTATCCCATAGCCAAAAGTCCACTGATTACAACTGTCTTAATGTCCATGACAAATTTTTCACCCTCCATTCATCATTTACTCAATGTTGTAATTCTAGTTAATCTTGTGATGAAGATCGATTCCAAGATATTTATATGGAGTCACTTCCTCCAAGATGTTGTTGTCATAAAAAAAACTAGCGTAAGTGATATTTTTGGATTATCTTAACTTTTGTTTTTTCAGTGTTAACAATGATACATGTACTTGAGCAGAAATCCTTGTGGATTTTTAGTTGCTTTTTGAGATCATAGTGACTCCTCACCATAAGAACAATATCATCATCATAAAGCAAAAGGATGATGACTATACCAATGAGAGTCAAACCAACACAACCTACGTCTTCCATACAACCCTCTAACTTGAATATATATATGCCAAAAAGAGTAGGAGACATGGGACAACCTTGTTTAACTCCTATGTTACAATTAATTTCTTTTGACCAAACCTCAGTGTTCCTAAACTTGGCAATAATGTTCTCGTACAACCTTATCACAGTAGCTCTCTACTAGAGAGGGAATTTTATCTCTTATAATGTAATACCCCTGTTTCCCCCAACTTGTAAATATAACTATAATTCGCCATAAGACCGTGGAAGATTAAATATGTGTGACTGATGGATTTGATGGACCTTTTGTTATAAAAGGTAATGTATGTATTTATGTTATTAATTAAAATGGATAGTGTTACATAACTGCTGAAAGGGTCGTTTGCCAAGATAGATCATGATGCTATGAAAGAGATGGTGAGGGGAACCAAAAATTGTTGAGATAACCCCCACCAAACCAATACCTCATTGGAGTTAATTGCTCCGACCCAGAACAATCCTATGACCCAGAAATGAATTACTAGTCAAGCTGGTAGTTGGAAAAATTCCTCCTCAAGAGTTAATGAGGAGATGGGGCAGAGTAACCATCTGCAGGGCTTCCAGACCTGACCATGAGCTAGGGATTCAGACCCACACAACATTGCCTAGGAAGGAAAGAAAAGAGGTAATTCACGGGAAAAAGGTAGATCTGTTAGGAAGCAGAGTTGAGAGAAGACCTCCAGAAGAGACTAGAGCACTTGCAACTCTCTAGTTCAAGGGAGAACTGAGAAACAAGCTCGTTTTGGGTGCAAGAAGCTGTTGGTAGTGTTTTCAGTCCAAGCTAATAAACGAGGTTGACTAGTGACTGTGGAAGTACTCGTGCAGACCCCCTTGCTTGGTACAGAGAAAACAATTGTCAAGATCCTATGGGAGGAGGAGAGTAACCTATGTCCCTGACTATTGTGGAGAAAGAACAAAGAGTCTCTCTCAGAGCATCATGGTCTAGCTCGGGGGTGACCAACGGTAAATCCATTCACTAGTGGTTGTGCCTATAGTCGGGTGGAAACGGGCACCCCTTTCAATAGTCACTTTACGTTTCTGATTTTCTGATAAGTATTTTCATACTCTGTGTATTGGAATTGAAATGATGTTTGAATATACATGTCTATGGATAAATAATGAACTGAATGATTAAGGTAGAAATGCTCATTGTCTTTCTATGAATTTCATAGTTTGAATGGTCTTCTTTTTACCTCAACTTAGCAGCCATAGAGTTATGGGATGTGAGTCTGCAAGAAATTCAAGGTAGGGTTAACTAGAATGCTTATGGCCTGTCAACCTCTTGAGTTTACCTTTGTGGGAATACCAAGATCAAACTCTGTGAAAGGAGGGAACCTCCCTCAGACCCTTCACCTGTGTGATCGAGGGATCATGTTCATGGCCTTAACGAATTCATGTCTAAGAGATTAGTGTGTAGTCCACGAGAATTTTCAGAGGACCCATATGACCAAGGTTTGGGAACCCTACGCTAGGCCTGAAAGGAGCTAAGCCCTTTTCTAGCTTCGAAACTCCAGGAGTTCGGAGCTCTTGGGTTCTACAACCTTACCATTTGCAAACCGATTGAAGGCAACTTGTGTTATGGTTACCCACAAGGTTGAATGATGTATGGTGGTTTTCCCTAACCATGGCAGATAGACATGTTCCACTGTTAAACCATCACCCATTTTCCAATCGTGAAGTGACGCGAGCCGCATATCCGAGGGTATTCGGGAGTCCCCCTAGCCATTGGATCTACGCTAAGGTAGGTTCGACATTGACTACTTCGGGAGAACATAGGTGTTATAATACCAAATTACCTAAACGTCGGAGTTACGAATTGACATAAACCGTGGATCTGGGGAGTCTGTTAGGAACCCCTCTTAACTTTCAGATCAACTAGTGGAGGGGCTTGTGTACGATACTTCTGTGAAGTCCTACTTCGAGAGAGTGAAGCATCCATAACGTCGAAACCTTCGAAGGCCGAAGCCATGAAGTAACGAGGACTGTAGATCTAGGGACCCTTCGGGATCTCCCTTGACCGTTAGATATAGACTGTGGTTAGCTCGACGTTGACCACTCCACGAGAAAGAAGGAAGTCACACCACGAATCCCTCGAATGGCGTAGTTACGAAGTAAAAGAGGTTGTAGATCCAGGGGTTACGTGGACACACCTTGATTGTGAGATCGAAAGGCTTAGAAGGCTATCAGTCCAAGGTGACGTGGACCCACATTTGACATGCCACGTGTCACGTGTCACCTGTATTTGCACGTTTCACAAACCCTATGTGCCCATTAAAATGTGACACTTGTCACCCACTGAAGAGGCCATGTGTCATCTCTGCCTTTCCGCATGTCACCCCTGGCACACACTTGATTGGTCCATCTGGCAGGTGGAGTGTTTGGGACCCACCTGTCCTTGCCTCTGCGTTTAATATGTCACCACATGTGAGGGTGGACCCTTCGAGAGTCTGAGACTTTGGAACTCCGAAGGTTTAGGGGGTAGTGTCGTAGATAAGTTGAAAGGCCCAAAGGTTGGAGCCATGTGGAGAGATTTCAGGCTTCGTCGGGAGTTCGGGAATTCAGGACTCCGGAGGACATGCGTGCAGAATGGAAAAGGGACGTTCAACGCCCAAGCGCCGAATGTCGAACTCCCCTCTAGCCTGTGTGTTAAATGAGGATTAAATTGCACTGTTGGATTAGACAGTGGATGGACTTCCCCCGTGGATGTAGGAACTTGGCATGGTACAAATGAGGTGGGCCCACGTGGACGCCACATGACCCATGTCTGAGAATGCTCAAAGAACTTCGGGAGGCAATAACGTGCAATCCAAAGCTCAGTTTTGAGCCTGGTAGCAGTTGTTAGAAAGCCACAGTTTTGTAGAAGAGGATGGAGACCTCAGAGAGATGATTCAAGATGATTAAACTAAGCAAAATTTTGATGCCCCATCCCTTTAAGGGTACTTAGGGGTTGGGTGTGTTACAAATTGTTATTAGAGTAGGCAACAACACTTGGCCTGCTTGGACTCATGAACGAGTCGCTTACAAATATTATTAGAGACCCTATCTTACCCCATTCCTAAGAAGCTTATTTAAGCCTCTACTGAATGAAGGAATGAAACTTTCTACTGTTGTATATGTTTTGAAAAATTTGAAATGTGTGTTGTTCATAAAACTAGTAGATCATTAACTAATAGACAAAGTTTTATCAGCGCTCAAGTAGTCAATGTACCACAAGAAAACTATAGCATAAAGGATGGTGACACACCATGAATTGGGGGAAAGCTCCCACAATAGAGAGGAAGAATTTTATGAAAGGAGGGCGGTGGAAACCCGCTCATATTTGTCCGAAACCGTAAGAAGCCTCACGACATAATTACAGAGTTGTAAGGATGACAATGAAAGGTTTATAAAAGACCAGGAAAAGCAAACTGAAATTAATGCAGTCTTACTGCAAAGCTTGTCAGATATACAAAGGCATCTGGAACATGGACCAACAAGCAGTCCTGCAGACAGACATCGTACTAAGAAAACCCAAAGTCTACCTGAGATAATAAAGCATGGTCCTGAAAATGGCCACACAAGGAGGAGCAGCTCAAAGAAGGCCCAACATGGAGCCAAGAGACACTCATCAAAAGAATCTTCTGGTGAGGAAATTGACCACTCCAAGGGATATTCTAGTAGTGAGACTAGCTCACATTCCCAAAGGAGAGGAAAGAAGAGGAAACAATCCAAGAGTCATGACCTTGAAGAGTTCAAGAAAGCCAAACCACCCACTTTCGATGAAGAAATCAATAAGGGGGAAGAAGAAAAAGTTTGGCTACTTGGCTTGAAGAAGTACTTCAGAGTTCATGACTACTATGAGAATTTAAAAGCTTGAATAACCATTTTCAACCTGAATGGAAAGGCCCCCATTTGGTGGGAGGGCCTTACGAATGTGAAAGGAATCCATGAGAAGGACCTGCTATTGAAAAAATTTGAGAAATATTTCAAGAATAAGTACCTGTCAGAGAAATACTTTGATGGGAAGACCAATGAGTTCTATGAACTCAAGTTAGGAAAACTCACAATAGATGAATATATCAACAAATTTCTTGAGCTGATAAGGTATGTGCCCTACATAAAGGATGAAAAAGTAAAGATGCAATGATTGATTAGTGGAATACTTTAGTCCTTTCAGGACATAATTGAGTTTGATGAGCCGAAGACTTTAGAAGACACTATTCGAAAGGCAAGGTATTTCTATCAACAATTAAAGAATAAGACATAACCTCATGGGGACTAGAAGAAGAAATGTAGTCCAGGATTCAAGAATAAGGGATCAAACCCTCCATATCTAAGAACCATGGAAAAGTTTCTAAGATGAGCCTTCCTACTAAAAGTGTATATCAACAAAATTTACCCTCTCAGAGTGGAAATAAACCCTTTCGAGCAGCCTCGGGTAAGACTTATAACACAAAGAGAGAACCCTTCAAATGTTGGGGTTGTGGAGAAGAACATCTGTTGAGGGACTTCCCACATAGGAAACATAACAATAGGAGGGTCTACAATGTCCAAGAGGCTACCATAGTTAATGATGTGGCTAGGAACATGCCACAAATTTATGCAGCATTGGATAATAGACAAGATGACCACCAAGCTTCAGTGGTGGAGATGGAAGGTATGATTTCCAACCATTTAGTTTCCATTTTAATTGATGCTTGTTCTTATTTGAGTTATGTTTCCCCTCAAGCTGTTGAGAAATGTAAATTGCAACAAGTTAAACATGTTAAATCATGGATGATACAACTAGCCACTGGAACCAAAAGAAAAGTAACATAGGTCATACTAGCATTCCAATTCATTATGAATGGGTTACCCACCCAAGCAAACCTAAACATGCTCCCTTTAGGGTCTTATGACCTGTTGATTGGCATGGATTGGTTGGCTATTGATCTGAAAAGATCTTTTAAAGACTATGGTTGAGTTTTAAAACATGTGTTCTTTAACCATTTAGGAATTGACAGGTGGATGAGTCATATTGTGAGACGTGGAACCACTACAAGGGTGAAATGTGGCACGGGCTGATGTGGCAAAGTCTGTACAGTTGTACGACACGTGGCAACTGAGTGACGTGGAAAGTACAGTGGATGTTGACTGGGCAGACATGTAGGCAGACAGGTGATCGAATGTGATAATGAAACGTGGCTGGTTGATGGCAAATAACATGGTGCCACGTGACCCAATCTTGGGCTGCCACGTGGCACCCCTCCATTGGTCGGTTGTTTGGAAAAAATTTGTGACTCAAGGGGAGTCAAACCCGTGACATTAGGTCTAGGCGGCGAGTGACTTGGTAGGGTTGGGCTACCAGCCCGCCCTCAATGTGACTTAACATATCTAGTTTCAATATTATATTTAAGGTTGAATGGTTGTATAATTGGTGGAGTTAAGGGTTGGGGCCTAGCCCTAGCCCCATTCCACCAATTCAAAATAATTCTCGGTAGATTTTAAGTAAAAAATACTATTTTCCCTTCCCATTATTTTGAGTGGTTAGAAAAGAACCAATTCATAATGTGTTTAGACTACAACCATAGACAACAATAAATTATTTACGAAATTTATGATACTCCTAGCATAATAGAGTATGTATTTTCAAAAGTGTGTGAACTAAATGTTTTTGTTTTAGGGAAATAATTGTTTTATTACACATAAGTAATTAATATATTTGTCAATTGGGTCTAACCAAAGTGGTTGTGTGATGGAGTGTTATCCTCCCCACCCAAGTTATTTTCTTGTAAGTGTCATAAGAAAGCTTTGAGCTTTTATAGAATCTGGCTTACATTGGGTACCATTCTCAAATTGAGGGGAAGTGCTTGGCGGGTTTCCTTGAGAAATGCATTATGTGAAAAAATGAAGAAAAAATAAGAAGTAATTAAGATATTTATTGAAGCCCGATGGGTTAGATCGAGTGGTTGAGTGCTATGAAAACAAGCAGGAGGTTGCAGGGTCAAGTCCCTAGTCTAGCTGCTTCTGTGAATATTGTGGGCCTCACTCGATGTACCTGCTGGGTTAGATTGGCCAAAACTACATTGAGCTAGTTTACCCTAAGTACCATACTTAAAATGAGGGGAAGTGCTTGATGGATTTCCCTAGATTTATACATTTCATAAAAAAATAAAATATTATATTTATTGAGCTTTATATGTACTAGAGAATAAAATAAATAACTATAGTGGGTGATAAGACAAAATGATAATTTTTTGGAATGTAGTGATAAATCGTCAACTTGGTATAACATTGTCTGAAGTGGCTCATGGGTGGTGGCCTTATATTGTTTGCATCATTTTGCATTGATCTCTTTACCAAGAATGTTCCTTCTCCCTCATGTTGGCCCTGATACCTCGTTCCATGCATGCTAGCAATGAATGTCCCCTACATAAGAGGTGGAAGACCAAGTGGCATCCTAGTGAGGCAACCCACCTCCATCATTTCTTGAATGGAATTGACATGGAATTCACTGGACAAAATTGGTCGAAACATTGAGGCCCTCCTCTATATTTGAAAGTAAATGATGTTTTCAACTCTCAGGATGATGAAGATCACTAGGACAACATAAGGTGAACTCAAATGGATCAAGTTGTTTTGGCAGAGTAAAGTTTCCCTATTTGGTAGATGCAACATGTTTGATTTATGATTTTTTCGATAGGGAATTTGTTAACAGTATGGATTGTTTTGGAACAATATAAGAATATATTAATCATAATATAAAGAAATCCCATGTGGATGGAAAGAGGACAAATGAGGAGGGGCTATCTTCTAAGAGTGGTAAAAGTAGGTTTAGTGAGGGGAAGTATGTCAATCAATGCACATGTCTATCAGTTTACTACTTAAATAGTGGGTTAGCATAAAATGAAATCCTGTGATATTTTTAGATTTTTTAGGTATCTATAGAGGCATGGTTGTGAGATATGGATTTGTAGCTCACTAAGAGGCATTTATATCATCATGTAATAACATTTAGGTTGTTTAGGATAAGGTTGGGCTTTTATTCAACACAAAGGATGGCTTAATAATGGCATTGGAATGCAGGTCAATGGGCACCCATTTGATAGTCACAATGGTGTTTATAGAAAGTTCAAGTTGTTTCTCTTTCTAATTTAGTTCACACACTATTGAGGTAGATTTTTGGGTCATGCTTAGGGAGAATCATATGTGTAATTTAGTGTGGATTGGGTGTTCATTTTAGTGCTTATTTTTTAGTAACCTCAACTCAAGGGTGGCAATCATGATGAGTTACCTATGGTTGGGAGGAAAATCATTGCTTCCTTTGACATTCCATATGAGTTAAACCCATCTTCATAGATAAGTAGTTTGTTGTGATTTATTCCATCTATGATTGATTATTGTTATGTGATGTGCATTAATTGTTTAATTTGGTGAATAACTTGCAAAGTTTTATATACATATATTTATACATGTATTATTTTAAAATTCCTTGTCCAAGTGGAATTATTAAGTTGGTGAAACTTGGGTGTTGTTAACCCCCTTATTGGGGTTCAAGTTTCCAAACTGAGATGTTTTCCCATTATAGACCACTTATTCTTATTCTAGTGCTTTTGTTTTAGGTGTGGCCATGTTCAAGTCTTGGGAAACTTGGACATAACAGATACCCCCCAATTATTGTTGGATTAT
>ML794370.1:29055-84973 GCA_009831015.1 Picea engelmannii
AGTGGAGGATGAATAGATAATGAGAAATTATATCACTTATTAATCCTTTAAACCACAATGTATGTTCCTTTAACTTATTCAACCATATTCATTTGTTCATCATCAATATATTATTGTATCATAAACATTGGCATTCATCAATGCATAATAAACAATAACAAACACATCCACACAATGCACAATACACCAATATTTACGTGGAAACACTATGCAGGAGAAAACCACATAATGATTTTCTTATATGTCAATAATTACATTTAAGGAAGCACCAAATTCCAATTCTCTAGCTCCAACTGGAAGGAGGCTCCAACCCCCTAGTTTCTCAGTCCCCAACCCGAAGGAAGCTCCAACTCCCTGGGTTCTCTGGCTACAACCACCTAGTTCTCGGGATTCAACCTAAAGGAAGTTCCAACTCCCTGATTCTCCAGCACCAACTAGAAGGAGGCTACAACCCCCTTTCCTTGCCCTGTCTTGCTTCCATGAAATATAAATGTCAAATAACTGATGGAACCACTGCCACACTGTCACTGTGAAATATACCATTGTAAATCTATACCAATATGTGCCAACAACTTGTAACCAACCTGTATCATGAACCTATAATCAACCTGTACCAACATATACCAACAACCTCCAACGCATGTACCGGTTGTATGCCTCAACATATATGATCTATGTAGCAATTAAAAACAACAACAAAGCTCAAGGACTATGCCCTAGCTCTCAGAACCATATCTCATACAAGATGTTTCCTCTATGTGCAATCTCTCACAACTAATCCTCAACCATAGATCAAAAGATATGCTAATATGAACCAACAATACACCAACAATATACACCAGTATATCTTACTCAACAACAAGTGCTAAACCTCCAACAAGGCATTCACCAAAATTCTCAAGAAAAGCCCTCAACTAATCACATAGATCCAACTCAAGACAAACACATTGACATACCTCTTACTTTTCTGTAGCTGCGGATCTATTACGGATATGTTTCTGTAACTATGATTATGTTGTCGCGGTTTTTCTAGTGCGATTCTGCTGTCGCAGTTTTTCTATAGCGGTTCTGCTACCGCGATTTTTCTACCGTGATTCTGCTGTTGTGGATTTTCTACCGCAATTTTGATACCTCTGCAACAATGAGAGATTTGTTGTCGCTTTGCTTCACTGCCTCATATTTGCGTAGCTTCAGATGTGACAATGAAAACATGCAAATAACCTTTCACAAATGATATTCAATGAAGTTCAATAGTGACAAATGAGAGAGGCTTGTCCTTTCCATTATTCTCTTCATGTCTTCCTCTAGAAGTTTCCTTGCAACAACTTTACCCCTTTTTCCATCTTCTAGGGTTAACCCATTAACCCACTTTTGTCCACTTAACCACTTTGACTAATCAACCTGTTAGTCCCTAAAGTTGCACTTGACTGTGCGAGGGCAAGCTAGGGCATCATCGAGTTATTGCAAAAGTGTTTTAAAGGTTTTTATGGTTTGTTTTTTGAATAAGGTGGTTGAAAACTGGCTCAAGGTTTAAAATAAATGAGAAATTCAGAAAAAGAATAGATGATATCCCACTGAATGGTTAATGGGTAGGCACATAGATGTATTAGACAAATCAGAAAAAGAGAAAGTGAAGTTTTCAATTTGTCAACCTCATAATAAATTCTTATCTCAAAATATCATTAAGAAACAAGAACATCAACTTGAAATCAAAACTTGAAAATAATCACCACGACAAAATCTTTAATGTATCAATTGATAGTCAAGAAAACAAATGCATTGCAATTTGAATATTGAACTCAAGCATGAAGATAGAAGAACATAGTAGAAAAGAGAATCTAACCATCCATATGCCTTTGCTATTAAGTATCAAATAGAACAGGATTGTCTTTACAAGGAATTTCAAAACGGATCCCTCAGATCTCCAATTTTTCGACCTCAACAGAGTCTTTTCTCTACCTATTTAAACTATCGAAAATATATCAGATCCTAATTTCTAGCATGCTATCAATGACTAGATTTGATTAGCATCTATCTACTAGAGAGGTTAGCTTGAAAAGAGCATTTACATTCCAAAAATAGATATAGCTCAACAACTTAATCTTGAATAATCCTGTCACAATACATTCGATCCTACAAAATAGGGGTTGGTTTGATCTAGTCATACATTTCGAGGTATTTGATTTTCACAAGCAAAAATAAGTAAATATTTTCCTTGTTCCCTGGTAAACATCAAAATTGAGAATGTGCCAAATTCTCCATAAATATTTTAGGGTATGATAACAACTGTAGCCTTGGAAGTCTTCTGTTTGAGCTTTGTGGTAAGTACGATGTTATGCCAATAGAGTTTGAAGTTTACTTCTTTGAGCTCTTTGAGAAATGTCATTTTCTCTCTTTTCTTCCTCTCGAAACCCTAAATCCTTTCTTGATGACTGGCACTCCATTTTTCTACATGGGCCTTTTCTTTCTTCAATTGTTTCACTGTCTTCTGGAGTTCTCTGATTCTTTCTTTATCAGTTCTGAATTCAACCTTGAATTCGGGGAACTCTTCAGCAGGTGCAGGCTCATTCAGATCTATGGAAACCTTTGGTTCTTTCAATTTAACTTGATTTCTAGAAGCCAATACTGAGCTATGTTCTTCATCAGAACTTGTTGTATCCATGGCTTCAGGAATATATGATATGTGATCTGAATCTACAAGGTTCCTTTCTTTATTTTCGGGAATCTCACTGATACCTTTAGCAACTGCTTTAACTTTTGACAATCTGGTAGTAGCTCTTGTTACAGGTCCTGTAGGGAGTGGAGCAGTTTGCTTACCTCTTTCTGCTGGTTTTTTATGTAATGGAGATTTTCTTGCCTTTTTCTTGGTACTTGCTCCAACATCCTCAAAATGATCTTCTATAACTATGATGTTTTCTTCTTTGATTGAGTGATCGAACATAGCCTTGGACTTTAGCCTATATTTGTTGGCAACTCTAGTAGAATTCCTTCTAGGGTTTTGATACACATGCACACCTTTCTTCTTCAGCCTTTTGACTGCAACACCTTTCTTACTGGTTGCTGGTGAGTTATGCTTGGCTGTAGTTTTAATATCGCAATCTTCATCTGAATCCAGTTCCATTTTAACATCTGCCTCATAAAACATTTCGATTTCTGTATCCAATTTTGGTCTTTTGCCTCTGTTGTTCCTCGTCACCCTGATGGCAGGCATTTCTTCTTTAACATGGGTTTCATTAACTGAAATATTTTGTTTCTGTGTAACAACCCTTTTTCCTTTGCCTCTCTTCTGTTTGTTGGATTGTGGATCAGGATTTAAAGATTGAATTAGAAAGCTCCAGGGTTTCTGTATTTTCCTCAGAGAGAAAATGACCAGAGTCTTAATTAGGACTTGGTGAAACAGGATACCCTTTGCAGAGTTGGGGTGTGACTGCACTCTTTTTGACTTCTTTGCCAATCTTTTGAGTAGAAAGTAAGGTAGATTTAAAGGATAATCTCCATTTAGATGCATTAACAACCTAATGTAGTAGATATAAATCAGTGAGAATCTGCCTTCGCATGTGATATACCTGTGCATGATTATTAGAGCAGTGTGCCATTCTGGTCTAATCCAGCTGTGAGGGACTCCCTTACTCCAATTCAGGTTTTTCTTATTTGGTAGTAAGAATTGATTTACAAACTCTATGACTACATGCTCCTTCTTCCACCATCGTTCTCCTCCAACTACCAATCTGCAAGCTTTGGCGATTGTTTGTTCTGTTACCAACATTAGAAACTTTTCGATCTCCACTTCGAAAGCATCGAAGTTCTGGGAAAATGCCATAGAAACTTGTTTGTCGTAACGTTGGAAGGCGGTGAGGAATTCGAACCAACCAATGACTTTGAACCTCTGAGCCATCTGAGGATAAGCTTCGAGAAGTTCAACACCCTCGGGTTCTAATCGGACAACTTGCCCACTTCTCTTGGGTTCCATTTCGATAACACGATGCTGCCACTTAGCACTATCAGAAATTGAACTCACAACCTTTAACTGTTATCATATCTCAACTTCTTATGAAAGATACTTGCACTTATAATTTGAACAAAATCATAACGACAAGTGACAGGATCGTATAATGATCTTTGGGAATTGAACTGAGTTAAAATGAGTCCTGGCTGGTACAGAATGTTCCCATCATGAAACAGTTTGAACTGCATAATCATTCAATAGATATTGTGGGACACATGTGGGTTATCAATCAATGATTTATGCAATCATAACAGAATCGGGGCGGCTGGCGCTTATCATGGCATGATTATATTAGCGCTATGAGAATAATGTTATTCCAATATTGCTTTTAATGACTTGGCAGAATTTTGAATTTGAAAGATTCACATAGGCATATGAAGTGACACATCTTAACAAACCATGTCTTAAATCTCCAAACTTAAGGAAATTATTCAAAAAGCTAAAATGTGAAACATAACAAACTGAAAAAAAAGATTAAAATCTAAAGAAAGCAAACAATGAAGTGCAGGTAGGGAGGGTTTAGGATTTAGAGATTCTCACTAAATCAAAAGCAAAATTAGAAACTAATACTGGCTCCTTCTGGGGATGGAGTTTTGATAATAAACTCCAAGAACTGCAGATGAATGCCTTTTCCTTTATTTCTGATTCACTGATCTCCCTGCATTTGTCAGTCTTTATTCACAATATAACTATAGAAAACAAGTCCATTGGGTATATGGAGTCTTTATTGAAAGAAAAACCTATTATACTAACTGAAAACTTGATGAGTCTTTAGAGAAAATAGTGTTTTAAGAACTTCCCATTCACTGGGCCTCCAAAAGTTTCTGTGTCATCTAAATTATGCAGGAGAAAAGTGTTATTGTCCATTACCTTGGTTGTTCTAAAAGGACCATACCATAGGTTATCGAACTTACCATGTTTTGATTTTTCCTCTCTCCTGGCATCCCATCTTAACACCAAATCTCCTTCATTAAAAACATCTTTCTTAGTTCCCTTATCGAATGTGGCTTTGACTTTGCTCTGGTGAGCAACAACTTTCTGTTTCATCTGTTCTCTGACCTGCTGAACCTCAATCATCTGAAAGATTCTCCTTTGGAGATCATTGGGTTCTTCTAACTCTTCCTGTAAAAAAATTAAAACTGGTAGGCTCAATTGAGTTGGAAGGATAGCTTCTGTCCCATATACCATCTGGAAAGGAGAGGTCCCAATAGACTTCTTGTTACTGATATGATCAACCCATAGGGAAAACTTTAACTTGAAATACCATGATTTTTTTATTTTCTGCTAGTAGTTTTTTGATAATCCTTATCGGACTTTTATTGGAGGACTCTGCTAACCCGTTCCATTGGGGGTAGTAGGGAGTAGAGTGGACCAATTTGATATTATACTTATTGCAGAATTCAATCATGGAATTGGATTTAAAATCTTGTGCATTATCAATGACTAGTTTTTTAGGACAACCAACCCTGGAAAAGATATATCCTTCAAGAAAATCCATGATTACCTTGTCTGTTGCATTATGGGTCAGAATTGCTTCGATCCACTTTGCAAAGTAATCTGTGGCTGTAAGAATCCATCCGTGGTGTCTTGAAGATGAAGGGTTGATCTCCCCAATGAAATCCAAGCCCCACTATTGGAATGGTCCATGAGCGATGATTGGTTTTAGAGGCAGAGACATAAGTTTTTGTTTTCCAGCACATTTCTGAGAGGGTTCACATGCCCTGACCTAAACAAAAATATCTGAGAATAGAACTGGTCAGTAATAGCCTGCCCTAAGAATCTTGAAGGAAGTAGCTTTCCAATGGTGATGGCCTCTGCACACACCATGATGCATATCATAAAAAAAATTGTTTAGCTTCTCTTTCATCGACACACCTCAACAAAAAACCCTGAGGGTATTTCCAAAATAAGATCTGACCTATAATGCAATACTTTATTGCTCTTAATTTTAATGACCTGAAATTTGATTTATCTAACTCTGGAGGAGATTGAAAATTCAACAAAAAAAATACGATCTTTGTACCATGGTGAAGAAACATACTTGTTGTTTACTTGTGAATTTGTTTCTTCAATCTGGAAAGAGGAGTTATGTGCCTTGTCTGAAAGATGTACAACCCAATGGCTTTGTAGTTAGACTCTGTCATTAATTTGGCAAGGCCCCGACCTTTTATCGGCTGAGTAGGATTTATAGTGAGATCATACTCCAGGATTTTTGCTATCCATTTAATTTCTACATCCTTTTTCAACATGTCAGTAATGTACATGATAATCTTTGCAAAGTTAGGTATAAACCTCCTTAAAAAATTAATTTTACCAATGAAGGACTGAATAGACTTCTTGTTTCTCGGGATGTCTATTTGTTGGATAACCTTTACTCTTTCAGAGTTTATTTGATGTATATGTCCTAAAAGCTTTCCTTCCTCCATGGAAAAATGTGATTTTTTAGGATTAAGTGATATACCGTACCTCCTACATTTCTCAAAAGTTTGCTTCAAGTGTTGTAAATGTTCTTCATCAGATGCTAAAAATATAGTGACGTTGTCAAGATAAATAACTACAAACCTGTCCTTTTCACCAATAAAAGCAATGTCCATAGCCCTTTGAAATGTGGCTCCTGCATTCATCAATCCAAAAGGCATCTTTTCATACATAAAAGTGCCCCAGGGAGTAGTAAAAGTTGTTTTCTTTTTGTCCTCCTCTACTACTGATATTTGATTGTACCCTGAGTATCCATCAAGCATAGAGATCCTCTTTGTTCATACAACTCTCTGTAAAATATGATCTATTTTTGGTAACGGATAATTGTCTTTCAAGGAGCACCTGTTCAAATTCCTGAAGTCCACACAGAGCCTTATCTCTCCACTCTTCTTTCTGATAGGTACAAGGTTGGCCACCCACTCTGAGTATCTTCATGGCACTATGATTTTGGCTTCCAATAAGCTTTTTAGTTCCTCTTCTATTACATGTAACAACAATGGATTAAACTTCCTGGACTTTTTCTTAAAAGGTTTCGATCTAGGTTTCAGGGGAATTTTGTGATGTATGATCTCTGGATCAAACACCTTCAAATCTTCATAAGACCAAGAAAATATATCTGAATATTGCTTCATTAATTCAACATATGCTTCTCTCTGTTTTTGTGACATCTTTCTAGATATTTTGACCAACCTAGGATTTAAATCAGAGCTGATATCACAGTCCACTACATCAATTTCTTCTGTTTGAATAACAACCTTCCTGGAAACATCATTGTGATCAAACAACCTCTCTAGTGGGACCAAACCTTTAGGTAGATGGTTGGTCTTTAGTTCAATAATTTTGTGCCCAACAATATTGTCTTGAAGAATATCTACAACATGTACCTCTGCCTCACCATCTTCGTCATCTTGATCTATTGAAATGTTAGAAAACTCTTCAATAGTTTTCAAGAATCTTTGAATTTCCTCATCATCTTTAAATACCTGCCAATGTTTTATATTGTTTGGTATTGAGGGTCTATGTCTAACCTCAACTTCATACTTAAGATTAGAAAACATTGGGGTTTTAAAGTTGCTAGCTGCAAGTGCCAAAGAGTCAGCCTGCTGATTTAAACTTCTATGCACAAAAGTAATATTGATACCAAACAGAAATTATCCATATAATCCCACACCTCATTTCTATATTGTTTCAACCTTTGCTGTTTAGTTTGATATATGTTCTTGATTTGGTGAATAATAAGTTCTGAATCACCAAAAAAAAAAAAGCTTATCTATACCCATATCTTTAGAAGCTTTCAACCCTAACAACAAGGCTTCATACTCACTGATGTTATTGGTGGTGTCAAATTCAATTTTATATGGCATAGGAATAACCTCCTTGGTTGGGGAAATGAAGACAATCCCAACACCAGAACCTTCTCTAGAAGATGCCCCATCAAAATACATTTTCCAAACAAAATTATCTTCTCTGTCCTGAACAATAGTTGGTGTCTTTCTAACTGATACTTCTGCCATCTGATCACTCATATGAAAAATAGAGGAACCAAGATCATCTTCTACAACATATATAGGATGATTAGTGGGGTTGTCGTGATCACTTACCAAATAATCCATTCTTACTTCCCTGTATAATATCCATTGTTCTCCACCAAAAATAGGTATGGTTGAATAACTAAGATCCATTTGGAGAGTGCCTCCTACCTTTTTGGCCCAGGATCTTGAAAGAAGCATTCCAAATTTTTGTGGTATGTCAACCACAATAACATCTCATACCATGCTTTTCACAGGTAATTGGGAAAGAGTAACAACCACATTCTTCATAACTCCCAGGAATTTGAATTTCTTGGAATCAAAAGAATATAGATCATGGTAAGGTTTAATAATGCCTAATCCTAATTCTTCCATCACCACCTTAGGCATGACATTATGCGAGGCACCAGAATCCATTAGGCAATTATGCAATATCTTGTCATGAACATTTAGTGATATGTAGAATGGGGGAGAAGTATTAGTTCTATCTTCCATATGAGGTCTAATTGTTATAGCAGGGTTCTCATCTTCCAGATTGATAGTATCTGAAGAGATAACCTGAGTAGGAGATTGTAGAGCTTTGAGAACAGTTCTCCTAAAAGGATCCGTTTTCATGAGTTCTAGCAGTGGCACACAAATCTTAATTTTGTTAATTTCATGTTCTAGACTGAAAGAAGAAACATTCTTTTCTGGTTCCTTTATCTCTACAATACTAACCTTGGTAGGCTGCTTCACTGTTTGATCATTCTGAATCCCAGAACTATCTTTATTGATTCTTTCTTTAACTGGGTTGATGGCCTTCTTTGTGGGAACATGTGTATCTACTTTAGTTGCATTTGAATTAGATCTGAGATTATATTTCTTCCTTTTTGGTTCTTTTTGAACAATCTCATCAACAACCCCTTCTTCAAAATGGTTTAAAATCAAAGTATCTTCATAATCCTACTGTGTTACGTGCATAGGAAATGTTTCAGAATCATTTAGATGTACTTCAGGATCATCTTATGTATCATCTTCATCCTCTTATTCATCTACTGCATTATTCTGGAAAGGAGGTAAAACTTTTTGGTCTTCTTGATTTTTCTTTTCTCTTGGTAAAATCTGAGGTGCATTGTTTGGCCTCCTGAACTGATTTTGGTTTCTGTATCCACCTTCCTGTGCAGGTCTGCTGGGATTTTTTTGTTCCATATTCAATTTTTCCATCTCAGATGTCAGAGCTTTCAACATCTTATCCATTTCATCTATTTTAGAATCAGAGGCTATATTAGAAGAGGAAGGCATCTCTTCTTTTTTCTTTTCTCTGTCTCTGTCACCTCTAGACTTCAATTTGTCTGCTGCCAATATGCTTGATTCTACCTCAATAGAAACTTCTTACATCTGGTTGAGGGTAGAAGACCTTCTTTCTCTTAGAAACAAGGATAATTTAGCATCGAAAGTATTGGCAAATGCGATTTTGGCTGATGTCTTTGAAGGTTTAATCTCATCTGGAATTTTACCATACATTTTGTTGAATCTTTTGGTAAAATCAGGTATTGATTCACCTTACTTCCTTTTTAAAGAACCAAATTCAATGATGTAGTATAAAAGGTCTTGCTTGTCTCCCCAATGTCTAAGGAAGGTGTCATCCAAGGCTTCAATACCGACAATTGAATTAGGTGGCAAAATCCTGAACCACTTTCTTGCTTCACCATCTAAACTCTGCACAAACAATCTCATCCATACATCTGCATTCTCTACATTGAAATTATCTGCAAAATTGTAAAAGGACCTCCTTCTCCATTAAATCTGGGCAAATATTTCATATAATCATTTGGTGGAAAGGCATACATGACTTGTGGGAGGATTAAATGGGCATACCTTGCTGCAACAATTGCATCCATTCTGTTTACAATGATATTTGCTATCATTGGTGTTGGAGTTTTGGGAGTAAGCAAGGTTGGTGAAGTCGAAGGTGAAACTGTCTCTTGTGTATGACAACTTAACTGTATTGACAATGAATCTTGATCTTTAGCAGACAGGGGTTTCTCTTCTGAACTAAAATCGGATGATGGGCCAAGAAACAGAGGATTCTCAAAAGAAGAATAATGTGATTTAATTTCTTCAGAGGAGACGAGATCGAAGAGATGAAGAGGGTGTCTTTGGTTCACTCTTAATATCTTTAATATGATATTTCAAAGTTTCAACCACATGAAAGGTGTTTGAATATTCTTGTTCAATGAGTTCAACAAGTAGCTTCCACTGATCTAGATTTAATTCTGAGATGGTTGAAGGGAATGAAACTATAGCAGGCTCAATGACAGGCTTGAATTCGCTTTCTGGAATTACCTCCTCATCTGATTGGGTTTTAGTGATTTCATAGGACTATCCTTGAAAACTTTCTAAAGACAATTTTCCCTTTGAGAGAGAAGGCTGTCTAGAAATAGTTTTAGATTTTCTTAGTAGCTTTTTAGGATCTGGTACTGCTGCAACATGCTCATGATCTCGATTTTTCTTGGTTACTAGTCTCTTAGTAGATGATGAAGAAGTTGGAGGAGTTTTAGGTCCTTTCCCTTCTCTTTTAGGAGCCAGAATTACCACATAGGAGTCTCCAGGTGAATAATCACAATCTTATGTAGTGTTCAAAATCTTGTTCATCATCAAGATTTGAATCTAATCTTTGTCGTTTCCCAATGAAAAATATATTTGTTCTTTCGTTCCCCGGCAATGATGCCAAAAGATGTTAGTCCCTAAAGTTGCACTTGACTGTGAGAGGGCAAGCTAGGGCATCATCGAGTTATTGTAAAAGTGTTTTAAAGTTTTTTATGGTTTGTTTTTTGAATAAAGTGGTTGAAAACTAGCTCAAGGTTTAAAATAAATAAGAAATTCAGAATAAGAACAGACGATATCTCATTGAATGGTTAATGGGTAGGCACATAGATGTATTAGATAAATAAGAAAAAGAGAAAGTGAAGTTTTCAATTTGTCAACCTCATAATAAATTCTTATCTCAAAATATCATCAAGAAACAAGAACATCAACTTGAAATCAAAGCTTGAAAATAATCACCACAACAAAATCTTTACTGTATCAATTGATAGTCAAGAAAACAAATGCATTGCAATTTGAATAATGAACTCAAGCATGAATATAGAAGAATAGAGTAGAAAAGAGAATCTAACCATCCATATGCCTTTGCTATTAAGTATCAAATAGAACAAGATTGACTTTACAAAGAATTTCAAAACAGGTCCCCTGGATCTCCAATTTTTCGACCTCAACAGAGTCTTTTCTTTGCCTATTTAAACTATCCAAAATATATTAGATCCTAATTTCTAGCATGCTATCAATGACTAGATTTGATTAACATCTATCTACTAGAGAGGTTAGCTCGAAAAGAGCATTTAGATTCCAAAAATAGATATATCTCAACAACTTAATCTTGAATGATCCTGTCACAATACATTCGATCCTACAAAATAGGGGTTGGTTTGATCTAGTCATACATTTTGAGGTATTTGCTTTTCACGAGACAAAATAAGTAAATCTTTTCCTTGTTCCTTGGTAAACATCAAAATTCAGAATGTTCCAAATTATCCATAAAGCTTTTAGGGTATGATAACAACAGTAGCCTTGGCAGTCTTCCGTTTGAGCTTTGTGGTAAGTATGATGTTATGCAAATAGAGTTTGAAGTTTACTTCTTTGAGATCTTTGAGCAATGCCCTTTGCTCTCTTTTCTTCCTCTTGAAACCCTGAATCCTTTCTTGCTGACTGGCACTCCATTGTTCTACATGGGCGTTTTCTTTCTTCAACTATTTCACTGTCTTCTAGAGTTCTCTGATTCTTTCTTTATCAGTTCTGACTTTAACCTTGAATTCGGGGAACTCTTCAGCACATGTAGGCTCATTCAGATCTATGGAAACCTTTGGTTCTTAAAATTTAACTTGATATCTAGAAGCCAATCCTGAGCTGTGTTCTTCATGAGAACTTGCTGAATCCATGGCTTTAGGCATATCTGATATGTGATTTGAATCTACAAGGTTGCTTTCTTTATTTTCGAGAATCTCACTCATACCTTTAGCAACTACTTTAGCTTTTGAAAATCTGGTAGTATCTCTTGTTATAGGTCCTGTAGGGAGTGGAGCAGTCTGCTTACCTCTTTCTGCTGTTTTTTTTTATGTAATGGAGATTTTATTTCCTTTTTTTTGGTACTTGCTCCAGCATCCTCATAATGATCTTCTATAACTATGATGTTTTCTTCTTTGATTGAGGGATTGAACATAGCGTTGGACTTTAGCCCGTATTTGTTGGTAACTCTAGTAGAATTCCTTCTAGGGTTTTGAGACACAGGCACACCTTTCTTCTTCAGCCTTTTGACTACAACGCCTTTCTTACTGGTTGCTGGTGAGTTATGCTTGGCTGTAGTTTTAATATCGCAATCTTCATCTGAATCCAGTTCCATTTTAACATCTGCCTCATAAAACATTTCGATTTCTGTATCCAATTTTGGTCTTTTGCCTCTGATGTTCCTCGTCACCCTGATGGCAGGCATTTCTTCTTGAACAAGAGTTTCATCAACTGAAATATTATGTTTCTGTGTAACAACCTTTTTTCTTTTGCCTCTCTTCTATTTGCTAGACTGTGGATCATGATTTAAAGATTGAATTAGCCAGCTCCAGGGTTTCTGTATTTCCCTCAGAGCGGAAACGACCAGAGTCATAATTAGGACTTGGTGAAACAGACTACCCTTTGCAGAGGCGGGGTGTGACTGCACTCTTTTTGACATCTTTGCCAAGATTTTGAGTAGAAAGTAAGGCAAATTTAAAGGATAATCTCCATTTAGATGCATTAACAACGTAATGTGGTAGATATAAATCAGCGAGAATCTGCCTTTGCAGGTGATATACCCGTGGATGATGATTAGAGCAGTGTGCCATTCTGGTCTAATTCAGATGTGAGGGACTCCCTTATTGCAATTCGGGTTTTACTTATCTGGTAGTAAGAATTTATTTACAGACTCTGTGACTACATGCTCCTTCTTCCACCATCATTCTCCTCCAACTACCAATCTGCAAGCTTTGGCAATTTTTTGTTCTGTTACCAACATTAGCAACTTTCCGATCTCCACTTCGAAAGCATCGAAGTTCTATGCAAGCACCATAGAAACCTATTTGTCGTAACCTTGGAAGGTGGTGAGGAATTCGAACCAACCAACATCTTTGAACCTCTGAGCCATCTGAGGATAATCTTCGAGAAGTTCAACACCCTCGCGTTCTAATCAGACAACTTGCCCACTTCTGTTGGGTGCCATTTCGATAACACGATGTTGCCACTTAGCACTGTCAAAAATTGAACTCACAACCTGTAACTGTTAGCATATCTCAACTTCTTCTGAAAGATACCTGTACTTATAATTTGAACAAAATCAGAACGACAAGTGACAGGATCGTATAATGATCTTTGGGAATTGAAACGATTTGAAATGAGTCCTGGCTGGAACAGAATGTTCCCATCATGAGACAATTTGAATTGCATAATCATTCAAGAGATATTATGGGACACATGTGGGTTATCAATCCATGATTTATGTAATCATAACAGAATTGGGGTGGCTGGCGCTTATCATGGCATGATTATATTAGCGCTATGGGAATAATGTTATTCCAGTAGCACTATTAATGACTTGGTAGAATTTTGAATTTGAAAGATTCACATAGGCATATGAAGTGACACATCTTAACAAACCATGTCTTACATTTCCAAACTTAAGGAAATTATTCAAAAAGCTAAAATGTGAAACATAACAAACTGAAAACAAAGATTAAAAATCAAAAGAAAGAAAACAATGAAGTGCAGGTAGGGATGGTTTAGGATTTAGAGCTTCTCACTAAATGAAAAGAAAAATTAGAAACTAACACAACCTATGTCCACTTATCTTATCCACTTTCCTTAAATAATCAATCCATAATTAGTTTTTCAACTACTTTACCAAAAATTACTCAACCCATTTTGACTAATCAAACTTTGTCCACTTAACCATTATTTGGTGCAACTAATTTACCTTTAATTAATTTATTTAATGCAACCACTTTGAATCTCCAACTTATCCATGACTTTCTAGGATATTCTAGAATACTTGACTTCCTCTTTGACCTTCTAGTGACTTCTAGAATATTCTATGAGGGTCCTCTAACTTCTCAAGGTCATATCTCCCAAACTGTGAGGAACTATGTGTCGTACCATATATCATCAGAAATGACATAACGTGTACTTTACATATATCTACACATTAATTTAATATAAACTAATCTTCATATCTTGATTCCATGATCAAACCTCTCTTACCTTTCCGTTACCAAAATTCGCTACCGGAATTCATCAAGTGTATCCATCTTAACTGTTTACATCAACCAACATCAATGACAACTAACATAACCACAATAACAACCGTACATATGATAATCAACTATTGAACACTTTCAACCACGTCTCTGGGACTTGTCTAAGGTTTGACATCAATCTCTATGGGTTGACATTTGGATTACTGAGAGGGGGGGTGAATCAGTGATAGCGTAATTATAATCATTTTTCTCCAAATAATCCAAGTGTTATATCAATGTATAATTATTATCCAATAATGAGCAATAAGAAATGAACAATCAAACACATATACAATACACCAATGTTTTACGTGGAAACCCAAATCGAGAGAAAACCACATAATGCTTTATCTTATATGTCTTGAAGAATTACATTCATTGGAAGCACCAACTTTCTTTGTTTTCCAGCTGCAACTGGAAGGAGGCTCCAACCCCCTAGTTTCTCAGGCTACAACCCGAGGGAAGCTCCAACTCCCCAAATCTCTGGCTACAACCAAAAGGAGGCTACAACCCGCTATGTTCTCCAACTACAACCGGAAGGTGGATACAACCACCTGTCCTTGCTCCGTCCAACCACCCTGAAGTAGAAGTAGAATGATGGAACCACTTTCACACTGTCACTGTGAGATATATCGCTGTAAACATGTACCGATCAACCTGTAGTAAACAAACTGTACCAATAACCTTAACCATGCATCAACCATGCATCAACCTGTACCTCAAGCTGTAATCAACCTTAGAAAGCATCATAAAAAAAAATTATCCTTGAATTCTGGCCTTCTTTTCTTCACTTTCCTCAGAAATCCGGCTTAGATATCCTTTGGTTACCTTAGATACCTATAGGTATTAAATATGGTCAAGTGTGTCTTAAATGAGAGAGCCTTGCCTCTTATTCATACTCTCCAAGTAGCTTCCTTAAAAACATCTTCTAGGTCACTTTGCCCACTTTCCTTATTTTAGGGTTAACCCACTTCTAATTTCTCCATTAAATTTAATATTGAATTAATTTATTTTGTATTCACTTTGAATTATAGTACACTCATTGCTTCACTTTATTATTTGCCTTTTAAAATCTCTTAAACCACTTTGACTACTTTGACCTTTTGGGGCTTCTAGATGACATATGCGGGTCCTCCAACTTCGTAAAGCCATAACTCTCAAACTGTGAGGATTTATGTGACGTGCCACATACCAACATAAATGGAATGAAATGTACTATCCATATAGAATAGTATTACCTGAAAATATATCAAAAATCATACCATTATCCATCAAACAAACTTGGGTCCATTACCCAAACCTGGGTTCTCCAACTTCTCATGCCCATAACTCTCTAACCATGAGGAGTTATGTGACGTTCCACATACCACCGAAAATGGCATGACAAGCACTATCCATATAGGATAGTTTCACTAACATATTCATTGGTGTTCATCTCATTATTACACAAATAAGCATGGGTTCTCTAACCATACTTCTAGGATAACTCAATCCGCAAAGCGTCTTCCCGTGAGGGCTTTCACCATAAGGGGACCACTTTGGAGTTCATCCATTTCTACTTATTATCAACCATGACAAGACAATAATGAGTCATATTTACATCAAAAAATCTTGGGTCCATTACCCAACCTTTGTGCTATGAGGCTTTCTTCAAGGGTTGACATCAATGAGAACCAACCTTAATCAACAATCTCCCCCTTTGGCATTGATGGCAACACTCTGATGCAATATTGAAATCATATCACTCATGCTCCCCCTAGAATGATGCTTATGTCCTATACATCTGATAAATGTATCCCCCTTTGTCATCAATGGCAAAGGTATCTTTCCATTCAAGGTTGCTCCCCTTGAATGAACTGTCCTCTTATGGTGCTTCCTCATGTAAATCTAAGACATATAAGATAATCATTTAAAAAGAATTCATTTTGGAGAAGAAATAACTCCAAGTCTCTGGCGAAGATATTCAAATGATTCCCGTGGAAGTGGCTTTGTGAAGATGTCTGACACTTGTTCTTTTGTGCCCACATACTCAACTCTGATGTTCTTTTCTGCAACCTGCTCCCGTAGAAAGTGATACTTTATTGGAATGTGATTTGTCTTGTAGTGCATCACCGGGTTCTTCGAGATACTGATGGCACTTGTATTATCACAATATATCGCAATGGGCTCATCATACTCAACCTGTATATCTGTCAGAGTTTGTTTCATCCAAAGAACTTGTGTACAACATGATGTTGCTGCAATATACTCTGCCTCGGCTGTAGATAAAGACATTGATGATTGTTTCTTGCTTAGCCATGATACTAAACACTCACCCAAGTAGAACGCTGCTCCACTGGTGCTTTGTTGGTCATCAATACAACCTACCCAATCTACATCTGTGTAGGCAATAAGTGATAGATCCTTTCCTTTTGGATACCATAATCCAAACTCTTCTGTTCCTTTGAGATATCTGAAAATCCTCTTCACTGCTAACACATGTGACTCCTTTGGTGCTGCTTGAAATCATGCCACCTGTCCAACTGCCTGCATTACATCTGGTCTGGATGCTGTCACATATAGTAGGCTGCCAATCATTGACCTGTATTTCCTCTGATCTATAGACTTCGAATCATCATCTTTGCTCAACTTGCAAATGGTTTGCAATCTTCCATTTCAAACCTCTTTAGCATTTCTCTGATACACTTAGTTTGAGAAATAAGATTCCTTGGTTGCTTTGACGTATCCGAAGTCCCAAAAAGAAGGATAGTTCTCCAAGTAACGACATTTCAAATTCATTCTGCATATCTTTTGCAAATTTCTCGCTTAACTTGTCATCATCACTACCAAAAATAATATCATCAACATAAACTTCAATTAATAAAATATTGCCTTCACTTACCTTGATGTAGAGGTTGTTGTCTACACTTCATTTTCTGAACCCTGTCTGTTGTAGATACTTATCCAGTCTAGAGTACCATGCTCTAGGAGCTTGTTTTAGACCATACAAGGCCTTCTTTAATTTACACACATAATCTGCATTATCTGACAAAAATCCTTCTGGTTGTTCAATGTAGAATTCTTCTTCAAGTTCCCCATTCAGAAAAGATGATTTTACGTCCATCTGATATACTTTAACATTTTAGGAGCATGCATAGGCTAAAAGCAACCAGATTGCTTCAATTATGGCAACTGGGGCAAATGTCTCTTCAAAGTCAATTCCTTCAATTTGTGCATATCCTTTACATACCAATCTAGCTTTGTTCCTTGTAAATTGTCCATCTTCATTTAATTTATTCCTGAAAACCCATTTTGTGCCGATCACATTCTTATTCTTTGGTCTTAGAACCAGTTCCCAAGTGTCATTTTTTTCTATTTGATCCAATTCTTCATTCATGGCCTTATTCCAAAATTCATCCTTGTTGGCTTCTTCAAAACAACTTGGTTCAATTGTAGATAAGAGTGCTAGGTGTGTTTATTCTGGTGAATGGATTTTTCTTCTAGTCTCAACTCCTGCATATTTGTTTCCAATAATTTGATTTGAAGGATTATTCTTCTGTACTCGTTTGGTAGGTGTCTTTGGAGATACTTGCTGAACTTTCTCTTATGTTTCTGTCATATTCTCTTCATCTTCCTCTTCTACTTCATCTTCTGCTTCTTCTTCTTCGAAAATTTGTTCCATTGATTTGTTTTATTCTTCCTTTGTTTCTGGTCTGCATGTTTCATCAATTGTTACATTGATGCTTTCCACAACTTTGTTCAATCTTAGATTGTAACACTTATATGCTTTCTTTGTACTTGAGTAACCAAAAAGTACTCTTTTGTCCACACGAGAGTCAAAATTTCTCATTCTTCCATCCTCTCTTTTGATGTAGCATTTGCTTCCAAAAAATCTGAAGTGCTTCACATTTGTTGGTCTTCCTTTCCATAGCTCGTAGGGAGTTTTATTAGTGTTGTTTCTGAGCATTACTTTGTTTTGAATGTGAACTGCTATATGCACTGCCCGTGTCCAAAATATCTCTCTCAATTTGGAATCCATTAGCATTATTCGAGCTATTTTCTGTACTACCCTGTTCTTTCTTTCAAGAACTCCATTCTGTTGAGGTGTCCTAGCAACGAATAATTGCCTTTTTAATCCATGACTGTTGCAGTAGTCCATAAATTCTTTTGAAGTGAACTCTCCTCCATTATCAGATCTCAAGAATTTGATTCTTGAATCCATCTCATTTTCAACCATTTCCTTGTAGATCTTGAAGTTTTCAAAAGCTTCTGACTTGTTCTTGAGAAAGCAAACTACAATCATTCTTGTATAATCATCAACTAATAACATAAAGTATCTCTCACCTTTTAAGCCCTTTGTTTTAGTTGGTCCAACTAGATCAATATGCACAATTTCCAGTGGTCTTGTTTTTGAATATTCCTTTGATTTGAACCTGGTCTTTGTTTGCTTTCCTTGTTGACAATGCTTGCATAAAGTGTTGGTTGGTTTCGTGATCTGTGGCATTTCTCTGACTGCTTCTCTTTTGCTGAATTTGACAAGGTTATCAAAATGCATGTGATCCATTCTTCTGTGCCATAGCCAAATTTCATCTTCCTTTCCTAGACAACACTTTTCAATTCCAATTTCACTTAACACATATATGTTGTTTGAAGTTCTTGCAGCTGTACCGACCAATTTCCATGAACCTTCTCTTCTTATCTCACACTTTTGTGAATCGAAAGTAACTTTATGGCCTTGGTCACACATTTGACTCACACTTAGAAGATTATGTTTCATATCTTCTATGAGTAGAACATTTTGTTCCTTTTTATTCTTGTTCCCAATTCGGATTGTGCCTTCTCCAATGATTTTGGATGAATTATCATTTCCGAAGGAGACCGATCCATTTCTTTCCTTTCACAATGTAAGAAATTTGTCTCTATAACATGTCATGTGTTTTGACACCCACTGTCAACATACCAACCGTGTTTCTTCTGCTTAGCTTGTAGAGCGACTGTGCATTCTTCATTGCTGTACTGATATTGCTTTCTTATCCATGTCGTTTTCTGAGGTTCTTGTCTGTGACTGTTGTTATTCTGGTGAGGTTCTTTAGGAGGGACTGTCATTCTACAATTTTTGGCCACGTGTCCAAAATTGTTACATTTGTAACATTCCACTTCAGTGCTCAAAGATTCAAACCTGTTGTAACTTCTTCTTTGTGTTTCACTAGGTCTTCTTGAGTAACCCCTTTGTGTATGACTCTCAAAGTTGTTATTGTTCCTGTTGTTAGCTCTGCAATTCACATCTTTATGTCCAAAATTATTACATGCATAACATAAACAAAAAAATATAGTTTGATACCTGGGAGTTGAAGATCTTCTGAGAGAAGGTTCTTTTATGAATCCTTCTTCTTCTTGAGGCCTATCTGTCTGTTGTTGATTTTGAAATCTGAATATTCTTGGTGGAGGAGTGTCCCTGTAATCTTCCATGTACATCTTCCTATCCCCTTTGATTGTTTCTGCATAGCTTTTTGGATTTGTTACTTGCTCTGTTGTTTTGGAGCTTGATCCCTTTTCTATCTGATTGTATCCAAGTCCAGAATTGTCAAGAAGAGATTTTTGACTGTTGATAATGTCATCCAGAACTTTTGAGCTATTCTGCATATTTTTATTTTAATTATCCATTCTTAGTGTGACAATCTCTGCTTCCAAGTTTCCAATGATCTTGTCCTTTTCTTCTAGTTGTTCTTTGAGTGCTTCTTCAATTATTTTATTTTCTTCTATTTGAACCTTCAATCTTGTGATCATTTGTTCTAGTTCTCGAGTGTCCTTTTTCTTGTCTAGTTCTGCTTGTAGTTTCTTGTTTTTCTTCATTTCTCTTCTGATAACTTCTATGACACACATTAATTATTCTCGATAATCAACTTCTACCTCTTCAATTTTGTCTTCAACTTCTTCATATCCGTCTTCGTCTTCTTCATATTCTTCTTCGGAGTCTCCTTTGTTAGAATATTTTACTTCCATGAATAGAACTCTTCCTATCTCATTGTCATTGATTTTATCTTCTTCTGATGATGAGATGTCTTCTTTGATGCATAAGCTTTTGTTGAAATCTTTCTTTATAGTTATTTTGCCTTTATATGTGTGTTTTCCTTTTGAGTAACCTTCATCATTTCTCTTTTTCTTATGAGGACATTTGTTAGCAAAATGACCAATACCATCACAATTAAAACAAATTAAAGGAAGCTTACCTCTATACCTACCATTGGTTCCCTTGTTCAGTCTTTTGACGAAGTTGGCCACTTCTTCATCATCTTCCGAGACGTCGCTGCTGCTGCTATATTCTTCTTGTTCCTTTTTCTTTTGCTTTGATCTTTTGGATGCTTTGAAGGCTGCTTATTTTACATCTGGATTTTCCTGTTCAGTTCTCATTTCATATGATGTGAAGATTCCATGCAGTTTGTCCATGCTTATTGAGTTTAGATTTGATCTTTCTTCTAGTGCTGATATCTTAGGGTTGAATCTCATAGGAAGAGATCTTAGTACCTTTTGAACAATTACAGATTCTTCGATTTCTTCTTCCAATCCTATGATTGCATTCACTATTTCGTCAACTCTTAAGAAGTAGGCTGCAATATTCTCATCTTCCTTCATTTTTAGTTGTTTGAATTGACCTCTGTAAGTTTGAAGTTTTGATGCTTTGACTTTTGTATCTCCTTCATAAATATTTCAAAGCTTGTCCCAAATCTCTTTGGCGTATTTACAATGTGCAACTTTGGTGAATATTGTTTCACTGAGACCATTCAAAAGTGCATTTGTAGCTTTGGAATTATTCTGACCAGGTTTCAATTCTTTGTCATTTGTTGGTGGAACTGTTGGTACTCTGTATCCATCTACAATTGATTTCCACATTTCAAACCCCTGTGCTTGTATATATGTCTTCATCCTTATGCTCCAAAAAGCATACTTTTGTCCATCAAAGTGTGGTATTCCATTTTTATATGAGTTGGTACTCTCTATGATCTACCTTTCAGTGGTTAAATTGATTTCTGAAGGAACCTGCTCTGATACCAATTGTTGGATTACTCAGAGGGGGGATGAATCAGTAATGGTGTAATTATAATCCTTTTTCTCCAAATAATCCAAGTGTTATATCAATGTATAATTATTATCCAATAATGAGCAATAAGAAATGAATGATCACACACATACACAGTACACCAATGTTTTACGTGGAAACCCAAATCGGGAGAAAACCACAGATTGCTTTAGCTTATAGATCCAATCACATAGATCCAACTCAAGACAAACACATTAACATACCTCTTACTTTTCTGTAGCTGCGTATCTATTATGGATCTGTTTCTGTACCTTTGATTCTTTTTTCACGATTATGCTGACACAGTTTTGCTGCTGTGATTCTGCTGCCACGGTTTTGTTGCTGCGATTTTTCTACCGCAATTTTGATACCTCTGCAACAACGAAAGATTTTCCGTCCCTTTGATTCGCTACCTCAGATTCACGTAGCTTCATATGCGACAATGAAAACCTGCAAATAACCTTTCACAAATGATATTCAATGAATTTCAATAGAGACAAATGAGAGAGGCTTGTCCTTTCCTTTATACTCTTCATGTCTTCCTCTAGTAGTTTCCTTGTAACAACTTTACCCCTTTCTCCATCTTCTAGGGTTAACCCATTAACCCACTTTTTCCCACTTAACCACTTTGTCCACTTATCTTAACCACTTTCCTTAAATAATCAATCCATAATTATTTGTGCAATTACTTTACCAAAACTTACTTAACCCATTTTGACTAATCAAACTTTTTCCACTTAACCATTAATTGGTGCAACTAATTTACCTTTTATTTATTTCTTTAATGCAACCACTTTGAATCTCCAACTTCCCCATAACTTTCTAGGATATTCTTGAATAATTGACTTCCTCTTTGACCTTCTAGTGACTTCTAGAATATTCTATGAGGGTCCTCTAACTTCTTAAGGTCATATCTCCCAAACTGTGAGGAACTGTGTGACGTACCATATATCACCGGAAACGGAATAACGTGTAATTTCCATATTTTCACACATTACTTTCACATAAACTAATCTTCATATATTTATTCCATGATCAAACCTCTCTTACCTTTCCGCTACCAGAATTCATCAATTGTATCGATCTCAACTGTATACATCAACCAACATCAATGCCAACTAACATAACCAAAATAACAATCATACAAATGATAATAAACTATCGAACACTTTCAACCATGTCTCTGGGACTTGTCTAAGGTTTGACATCAATCTATGTGGGTTGACATCGATCTCTAATGGTTGACATGATTGACAACCTACTCTCTAAACTAACTGTCCAACAACCTAAGGTAAATTTCTGACAATTATCGCTTAGTTGAAATGATTTTGTCATAGCTTATGAAGTTATTCTATTGCATTGTAATATCTCACACTAAATCGTTGTCACTTGCGGGTGTTCATTGAAATTTTTTCAACAACAACAATAAATCTTGTAAGTATATTATGCTGAAGTGTTATATGATTGCATGGGAGACTAATTAGCATGTGGTGACTACATCTATAGTTTATCTACTCGACTAGAAGTAGAATATGTTGTATTTTCATGCATTCAATGTTTAACTAACAAAATTTAGTGTCTATGATTAGGAAGAAATTGGTGCCTTGTTGTCTGAATGCCAAAGAGATAGTCATGTATTCCATAGTCTCATATCATAATGCTCCAATTTTGGTATTATGGTTGTTAGGGTGAATCTAGAAGAAATCCATAGTTGTTAGGGATTTGGAGCAAATTATTAAAGCCCATGTTCAACATTGTGGCCTCTTGGGAAAATTTAACATAATGACACATCCAAAACTTCAACATATGGGATTGTGTCCTCTAGGGATTAATTGCTGAAAATTATGTGTTTATGGTAAATATAGAATGATTATAAGTGTGCATTTAAGGTTGTTAATAATGTTAAGGATAGGGAGAAATGTGGTTGTTTTTAATGTTTGGATATTGCGAAGAAATCACCATGGTTGTGAGGGTAAATAAGGACATTCAGGGAAAACTTCAAAGCACAATAGAGTGACTAGTGGTCAAAAGTTCAAGTCCATCTAGGTGCCATTGAAAAACCCAAAAAAAATCCTAGGAAAAACCCCAAGTCTCAATCTAGTTTATGAAGGAATATGTAATACCCCACTTTAGACCCCTGACATGTATTAAATTTGAATATGTAAATGTTGTAAATATGCTAGTATAGATTCCTAGTCAAGAACTCAAGGCCAAGGTTCGACTAGTGAATGTCTAGGCATTTATGATGTAAATATCCATATATGGGCCATGTGTTAGACTTGTCATGGTGGCTTGAAGCTATGTAAATATTAATGTTGAAATTAATATAATGGTTGAAGATGGTTGCATATAGCACTAGAGGGGATATGATTCCATTATAGGGTAAGAGGAAATGGGGCCTGTGGGAAAGTAAATACTCTATTGCCAACTGTCAGCCTTAGAACTCATCTCTTTTTCTATTATGTTCCTTAAATAATCCATCTACCTCCTTCAACTTATTAAAACCAATGATTGAATGTGTTACCCCCCATTTATAGGGGTAACTAAGGAGATGATGTCTCAAGGCCCGCAGGTTGTAGACATGGAGTGACGAGAGTCAGATTAGAAAACAAAGCCCCTCCCCTAGTCACACATCACCACTGATTGGCAGCAATATCGTCCACCACATCAGCTTGGCCCACAAAGGATAGCAGGTCTTGTTCCATGAGGTAACAAGTCCGGTCTCATGGTAAGTGTCATTTTAATAATTTTAACATTTGAACATGTTGCAAAGGGTCCTTTCTTGATTTTGAAAACGTTTGCTTGGAAATTATTCCTTTTGCCTCATTTCACCTTGGTGGTTGACATGTTGTCCTAGTAAGTGGGTCACCCCCAGGAAAAGGGTTTCTACTAGGGGGTGTCTTTGAAGGGTCATTCTACTATTCCCACACATACTTTTCATTTTCTACACTTCTTCCATTTTGTTTCCTCACCTTTTTTTTTTTTCCCAGGCATATTGACCCAAGAAGGGTTTGTACCTCATTTCATGGGAAGAAGGGGCTAAATTCCCAGAGGGATTGCAGTTGGAAAAAGATAAAATCCATACATTATCTTCTAGATGCTTGCCCGAAGGTCCCGAGAGCAATGAAATGCTTCTTCGCACAATTCAAGGACCTGTAAAATAAAACACATAATTAAATAAATGTCCCACTTGTTGAGGGAATGCATTTTGCGGTGTCTTTTACTTTCCTTGCACATGACACTCTGTGTGTTCCTAGCTTCAAGTGGCATTGCGATGCTCCTTATTTTCCATTGCACATAGCACTCAATTATTTGGACCATAATCAATTAATGACTAATAAAGGGTTTTTAAAATGGTTGCATTGCAAACGAGGATGCAACATACCCTCTACAAAGGCACCCATAAATTAGACAACATGAGCCCTTGTATGTCAAGAAACCCCATGCCCAAAATTCACACCCCCATCCACCTCATGCTATTTTACATGACTTAGAGAGGGTCTTCTTGGGAAACACTCCTTGAATTGGGGATTTACTTACCCAATATGGTACCATGACAACCCTCCCATACTTAAATTTGGCAAGTTGTATAAGGTCTTTGAGCATTTTTTTTTTTTGAAAAGGGGAGATTTGATGCACATGTTTGGGTGGTTCTGCTATTAAATATGGATTAATTGGCATGATACATGTGACTTATGGACTGTTGGAGGGAGTACGTGTTTGTCTTTGTAGGACCTTTCCAGGTGAAATAGTTTCCATGGAGAAACTAGGTCACTTAGACCTTCATAGGGGCTTGAAGCCCACAGGTTGGGTGATGTTACCCCCACTCATTGCACACTTGGGAAGATGAATGTTACCTTTGGAGGCAATTGAATAACATGTTATGATCACATCATGGCCCCTTGCACCTAAACATTGGCCTTTGGAGGCCTAGGACATCATATCCTAGCCCTTGACGTCACCTTTATTGATGGGGTTATGATGGGTTTGATGATCATGATGGTGATGTGATGTGATTTTATGGAGAGAGATACATTGCTTGTCAACCTAGCACATGACGAGGTGACACATGGCCTTTGGAGGCCCAACGAATTTCACCTAGAGGCCCAATAATGAGCAATTATACCATTTATTAATCCTTTAAACCAGAATGTATATTCCTTTAACTTATTCAACAATATTAATTTGTTCATCATCAATATATTATTGTATCATAAACACTAACATTTATTAGTGCATAATAAAAAATAACAAACACATCCACACAATGCAGATTACACCGATATTTACGTGGAAACCCAATGCGGGAGAAAACCACATAATGATTTTTTTATATGTCAAGAATTACATTCAAGGAAGCACCAAATTCCAATTCTCATCTCCAAATGGAAGGAGGCTCCACCCCTCTAGTTTCTCATGCTCCAACCTAAAGGAAGCTCCAACTCCCTGGGTTCTCCGTCTGCAACCACCTAATTCTCAAGCTTCAACCTGAAGGAAGCTCCAATTCTTTGATTCTCCGAGACCAACTGGAAAGAGGCTACAACCCCCTTTCTTTTCCCCGTCCTTCCACCCTGAAATATAAATGTTAAATAACTGATGAAACCATTTCCACACTATCATTGTGAAATATACCACTGTAAACGTGTACCAATCTATGCCAACAACCTATAACCAACATGTACCAATAAACTGTAGTCAACCTATACCAATAACATGTAATCAACCTATACCAATAACTTGTACCAACATATACCAACAACCTCTAACACATGTACCAGTTGTATGCCTCAACATATATTATCTATGGAACAATTAAAAACAACAACAATAGCTCAAGGGATATGCCCTAGCTCTTAAAACCATATCTCATACAAGATGTTTCCTCTATGTGCAATCTCTCACAACTAACCCTCAACCATACATCAAAAGAGATGTGAATATGAAAAAAAAATACACCAGTAGATCTTACTCAACAACAAGTGCTAAACCTCCAAGAGGGCATTCACTAAACTTCTCAAGATAAACCCTCAACCAATCACATAGATCCAACTCAAGACAAACACATTAACATACCTCTTACTTTTCTGTAGCTGCGGATCTATTATGGATCTATTTCCGTAGCTGTGATTCTGTTTTTGCGATTCTGCTATCACAATTTTGCTGCAGCGATTCTGCTGCCACGGTTTTGCTGCTGCGATTTTTCTGCCGCAATTTTGATACCTTTGCAACAACGAAAGATTTTTCGTCCCTTTGCTTCGCTACCTTAGATTCACGTAGCTTCAGATGTGACAATGAAAACCTACAAATAACCTTTCACAAATGATATTCAATGAAGTTCAATAGAGACAAATGAGAGAGGCTTGTCCTTTCCTTTATACTCTTCATGTCTTCCTCTAGAAGTTTCCTTGCAACAAATTTACCCCTTTCTCGATATTCTAGGGTTAACCAATTAACCCACTTTTTTCCACTTAACCACTTTGTCCACTTTGACTAATCAACCTTTTTCCACTTCTCTTAACCACTTTCCTTAAATAATCAATCCATAATTGTTTGTGCAATTACTTTACCAAAACTTACTTAACCCATTTTGACTAAACAAACTTTGTCCACTTAACCATTATTTGGTGCAACTAATTTACCTTTTATTTATTTCTTTAATGCAACCACTTTGAATCTCCAACATCCCCATAACTTTCTAGGATATTCTAGAATACTTGACTTCCTCTTTGACCTTCTAGTGACTTCTAGAATATTCTATGAGGGTCCTCTAACTTTTCAAGGTCATATCTCCCAAACCGTGAGGAACTGTGTGACATACCATATATCACCGGAAACAGAATAACGTGTAATTTACATATATCCACACATTACTTTCGTATAAATTGATATTCATATCTTTATTCCACGATCAAACCTTTCTTACCTTTCTGCTACCAGAATTCATCAAGTGTATCCATCTCAATTGTTTACATCAACCAACATAAATGCCAACTAACATAACCACAATAACAATCATACAAATGATAATCAACTATCGAACACTTTCAACCACATCTTTGGGACTTGTCTAAGGTTTTCCATCAATCTCTTTAGGTTGAAATCAATCTCTAATGGTTGACATTATTGACAACCTACTCTCTAAACTAACTTTCCAACAACCTAAGCTAAATTTTTGACAACAATCGCTTAGTTGAAATTATTTTGTCATAGATTATGAGGTTATTCTATTTCATTTTAATATCTCACACCGAATAGTTGTCACTTGCGGGTGTTCATTGAAAACATTTCAACAACAACAATAAATCTTGTAAGTATATTATGCTGAAGTGTTATATGATTGCATGGGTGACCAATTAGCATGTGGTGACTACATCTATAGTTTATCTACTCCACTAGAAGTAGAATATGTTGTATTTTCATGCATTCAATGTTTAACTAACAAAATTTAGTGTCTATGATTAGGAAGAAATTGGTGCCTTGTTGTTTGAATGCCAAAGAGATAGTCATGTATTACATAGTCTCATATCATAATGCTCCAATTTTGGTATTATGGTTGTAAGGGTGAATCTAGAAGAAATCCATAGTTGTTATGGATTTGGAGCAAATTATTAAAGCCCGTGTTCAACATTGTGGCCTCTTGGGAAATGTCAACATAATGACACATCCAAAACTTCAACATATGGGATTGTGTCCTCTAGGGATTAATGGGTGAAAATTATGTGTTTATGGTAAATATAGAATGATTATAAGTGTGTATTTAAGGTTGTTATTAATGTTAAGGATAGGGAGAAATGTGGTTGTTTTTAATGTTTGGAGATTGCGAATAAATCACCGTGGTTGTGAGGGTAAATAAGAATATTGAGGGAAAACTTCAAAGCACAATAGAGTGACTAGTGGTCAAAAGTTCAACTCCACCCAGGTGCCATTGAAAAACCCAAAACAAATCCTAGAAAAAACCCCAAGTTTCAATCTAGTTTATGAAGGAATATGTAATACCCCACTTTAGACCCCTGACATGTATTAAATTTGAATATGTAAATGTTGTAAATATGCTTGTATAGTTTCCTAGTCACTCAAGGCCAAGGTTCGACTAGTGAATGTCTATGCATTTATGATGTAAATATCCATATATGGGCCATGTGTTAGACTTGTTATGGTGGCTTGAAGCTATGTAGATGTTAATGTTGGAATTAATATAATGGTCCAAGATGGTTGCATATAGCACTAGAGGGGATATGATTCCATTATAGGGTAAGAGGAAATGGGGCCTATGGGAAAGTAAATACTCTATTGCCAACTGTCAGCCTTATAACTCATCTCTTTTTCTATTATGTTCCTTAAATAATCCATCTACCTCCTTCAACTTATTAAAACCAATCATTGAATGTGTTATCCCCCATTTATAGGGGTAACTAAGGAGATGATGTCTCAAGGCCCTCAGGTTGCATACATGGAGTGACAAGATTCGGATGAGAAAACATAGCCCCTTCCCTAGTCACACATCACCACTGATTGGCAGTAATATCGTCCACCACACCAGCTTGGCCCACAAAGGATAGCAGGTCTTGTTCCACGAGGTAACAAGTCTGGTCTCATGGTAAGTGTCATTTTAATAATTGAAGCATTTGAACATGTTACAAAGGGCCCTTTCTTGATTTTGAAAACGTTTGCTTGGAAATTATTCCTTTTGCCTCATTTCACCTTGGTGGTTGACATGTTGTCCTAGTAAGTGGGTCACCCTCAAAAAAAGGGTTTCTACTAGGGGGTGTCTTTGAAGGGTCATTGTACTGTTCCCGCACATACTTTTCATTATCCACACTTCTTCCATTTTGTTTCCTCACCTTTTTTTTTCTTCAGGCATATTGACCCAAGAAGGGTTTGTACCTCATTTCATGGGAAGAAGGGGCTAAATTCCCAGAGGGATTGTAGTTGGAAAAAGATAAAATACATACATTATTTTCTAGATGCTCAACCGAAGGTCCTGAGAGCAATGAAATGCTTCTTTGCACAATTCAAGGACCTGTAAAATAAAACACATAATTAAATAAATGTCCCGCTTGTTGAGGGAATGCATTTTGTGGTGTATTTTACTTTCCTTGCACATGACACTCTGTGTGTTCCTAGCTTCAAGTGGCATTGTGATGCTCCTTATTTTCCATTGCACATAGCACTCAATTATTTGGACCATAATAAATTAATGACAAATAAAGGTTTTGGAAAACGGTTGCATTGCAAACGAGGATGCAACACACCCTCTACAAAGGCACCCATAAATTAGACAATATGAGCCCTTGAATGTCAAGAAACCCTATACCTAAAATTCACACCCCCATCCAACTCATACTATTTTACATGACTTAGAGAGGGTATTCTTGGGAAACACTCCTTGAATTGGGGATTGACTTACCCAATATGGTACCAGGACAACCCTCCCATACTTAAATTTGGCA
This sequence comes from Picea engelmannii, assembly GCA_009831015.1. Classification (NCBI taxonomy): domain Eukaryota; kingdom Viridiplantae; phylum Streptophyta; class Pinopsida; order Pinales; family Pinaceae; genus Picea; species Picea engelmannii. The sequence goes on from ML794370.1 coordinate 58,932, forward strand.
AGTTGTATAAGGTCTTTGAGCATTTTTTTATTTTATTTTGAAAAGGGGAGATTTGATGCACATGTTTGGGTGGTTTTGTTATTAAATATGGATTAATTGGAATGATACATGTGACTTATGTACCATTGGAGGGAGTATGTGTTTGTCCTTGTAGGACCTTTCCAGGTGAAATATTTTCCATGGAGGAACTAGGTCACTTGGACCTTCATAGGGCCTTGAAGCCCACAGGTTGGGTGATGCTGCCCCCACTCATTGCACACTTGGGAAGATGAATGTTACCTTTGGAGGAAATTGAATAACATGAGATGATCACATCATGGCCCATTACACCTAAACATTGGCCTTTGGAGGCCTAAGACACCATATCCTAGCCGTTGACATCACCTTTATTGATGGGGTTATGATGGGTTCGATGATCATGATGGTGATGTGATGTGATTTGATGGAGAGATATGCATTGCTTGTCACCCTAGCACATGACGAGGTGACACATGGCCTTTGGAGGCCCAACGAATTTCACCTAGAGGCCCAATAATGAGCAATTATACCACTTATTAATCCTTTAAACCACAATGTATATTCCTTTAACTTATTCAACAATATTAATTTGTTCATCATCAATATATTATTGTATCATAAACATTAACATTCATTAGTGCATAATAAAAAATAACAAACACATCCACACAATGCACATTACACCGATATTTATGTGGAAACCTAATGCGGGAGAAAACCACAGAATGATTTTTTTATATGTCGAGAATTACATTCAAGGAAGCACCAAATTCCAATTCTCATATCCAAATGGAAGGAGGCTCCACCCCCCTAGTTTCTCATGCTCCAACCCGAAGGAATCTCCAACTCCCTGGGTTCTCTGGCTATAACCGGAAGGTGGCTACAACCACCTAGTTCTCAGGCTTCAACCTGAAGGAAGCTCCAATTCTTTGATTTTCTGACACCGACTGGAAAGAGGCTACAACCCCCTTTCCTTTCCCCATCCTGCCACCCTGAAATATAAATGTCAAATAACTGATGAAACCACTGCCACACTATCATTGTGAAATATACCACTGTAAACGTGTACCAATCTATGCCAACAAGCTATAACCAACATGTATCGATAAACTGTAGTCAACCAATACTGATAACCTGTAATGAACCTATACCAATAACTTGTACCAACATATACCAACAACCTCTAACACATGTACCAATTGTATGCCTCAACAGATCTGATCTATGCAACAATTAAAAACAACAACAATAGCTCAAGGGATATTTCCTAGCTCTTAAAACCATATCTCATACAAGATGTTTCCTCTATGTACAATCTCTCACAACTAACCCTCAACCATACATCAAAAGAGATGTGAATATGAATAAAAAATTCACCAGTAGATATTACTCAACAACAAGAGTTAAACCTCCAAGAGGGCATTCACCAAACTTCTCAAGATAAATCCTCAACCAATCACATAGATCCAACTCAAGACAAACACATTAACATACCTCTCACTTTTCTGTAGCTGCGTATTTATTACGGATCTGTTTCTGTAGTTGCGATTCTGTTTTCGCGATTCTGCTGTCGCAATTTTGCTGCTGCGATTCTGTTGCCATAGTTTTGTTGTTGCGATTTTTCTACCGCAATTTTGATACCTCTGCAACAACGAAAGATTTTTTGTCCCTTTGCTTCGCTACCTCAGATTCATGTAGCTTCAGATGTGACAATGAAAACCTTCAAATAACCTTTCACAAATGATATTCAATGAATTTCAATAGAGACAAATGAGAGAGGCTTGTCCTTTCCTTTATACGCTTCATGTCTTCCTCTAGAAGTTTCCTTGCAACAACTTTACCCCTTTCTCCATCTTCTAGGGTTAACCCATTAACCCACTTTTTTCCACATAACCACTTTGTCCTCTTTGACTAATTAACCTTTGTCCACTTATCTTAACCACTTTCCTTAAATAATCAATCCATAATTATTTGTGCAATTACTTTACCAAACCTTACTTAACCCATTTTGACTAAACAAACTTTGTCCCCTTAACCATTATTTGCTGCAACTAATTTACCTTTTATTTATTTCTTTAATGAAACCACTTTGAATCTCCAACTTCCCCATAACTTTCTAGGATATTCTAAAATACTTGACTTCCTCTTTGAGATTCTAGTGACTTCTAGAATATTCTATGAGGGTCCTCTAACTTCTCGAGGTCATATCTCCCAAACCGTGAGGAACTGTGTGACGTACCATATATCACCGAAAACAAAATAATGTGTACTTTCCATCTATCCACACATTTCTTTCGTATAAACTGATCATCATATATTTAATCCATGATCAAACCTCTCTTACCTTTCCGCTACCGGAATTCAATAAGTGTATCCATCTCAACTGTTTACATCAACCAACATCAATGGCAACTAACATAACCACAATAACAATCATACAAATGATAATCAACTATTGAACACTTTTAACCATGTCTCTAGGACTTGTCTAAGGTTTGACATCAATCTCTGTGGGTTGACATCAATCTCTAATGGTTGACATTATTGACAACCTACTCTCTAAACTAACTGTCCAACAACCTAAGCCAACTTTCTGACAATAATCGCTTAGTTGAAATTATTTTTTCATAGCTTATGAGGTTGTTCTATTGCATTGTAATATCTCACACTGAATAGTTGGCACTTGTGGGTGTTCATTGAAAAAATTTCAACAACAATAAATCTTGTATGTATATTATGCTAAAGTGTTATATGATTGCATGGGAGACCAATTAGCATGTGGTGACTACATCTATTGTTTATCTACTCGACTAGAAGTAGAATATGTTGTATTTTGATGCATTCAATGTTTAACTAACAAAATTTAGTGTCTATGATTAAGAAGAAATTGGTGCCTTGTTGTCTGATTTCCCATTAGGGATTTGGAGCAAATTATTAAAGCCCATTGTTGGCCCTTAACCAATTTTTGAGAGAAACTTGGTCGTGCTTGACCATTTTTGGGACTTCGACAGGCTGGTCGAAGACGAAGCACCCAGGCAAAGCGAATATCGCGGGATCTCGCCCATTTTTTGTGGGCTTTTTGGGCTTTTAGGGTTTATCTAACGGGTACGGGATGTCGACCCATGGGTTCACCAATGTTTAGGCCCCTTTTGTAATGTATAAATAAGTAGCTAGGTGATGTAAGAAGGGGTCGATGGCTAAGTGATATAGTGGTATTTGGCTTAGTGCATGGATGTGTTAAGGCTTGCAGAGCTAAGTGCAAGCGTTTGTAAGTGCTTTGTGCACAGACTGTGTAAGGCTTGGTGTTTACACCTAACTCAAGGAAGGAGGATATGGCGAGGTGCGCGCAGATCTCCTATCCTTTGCGGAGTTGGCTGTGTAGATGGGTGCCTGTAAGGAGATTGAAAGAGACTAATAAATAAGAGAAGAGTTGGTGGACGTAGCCCCACACTGGGGTGAATCACGTATATCCCGTGTTATTATGCTTTGTGCAGTGTTATTCATGGTGTTTATGTATTTATGTGCTTAATCTTGATGCCTGATAGATGCTTAGTGCTTTATATATGAATGAATGTTAGATCTGCTTTGATGTTATGTGCTAAATGATTAGATGTGCTTAAATCTTGGTTACTACTTCACTGATCTGTAATGAGGGTTAATATGCGATGTGAATAAGAATTAGAACTTGATGAATGTTATTGGTTAAGTGCTCTGTTAAGTATCGTGATCACAGATCTATGTCCCAGCTAGGTTGTAGATACTTGAGTCCTACAACCCCCCCTGTCTCTACCTCGGGTGAGACTGCATCTGCTTCGCAGGTGTTGCCGAAAGGGCCGGTAGTTAGGGTTTTGTTGGTGCGTTGTTGAAGCGTTGTACCTTGGGTCTGCCCCTGTGCCAACAAATGGTTTCGTTGCCGAAACTTGAAACTGTGATTGCTGGGAATTGAAGAAAATAGAAAGCTCTGTGCGTAGATCTGTTGTTGTAGTGCACAATATTCTACTTGACTTGCGAAGCTCTGTGCTAAGAGAAGGAAGCCCGATATGAAGAAAGAGGTAAAATCTTAAATCTTTGTGCTCTGATAATGGTAAGATAAGTGGAAATTTTTGCTTCGAAAGTATGAATTTAGGTATGCTTGATAGATTTTTTCCTAGTCTGAAAACTAGGGCACAACTAGAAGAAAGAAGATTTGATCTGAATAAATTTAATAGAGATAGTGAAAGATATGTTATTTCTATGCATAGAAAGAATTTTTGGACTAATAAGTGGATGCAGGACCCTAGAAAGAATTTTTGCAGATTGCAGGTCCATCATTGTGATCCCAGTGCGCAGTACAGGACAGGTTGGGGATCGTTTAAAAGAAAGAGAGGATTGACATTGTGTTATAACTACAGAAGATCCAGACATATTGCTAAGGAATGCCCTGGTATAGGTCTTATTTGTCTTTGTTGCAAAGCTATTGATCATGAGGTTTTGGTTTGCCCTAGAATGATTGATAAAGTTGAAAAGATGAACCTGAGACAAGAAAACCATGAAGAAGGTCAAGAAACTAGGGATGTGTTAGAAAACCAGAACGAATTAGAGACTATACTATTACAGATGAGAGAAACATTGAAGAATCAAAGAGACATTAGTTTACCAGAGATCTTAAAAGAAAAGCAGTGCATAGAAACAAGAATAAGAGACTTCGACATATACTGTGTTTTGGATGAGGAAACACGGGTAAATATCATGCCAGAAAGCACTTGGGAAATCTTGGGAAAGCCTGCTATGATTCACTCATTAGGAGGGATAGGATTGTTTAAATGAAAGATGTAACCCTATGCGGAAGAGTTACTAACGTAGCTACGATAGCCCTTGGAACATCGAACGAAGAAGAATTTGAAGTCATTAAATTTGTGGAGAACAACACCCCATTTGCACTTTTTTTAGGAAAGACTTGGATTGAGAAAGATTGGATCCAGAGGAAAGAAGAGGAAGAAGCTACAAAACATAAAAAACAAGAATTAAGGGACTTTATAGCCAAGAAAATAGAGCGACTAATACAAAAAAAAGAGGACAAGTCGAAGTAACTGAGGGCCAGAGAATTAGCTGTCAAGGTTGAAAAAACACAAGAAAGCTTAAAGAACCTATCTAAGTAGGAGAGAAGAACACCTACCACAGAAGTAGTAAGAGAAGAGATAGTACATTCGAAACTTTTGAGAGACCATCAACAGTGAGAAGTTACTATGCTAAGAGAAGATAATAATACAAATGGAAAGAGGAATCTAAAGACTCAGATCACATGAAAGAAGGGAAGAAAGGTTAGTAAGAAGAAAACAAAGTTAGAAGAACTGCATGAATTTCTAGAGAAGACTTCGCAGAAGGAAGACTTACAGAACTTGAACCTCACTGAAATAGTAGAGCCGCGTAGAATGGCACTTCGCCACGACGAATCTATATGACCATTGGAGGCATCCCGACCATTAGAAAAACGCTCTGGAACGACTAGAAACACAATTATTGTCAAAAATATCACCATTGGACCGTTGGGACCGCGCCACACCAGATGGAATCGTATTGATCGAGGCATTCCTACCCGTTGGACGAGTCCGTTATGCTGTTGCTTATTTATCCCATCGAACGCGGCGCCGGGACCAATTTTTGCAAACTGTGAACATCCGAGTGAACAAATAACTGATTACTATTGCGTTGTGCTTTTGAGACCTCGCCACCTATTTTTCTTACCTTGAGTGTCCGTTCACCTACCTGAGTTATTTGATTACGAGTGTGCATGTCAGGCGACCTTAGTGCAGTAGAGAAATCGGTAGAAGAAATCTTGATCGACCTTATGGATGAGAAGGTCATGTCTGCAGGAATACATGCCTCATCGACGAGAGGAGTGCAAGCATCCCCCTTGACTGCATGACGGTCTAGCCGAACCACGACAGAGAAAAGAAGCAAGCACCGTGACGATCTGGCGAACGCGAAGCTGATCCCGTCGGTCTTTCCCGACTACATCCCGCCTCTGGCTAGCGTGGTTAGTCGTGATAGCGTCCCGCGTGACTTTGAGTAGATGCACATCATGACGTGCCTCTCAAAGGGGATACACATAGTCAGAACAAAGCTAGGACTAATCCCAGATCTCAAGATAAGTGTATTTAACATGGGAGACAGGAAGAATTATGCTTGCATCGCATCGCATCGGTACTTGACAAAGATGACTGGGAAGAAGCCAAAGATAGTTCCCTAACCATGGATTAAAGAGATCGTGCAGTCGACGATCCTGAACGTCATGAAGATCCCCCACTTCGTCAGATATCAGGAGGTTAACGCGTGCATTAAACTCCTCCTGTCGTGCTACCATGGAGGATATATATGGTTATACAGGCGCGTGACTGTGGATCCGATGTTGATCCACATGATCACTATATTGAACGTGTAGGGACCAGACCCTCACCAGTTCTACCAAGGGAAGGATGCAGATCGCTCCTTGACACTGCGAATAAAGGAAACCTATGGCGATGTGGAGAAGGGGAAGTGAGGCTACAAGGTATCCTCCATCCAAGATGACGTAGTGCGCTTATCTTGTCAGCTGATCGCTGGCAAGATCGTCAAGAAGAACTGAACGACGCAAGTCATGGGGTTCTTAGTCGACGTCGTAGGGAAGTGCATCGAGGGAATGCAAATGAACTGGGTGAGCTACCTCGTCAATGAGTTGGTGAAGGACTGTCGCGAAGCGCAGGACCAAGGCTACAAGTTCCACTTTAGTTGGTTGTTTATCTTGATAGCATTTATCGCTTGGGGGATGCCGGAGGGAGTGACATTCCCTGAAGTTGAGCCATCATAACTATTGGATACGAGGTTCACCACCTTGTGGTATATAAGCGATATGGTGAAGAAGTGGCAATCAAATGTGGTCTTCCACACTTACTACCTACAACTCATGTGCGCCATTGAGTCATTCCCCCGAATGACTCCGAACACCTTGCATACCTACAGACCACTAGCGAAGTTCCACGCGGACCGCCACTTCATCTACATCATTGCATGCAAAGATGAAAGCAAGGAGGAGTTGCAGTCCTACTACAAATTAACTGATGAAGAAATGGAGGAGATAACCAAGGAATGGTTGGCTGAATTCCTTGTACCAGTTGGAGATGCAGAACTCTTTGACCCCGACCTCATCGGAAGTCCTGTGGTCACCAGGGCTGAGTATGATGGACCAAGCAACGCAAGGAAAAAGAAGAAAAAGGAAGAAGTGCAGGACATTAGCAACGCATCGGAGGAAACTACGTCTGATTCACCTAGAGGAGGAGGAGGTGACGAAGTAAATCAAGAAGAGGAAGGGGAAGAAGACAAGCAAGAAAAGGATGAAGTAACACCACCAAAGGATCCCCTAACAGAGGCAAAGACATCAAAGAAAAGGAAGGTTTCTCCGAAGAAACCCTCAACACGGAAGAAATCTAGAGCTAATAAGCCTTAGTCACAGAATGTGCTCACAGGGGATGATGTTTACCTCATCATCGCAGTTGTAGAAGATGCTTCAGAGGGTATCTTGCAGCGACATGAAGCGAAGCAGGAGATGATGTATGACAGAATCGAGGCGGAGCTGAAGGGGGTACAACAAGCTATCTATTCGAGCCACACAGTTTCTACTGCATCGTCATCATCAGAAGGTGTAGAATTGGGGGATGAGCCCACCCAATTGCGAAGGATAGCAAATGAAACAGAGGCTCTTCTTCATCGATTCTTGGAAGAAAAAGAACAGGCCACAGAGGTCTTGAAGCAAGAAAAGGAAGAATCCCTAGAGAAACATCGGGTTGTGCAGCAAGAGAAAGATGACATTAGAGCGAAGTTCGAGGCGAATCGAGAGAAAATCCAGAAAGAGAAAGACTAGTTCCTCATAGAGAAGATGGGGGTTAGAGAGTCAGTGACTAGAGCACTTCGCTCTGTGCCAGGTTTACCTCAGATGGAAGAAGAGACAACCAAGAGTCGAGTAGGGAAGCTCGCTGAAGAAATTCAACAGCTTGAAACAAGAGTAGCAGAGATAGAACTTCAAGCAGTGTCAAGCACTTCGCAAGAAGTACGAGATCAAAGGGATGAAACTGCCAGGAGCGCAATAGAAAGAATCAGGGCGTTGAATTTATAATGCAAGCAACTGAGTGATTGAAGTGCGCAGACCTATGAGAGACTTGCAGGAGACCCAGAGTTGAGGAGATTAGAGGCACAACTCCAGGAGGTGAAGCAACAAGCATCGATGGTACAAGTGCAACGTAAATTGCTTATAGTAGTGGAGAATATGAAGAGGTTGTAGGAGCAACACACAGTTCAACAATAGGTCACTTCCATCTAGATCAAAGTGATGGAGGTGACACAGAGACTCCAATCGGTGAGGTCACTTCCATCTAGAGCAGAGTGATGGAGGTGACACAGAGACTCCAGCCAGATGCAGAACTCTCTGACCCCGACCTCATCAGAAGTCCTGTGGTCACCGGGACTGAGAATGATGGACCAAGCAGCGCAAGGAAAAAGAAGAAAAAGGAAGAAGTGCAGGACATTAGCAGCGCATCAGAGGAAACTGCGTCTGATTCACCCAGAGTAGGAGGAGGTGACGAAGTAAATCAAGAAGAGGAAGGGGAAGAAGACAAGAAAGAAAAGGTGGAAGTAACACCACCAAAGGATCCCCTAATAGAGGCAGAGACATCAAATAAAAGGAATGTTTCTCCGAAGAAACCCTCAGCACGGAAGAAATCTAGAGCCAATAAGCCTCAATCATAGAATGTGCTCACGGTGGATGATGTTTACCTCATCATTGAAGTTGTAGAAGATTCTTCAGAGGGTATCTTGCAGCGACACGAAGCAAAGCAGGAGACGATGTAAGACATAATCGAGGGGGAGCTGAAGGGGGTACAACAAGCTATCTATTCAAGCCGCACAATGTCTACTGCACAGTCGTCATCGAAAGGTGTAGAATTGGGGGATGAGCCCACCCAATTGCGAAGGATAGCAGATGCAACAGAGGCTATCCTTCGTCGAGTCCGGGAAGAAAAAGAACAAGCCTCAGAGGCCTTGAAGCAAGAAAAGGAGGAAGCCCTAGAGCAACATCAGGTTGTGCATCAAGAGAAATATGACATTAGAGAGAAGTTCGAGGAAGACATAGAGAAAATCTAGAAAGAGAAAGACCAGTTCCTCACAGAGAAGATGGGGGTTAGAGAGGCAGTGACTAGAGCACTTCGCTCTATGTCGGGTTTAGCTTAGATGGAAGAAGAGACAACCGAGAGCCAAGTAGGGAAGCTCGCTGAAGAAATTCAACAGCTTCAAGCAAGAGTGGCAGAGCTAGAACTTCAAGCAGTGTCGAGCAGTTCGCAAGAAGTACGATATCAAAGGGACGAAACTGCCATGAGCGCAGTAGAAAGAATCAGGGCGTTGGCTTCAGAATGCAAGCAACTGAGTGACTGAAGTGCACATACCTATGAGAGAGTTGCAGGAGACACGGAGCTGAGGATATTAGAGGCACAACTGCAGGAGGCGAAGAAATAGGCATCGACAATATAAGTGCAACTGAAACTGCTTACAACAGTGGAGAATATGAAGAGGTCGCAGGAGCAATGCATAGTTCAACAACATGTCACTTCCATCTAGAGAAGAGTGATGGAGGTGACACAGAGACTCCAGTTGGTGCAGGACGAAGCCTGTACACTTTTTGAAGAGCTCGAGGGACAAAGACCACAGTTGGAACAAGTGGTCGCAACAGTGGAACAATGCCTGGAAGGGCCTGTCACCAAGCAATTCATTCAGGAGTTCGTCGAGTAGGAGGCTCTGGCGAAGAAAAAAGTCGAGGCAGCTCGAGCTAAGCTCGAGGCCTTCTAAGCAGTGTTGCCTAGATCAGAGTGACTTGGGACGAGTCACAAGTGAGTGTTGGGGTCCTGCTGGCCCTCGACCAATTTTTGAGAGAACCTTCGTCTTGCTTGACCATTTTTGGGACTTCGACAGGCTGGTCAAAGACAGAGCGCTCAGGCGAAGCAAAGATCGTGGGATCTCAACCATTTTTTGCGGGTTTTTTGGGGTTTTAGGGTTTATATAATGGGTATGGGAAGTTGGCCCATGGGTTCACCCATGTTTAGGCCCCTTTTGTAATGTATAAATAAGTAGATAGGTGATGTAAGAAGGGGTCGATGGCTAAATGCTAGAGTGGTAATTCGCTTAGTGCATAGATATGTTAAGGCTTGCAAAGCTAAGTGCAAGTGTTTTGTAAGTGCTTTGTGCAAAGACTGTGTAAGGATTGGTGTTTTGACCTAACTTGGGGAAGGAGGATCTGGCGAGGTGTGTGCAGATCTCCTATCCTTTGCGAAGTTGGCTATGTAGCTAGGTGCCTGTAAGGAGATTGAAAGAGACTAATAAAGAAGAGAAGAGTTGGTGGACATAGCCCCAAACTGGGGTGAACCACATATATCTTGTGTTATTATGCTTTGTGCAATGTTATTCATGGTGTTTATGTATTTATGTGCTTAATATTGATGCCTGATAGATGCATAGTGGTTTATACATGAATGATTGTTAGATTTTCTCTGATGTTATGTGCTAAATGATTAGATGTGCTTAAATATTGGTTACTACTGCGCTGATTTGTAATGAGGGTTAATTTGCGATGTGAATAAGAATTAGAACTTGATGAATGTTATTGGATAAGTGCTCTGTTAAGTATCGTGATCACAGATCTATGTCCCAGTTAGGTTGTAGACACTTGAGTCCTACAACCGCCCATGCCTCTACCTTAGGTGAGACCGCATTTGCTTCACAGGTGTTGTCGAAAGGGTCGATAGTTAGGGTTTTGTTGATGCACTATTGAAGCTTTGAACCCTAGGTCTGCCCATGTGCCAACACCCATGTTCAACATTGTGGCCTCTTGGGAAAATTTAACATAATGACACATCCAAAACTTCAACATATGGCATTGTGTCCTCTAGGGATTAATGGGTGAAAATTATTTGTTTATGGTAAATATAGAATGATTACAAGTGTGTATTTAAGGTTGTTATTAATGTTAAGGCTAGGGAGAAATGTGGTTGTTTTTAATGTTTGGAGATTACGAATAAATAACCATGGTTGTGAGGGTAAATAAAAACATTCAGGGAAAACTTCAAAGCACAATAGAGTGACTAGTGGTCAAAAGTTCAAGTCCACCTAGGTGCCATTGAAAAACCCAAAAAAAAATCCTAGAAAAACCCCCAAGTCTCAATCTAGTTTATGAAGGAATATGTAATACCCCACTTTGGACCCCTGACATGTATTAAATTTGAATATGTAAATGTTGTAAATATGCTAGTATAGCTTCTTAGTCAAGAGCTCAAGGCCAAGGTTAAACTAGTGAATGTCTAGGCATGCATGATGTAAATATCCATATATGGGCCATGTGTTAGACTTGTCATGGTGGCTTGAAGCTATGTAAATATTAATGTTGGAATTAATATAATGGTCCAAGATGGTTGCATAGAGCACTAGAGGGGATATGATTCCATTATAGGGTAAGAGGAAATGGGGCCTATGGGAAAGTAAATACTCTATTGCCAATTGTCAGCCTTAGAACTCATCTCTTTTTCTATTATGTTCCCTAAATAATCCATATACCTCCTTCAACTTATTAAAACCTATCATTGAATGTGTTACCCCCCATTTATAGGGGTAACTAAGGAGATGATGTCTCAAGGCCCGAAGGTTAAAGACATGGAGTGATGAGAGTAAATTGAGAAAACAGAGCCCCTTTGATGCAAGAGCATCACAATCACATCAAAAGGAAGCGAACGTGGAATTGGAATCGACAGCTCAACACATCGAAGGAGTTGAACCGACAATTAACTAGCTTAGAAGCAGTGTGAAGAATTTTTGGAAATCTCGTTAATTAATTTTGGTTGTGTAAAACCGGGCCACCGTTTGAAATGAAGGAGCCATTATAAATCCTTTACACGATTGTAAATGTATTACATGTGTGGGATATTAGCCCTAATTAGTCATTAGGTTTCATTAATTGAGTAGGTAACCACTTGAATAGAAGGTAATAGTATTTTAGATAGGAGGAAGAAGAGAGAAAAAAGCTCTGGGTCCTTAGCCAAGTTTTTCTTGTAATAGTTGTAAAGGATAAACAACGGTAATTATGTTTCCTCCAGAAATGAATAGAACAGAGGAAATTGACCCAAATACACAGTGTTGATATTGCTTACAATTTGACTGAGTTGTTATGTGTTTGTGAATGGATGTTGTTCATAGTGAATAAATAAATAATTGAATGAGTTCAATTGTTTATCTTCTATAAGATTATGTAAGGAGTGCGTGCAGAGTGCAAGGAGTGCCTATGAAGAAGTCTTTTTTGACTTAAAGATCAGAAGATATAGAAGGGAAATTCCATATGCAAAGTTTGCATATTGAGCGCAATGAGTGTGTATAGAAACAAAATTGTGTTAAAGTTTGAAAGCTCAGGAGGTTGAGCATTGTTACACATTATTTTCGTCATCCCTATGACCGTTAATGATGTAAACCTATCTGTTGCCTTCAGAGGGGTCAGTGGCCTGAGTTCCTGAAGAAAGAAGGGAGAAGAACTTTTCTTGAGAAAATAAGTTGCATTCTCCTTTGTAAAAACCCTATTAAAGAGGATGTTCACATGTTGCTATATAGGTAGGGTGCGATAATGCCTAATTTTTGTGGGCTGCACCATAGCTAGGTCGCGAAGTGCTCGCAGGTTGCTATATAGGCAGGGTGCGGAAATATTCATACGTGGGAAAAATGAGCATCTTCTCGATGCTTCTAGAAGGAGAAACTTCCATGGTGAGGTGGCATCCGAATGGTTTGGATCTTACTCGCTTTCATGATTTAGTGGGATCATCCTAACCTCCTCACCTTATCCTCTTCAACTTATAAAAGGAGAGGAGCTCTCATGGAGAAAGTTAGCTTTTGGGATTAGCTTGGATTGGATTGAGCTTTGGAGATTGTCAGCTTGGCTAGATGAGCCATTTTGTCAAGATAGATTGTGAATATTATCAGATCTATGATCTCAGAATTCTTGGATTGGAAGTGTGTGGGGAATGAAGGACGTTGGAAGGGACCTTACGACATCAAGGCCATGGTTGTAATCTCTCTTTCACATTTAATATGATACAATAATATGATTCTTTCCTATAAAGATTGTTGTGTTTTATTGTATGATTCCTTGATCACATACATAGGTTTATATTGAGTTTATGTTATTACTATCACTTTGGTTGGTTGCGTTCTTTTGCAGGTTCATCATTGTATGAGCATTGGGATAGATCTAGGATGGTGATGGTGAGAGGAAGCGACCTTTAAACAGTATGTCACCTATCCCTCTTTAGTTAGTAAATTCAATATCTAAAACTTAAGGAAAGCGTCATGTTCTGGTGTGTTTTTTTCTAGATCTAGGTGGATCTAGGGAGATCAGTTAGTGTCCGCACTTACCGATTTATCCAATAACAAGCACAGATTATGCCAAGAGGGTGTCAGAAAGTCTTTTGAAAAAGACACAGAGTGCAAGTGTGCGCTAAGGGGCTAGATTTAAATTTCATTTGCCAAAATTTCAGGAGGAGTAGTGGTTTTCAGTCTCGAGAGGAAACACTTAGAAAAGTTTCTAAGTTTTGAAGAGTTGAAGTGTTCAAAGGTGAAGCGTAGAAAATTGAATTTTGAAGAAAGAACAAGTATGGAGGATTGAGCGGGAGAAATCCTTCAGAAAGGAATTTTGAATATTAGACAAGATCGAGGATCAAGATCTATTCAGAAAGAGATGAAATCTTACAAGTCATTATATCTCGGAGAAGTAGTGCACTAGTTAGTCGTGAGGAGTCATAGGACTTTTGCGAAACCAAAATATTTGGAAGAATTAGAGTGAAATTCGGGAAATCATGAAACACAAAATCCTGAAATCATCAGGACCATCCATTGAAAGAGGACACGTGGCGACAGATCAACGTTTTGTTGATTCGTAAATCAGGAAGTTGGAGGTAAGAGTCGTGAATATTCGTGAAACGTGAAATCACGACATAATCACAGTTGTTGGCTGGAGAGCCAGTGTGGACCGTTGATTTGATTCAAATATTTCACAATTTCGGGTGTGGGAGGATCAAGAGAACGGAGGTGAATCGCATCAGGAGTTCCTGATACGCGAAATCCCGACGTGCTCAGAAGGATTGGCCCTAGGTCATAGTGAAGGGTCATATGGATGGAGGATAAGGGAGGAGCTAGCATGCGCTAGACCCTTGTCAGAATTTCAGAACTCAGAAGTTCGAAGGACGAAGAGTCGGTCGACTCATATAGCCGATACGCAAAATCACGTCGCGCCTTTTCGAATAAGCGTGTGGTCACAAGGCGTGGTCACGTGGAAAAAGGCTTGTACTTAGCGCTTGTTTACACGGGAGAAAGTTTCATAGAGACCCGTGGATTGTTTTCTTAGAGGTTCCAGTAGGGAATCAAAGACTGTTTCGATTCAGTCTTGAGAATATCCTAGACTGGGAGGTCACAGAACCCTTGGAGTGGAGGGGGTCTGCACCAAGTGGTATTAGAGCCTGAAAAAAATTTGAAGTTGAACTCAGTGTGTTAGAAACAGTTGAAGCGATGCGGCCGTAGATACACACAGGACCACCTATAGCAAACCGTGTTGTAGGAAGAGAAGTAAGAGAACTTCGCGCAAGGTTGGAAGCAATGGAAGGAATGCAGAGGAGAACACCTATTGCTGAAGATGTCAGTGATGTAGAAAGCGAAGAAATAGAATTTGAAGAAGCTATAGGGGAAGATGCGGCCGAAGAATGCTTACTGAAAGTTGTTGTGAAGTTGGGAGCTAGAGAAAAGATGGACGTCCCAATGTATGAAGGTAAATTGGATGCCAAAGAACTATTGGAGTGGATAAGGTCCATGGATACGTATTTTGACTATGAAGAGGTCGATGAAGGAAGGAAGGTGAGACATGATGTCACTATATTAAAGGGACATGCAACACTGTGGTGGGATGAACTGTAGACAGAAAGGAGGAGCAAAGGAAAACATAAGATAAATAATTGGGACAGGATGGTAGCCAAACTGAAGGCTAAATTCATACCTAAGGATTACCATATAGAGTTGTTCAGAAATTTGCAGAACCTGAGACAAAGGGGTATGACAGTGAAAGAGTATATAGAAGAATTTTATAGGTTGAATATTAGGATTGGACAAAGAGAGAAGGGTGATGAAAAATTTTCCAGGTGTATAAATGGTTTGAGGTATGAAATTCAAGATGAAATAAGCATGATGACTATGAGGACAATGGAAGATGCTTATTAGATTGCACTGAAGGCAGAAGAAAAGTTGGCCAGAAACCAAGGTCAGCGGAACAGAAGCAGAGGCTTAAGTAGAGGTAAGGGGTTGTCTATGATAAGGCACCGAAAGCTAAGGATGAGAATGAGAAATCATATGGTCACTTTGAAAGAGGAGGAAGTTTTCAAAGAAAATCGTTTGGTGGGAGAAATTATTTTCCTCGAGGAAAAGGAAGAATTAGAGGAGGTGGAGTTAAATGTTATGCCTATGGAAAGACATGACATATGTCTTGGGAATGTCCCGAGAGGAAGAGAGAAGGAGGAGGAGAAGCACACATTTCAGAAGCCCATAAGAATGTGGAAGGAAAGGCAGCAGAAGGAGGACAAAATCTTATGATGAGGAAAGTTCTTCTAAAGCCGAAGGAAGAAACATAAGACTCAGTTCAACGAACGAGGTTGTTTAGGACTTCTTGTAAGACAAAGGACAAAGTTTGCAAGATGATTATAGATAGTGGGAGTACTGATAATTTAGTATCGACATAGATGGTGGAGAAGATGAAGCTGGAGACAAATGCACACCCAAGTCCATACAAAGTATCGTGGTTTCATCAAGGACATCAAGTAATGGTAAGTCAACAATGCAAAGTTGAATTTAAAATAGGAGGCTATAAAGATGAGATTCTATGTGATGTAATTCCCATGGATGTTTGTCATATTTTTTTGGGGAGACCATGGAAATTTGATAGGAATTTTATTCATGATGGGAGAAAAAATACTTATACTCTGGAAAAAAGTGGTAGAACCCACATGTTACTGCCAATAGAAGAAAGAAAGAAAAGGAAGAAGCCAACACAAGAATACTTCTCATGAGTGGGAAGGAACTCTTGAAGGAGGTAAAGAAAGATAAAGAAATGCAATTTATTGTAGTAAGGAAGCCAAGAGTTATCCTTACCAATACTTATGTAGATGATTTACCTGAAGAAATCCAAGAATTGTTGGAGAATTTTGCTGACATAGTAGTGGATGAGTTGCCTTACTCATTACCACCTATTAGGAGTATTAGCCACCATATTGACTTGATTCCAGGAGCCAGTTTGCTGAACAAAGCAGCGCATCGATTGACACCTTGAGAGAATGAAGAAGTTAAGAAGAAAGTTCGAGAGTTTTTGGATAAAGGTTTAGTCAGGGAAAGTCTAAGCCCATGTGCAGTGCCAATTGTATTGAGTCCAAAGAAGGATGGGGCATGGAGAATGTGTATAGATTCTAAATCCATCAACAAGATTACCATTAGGTATAGATTTCCTTTACCTAGGATGGATGATTTGATGGATTGTTTGAGTGGAGCAAGTTATTTTTCAAAAATAGACTTGAAGAGTGGATATCATCATAAAAGAATGAGAGAGGGAGATGAATGGAAAACAACATTCAAGACAAATGAAGGTTTGTATGAATGGCTAGTCATGCCATTTGGATTGAAAAATGTTCCAAGTACATTTATGAGGTTGATGAATGAAGTACTGAAGGAATTCATAGGTAAATTTGTCATTGTATATCTTGATGATATATTAGTTTTCAACAAAACAAAGGAAGAACATTTAAAGCACTTGACATTAGTGATGAGGAAATTGCAGCAAGAAAAGTTGTTAATAAACTTGAAGAAAAGTTCTTTTATGAAGACCTAGATCATATATTTGGGTTTTGTGATCTCTTCAAATGAATTGAAGATGGATCCAGAAAAGGTGAGAGCAATCCAAGAATGGTCGTCACCCATGAGCATATTTGAGGTGAGAAGTTTCCATGGTTTAGCAAGTTTTATAGAAAGTTTATCATAAATTTTAGTGGTATATGTGCACCCATGATGGACAATGTGAAGAAGAAACATAAGTCTTGTAGTTGGATAGAGGAGGCTAAGAAAAGCTTCAGAGTGTTGAAAAAGAAGATAACGGAACAACTAGTTTTGGTTTTACCATATTTTGGAAAGACATTTCAAGTGAGGTGCGATGCAAGTGGAATAGCTATCGGAGCAGTTTTGAGTCAAGATAATAGGCTAGTTGCTTGTTTCAACGAGAAGTTGAATGATGCTAAGGAGAAATATTCTACATATGAATTTTTTTTTTTATGCAGTGATTCAAGCTTTGAAAAAATGGAGACAGTATTTAATTCCAAAGGAGTTTGTCTTGTATAGTGATAATCAAGCTTTTCAATTTATTACTAGGAAAGAGAAGTTGAATCCGAGACATGCTAAGTGGGTAGAATTCATGCCGAATTTTACTTTTGTTATTAAACATATTTCTGGAAGTGCTAACAAAGTTGCAGATGCTTTGAGCAGGAGAAGTTTAGTTATACATGAATTTCAAGTGAAGACCTTAGGGTTTGAGCACCTTAAGGAAATGTATCAGGAAGATTCAGATTTCAAGGAGGTTTATGAAGCATATGAAAATCCTTTGTTGAGGGATAACAAATCATGGTTAGAATATTTGATCCAGGATGGATTGTTGTTTAAAGGAAGCCAATTGTGCATACCAATATGTTCAATGAGAGATAATTTGTTGAAGGAAAAACATAATGGAGGTTTAGCCAGACATTTTAGGCATGATAAAACATTTGCACGGTTGAGTAGTTTGTATTATTGGCCAGGTATGTGGGCAGATGTGAAGAAATTTGTAGACCAATGTAAGATTTGTCAACATGCAAAAGGGAAGAGATAAAACACTGGTTTGTATTAGCCATTGCCTATTTCAGAAAGGCCCTGGGATGCAATTAGTATAGATTTTGTATTAGGATTACCTAGAACCCAGAAGGGAAGTGATTCCATATTTGTTGTGGTTGATAGATTTTCCAAGATGGCACATTTCATACCATGTGAGAAGACAAATGACGCTACACACATAGCCAATTTTTTTTTTCAAAGAAGTTGTGAGATTACATGGATTGCCCAGAATCATAGTTTCAGACAGGGATATTAAGTTTGTGGGACACTTTTGGAGGACTCTATGGAAGAGGTTGGGAACTAATTTATCTTTTAGTTCAACATATCACCCTCAGAACGATGAACATACTGAAGTGGTGAATAGGATTCTGGGAAATTTGTTAAGGACTTTAGTCACTAAATAAGGTCGTCAGTGGGATTAGATTCTGGCACAAGCATAATTTGCATTTAATAATTCAGTTAATAGAAGAACTAGAAAAATTCCATACGAGATAGTATATGGAAGACAACCGAGAGGGGTTGCAGAATTGAGAGAATTGAAACAAGATGAATTCAAGAGCATTGGAGTAGAATATTTTGCTACAGAAATGCAAAGACTTCATGATCAAGTTAAGAGGCAAATACATGATAATAATCAAAAGTATAAGGACAGAGTTGATCAGAAAAAGAAGGGAAGTTCAATTTGAAGTGGGAGATGAAGTTTTATCTCATTTGAGGAAGGAAAGGTTTCCCAAAAGAACATATAATAAGTTGAAGATGAAAAATATAGGACCATGCAAGATCCTTTAAAAATTTGTAGCAAATGATTATGAGATTGAGTTGGCAGATAATATTGGGATATCATCGATATTCAACGTTGCAGATTTGTATCCTTATAACAAAGATGATACATGATAATTGGATGATCAAGAAGAGATTCAGTGGGAAGAACAAATGCCTACAGTAGAAAAACTTCAGATGGAGAAAATTTTAGAACAAAGAGTTGGAAGGAAAACTAAAAGAAAAATGTATCCAGAATATTTGGTAAAGTGGAAAGATCACCATGTGGAAGATTCAAGTTGGGTAACTGAACCTGATATTTTGAAGCATGGAAAAACAGCGTGAGAGCTCATGGACATGAGTCCATGAATATTTTAGCCAGAGGAGTATGATGTAGGAGCATCGCAATTATATCAAAATGAATCAGACGTGGAATTGGAATCGACACCTCAACACATCAAAGGAGCTGAACCGACAATTAACTAGCTTGGAAGCGGTGCAAAGACTTTTTGGAATTATCGTTAATTATTTTTGGTTGTGTAAAATTGGGCCACCGTTTGAAATGACAGAACCATTGTAAATCATTTACACGACTATAAATGTATTATAGGTGTGGGATATTAGCCCTGATTAGTCACTAGGTTGCATTAATTGAGTAGGTAACTTCTTGAATAGAAGGTAATAGTATTTTAGATAGGAGGAAGAAGAGCGAAAAAAAGCTATGGGTCCTTAGACAAGTTTTTCTTGTAATAGTTGTAAAGGATAAACAATGGTAATTATGTTTCCTTTTGAAATGAATAGAACAAAGGAAATTGACCCAAATACACAGTGTTGATATTGTTTACAGTTTGACTATGTTGTTATGTGTTTGTGAATGGATGATGTTCATAGTGAATGAATGAATAATTGAATGAGTTCAATTGTTTCTCTTTTGTAAGATTATGCAAGGAGTGCGTGTGAAGAAGTATTTTTTGACTTAAAGCTCAGAAGAGATAGTGGGGAAATTCCGTATGCAGAGTGTGCATATTGAGCGCAAGGAGTTGGTATAGAAACAAACTCGTGTTAAAGTTTGAAAGTTCAGGAGGTTGAGCGCAGAGTATGCTAGGAGGGCGTCAAAAAGTATTTTGAAAAAGACACAGAGTGCAAGTGTGCGCTAAGGGGCGAGATTTAAATTTCATGCCAGAAGTTCAGGAGGAGTAGTGGTTTTAAGTCTCGAGAAGAAACACTTAGAAAATTTTCTAAGTTTTGAAGAGTTGAAGTGTTCAAAGGTGAAGCGCAAAAAAATGAAGTTCGAAGAAAGAACAAGTACGGAGGATTGAGCGGGAGAAATCCTTCAGAAAGGAATTTTGAAGATTGGACAAGATCAAGGATTAAGATCCATTCAGAAAGAGCCAAAATCTTACAAGTCGTTAGATCTCGGAGAAGAAGCACACTCGTTAGTCGCGAGGAGTCATCGAAATTTCTCGAAACCAAAAGATTTGGAAGAAGCAAAGTGAAATTCGTGAAACAGCGAAACACTAAATCTTGAAATCATCAGGATCATCCATTGAAAGAGGACATGTGGCGACAAATCAACGTTTCGTTGATTTGTAAATCAGGAAGTTGGAGGTAAGAGTCGTGAAGATTCACGAAACGTGAAATCGCAACATAATCATAGTCATTGGGTGGAGAACCAGTGTGGACTGTTGATCTGATATGAATATTTCACAATTTCGGGTATCATAGGATTGAGAGAACGAAGGTGAATCACATCGTTCTCGATACGTGAAATCCCGACGCACTTTGAAGGATTGGCCCCAGGTCATAGTGAAGGGTCACATGGATGAAGGATAAGGGAGGATCTAACATGCGCTAGACCCTTGTCGAAATTTCAGAACTCAGATGTTCGAAGGAAGGAGAGTCAGTTGACTCATATAGTTGATACGCGAAATCGCGACACGCCTTTTTGAATAAGCGTGTGGTCACAAGGCGTGGTCACGTGGAAAAAGGCTTGCACTTAGCGCTTGTTTAGGCAGACAGAAGTTTCATATAGACTTGTGGATTGTTTTCTTAGAGGTTCCAGTAGGGACTCAAAGACTGTTTCGATTTAGTCTTGAGAAGATCCTAGATTGGGAGGTCGTGCAACCCTTGGAGAGGAGGGGGTCTGCACCACCCTCCCCTAGTCACACATCACCACTGATTGGCAGCAAAATCATCCACCACACCAGATTGACCCACAAAGGATAGTAGGTCTTGCTCCACGAGGTAACAAGCCCGGTCTCACGGTAAGTGTCATTTTAATAATTGAAGCATTTGAACATGTTGCAAAGGGTCCTTTCTTGATTTTGAAAACGTTTACTTGGAAATTGTTCCTTTTGCCTCATTTCACCTTGGTGGTTGATATGTTGTCCTAGTAAGCGGGTCACCCTCAGGAAAAGGGTTTCTACTAGGGGGTCTCTTTGAAGGGTCATTGTACCGTTCTCGCACATACTTTTCATTTTCCACACTTCTTCCATTTTGTTTCCTCACCTTTTTTTTTTCAGGCATATTGACCCAAGAAGGGTTTGTACCTCATTTCATGGGAAGAAGGGGTAAAATCCTAGAGGGATTGTAGTTGGAAAAAGATAAAAGCCATACATTATCTTCTAGATGCTCGCCCGAAGGTCTCAAGAGCAATGAGATGCTTCTTCACAAAATTCAAGGACCTGTAAAATAAAACACATAATTAAATAAATGTCCCGCTTGTTGAGGGGATGCATTTTGCGGTGTTTTTTACTTTCCTTGCACATGACACTATGTGTTTTCCTAGCTTCAAGTGGAATTGCGATGCTCATTATTTTCCATTGCACAAAGCACTCAATGCTTTGGACCATAATCAATTAATGACAAATAAAGGGTTTGGAAAAAGGTTGCATTGCAAACGAGGATGCAACACACCCTCTACAAAGGCACCCATAAATTAGACAATATGAGCCCTTGTATGTGAAGAAACCCCATGCGGAAAATTCACACCCCCATCCACCTCATACTATTTTACATGAATTAGAGAGGGTCTTCTTGGGAAACACTCCTTGAATTGGGGATTGACTTACCCAATATGGTACCATGACAACCCTCCCAACTTAAATTTGGCAAGTTGTAAAAGGTCTTTGAGCATTTTTTTTTATTTTGAAAAGGGGAGATTTGATGCACATGTGTTGGTAGTTCTATTATTAAATATGGATTAATTGGAATTATACATGTGACTTATGGACCCTTGGAGGGAGTACGTGTTTGCCTTTGTAGGACCTTTCTAGGTGAAATATTTTCCATGGAGGAACTAGGTCACTTGGACCTTCAAAGGGGCTTGAAGCCTACAGGTTGGGTGATGCTACCCCCACTCATTTCACACTTGGAAAGATGAATGTTACCTTTGGAGGCAATTGAATAACATGAGATGATCACATCATGGCCCATTGCACCTAAACATATGGCTTTGGAGGCCTAGCATGTCATATCCTAGCCCTTGACGTCACCTTTATTGATGGGGTTATGATGGGTTTGATGATCATAATGGAGATGTGATGTGATTTGATGGAGAGAGATGCATTGCTTGTCACCCTAGCACATGACGAGGTGACACATGACCTTTGGAGGCTCGATGACTTTCACCTAGAGGCTTAACATCTCTCTTGGAGGCCTAATGTCACCCTTTAGGGTATGACGTCACCCCTTTGGGGATTTTAATTTAACGTTATTTCATTTTTGTAAATTGTAAAGGAAAATTAGAGGGTTGGCCCTCTTTTTGTTTTTTTGTTGACTTGTAAAGTGGACAAATTAGGGTTAGATGACCTCATATAAATAAAGGTCATTTCACTATCATTTAATGATCATGGTTTTGAGAATTACATACTCTCTTGGCTGAAATTTTTTCCCTACTCGGGAAAATCGCTCTACCTCTCTTTGGTGCAATTATGGATGCTTTTACTGGTCTATTAGAGGAAAACGCTTGGTGCTATCTCTTGGATGTCTGTTTCTTGGTAATGTGGTGGAATATTCTTGATAAAGAAGGGTTTTTTTATGCTATCTCTTGAACCAGGTAAGGAATTTATGCAATTGTGTTGTTTCTTCTTGGTTTTAAGGTTAATTTTGTTAAACCATTGGAGGATTATAAGGGTATACACCCTCCATCAAGATCTGTCTTTATTGTCATCGAAAGAAGCTACTTTGTAAAGGTTGCTACAAGGACTAAAATGGCTTACACCCTTGTAGATTTACCTTGCTTAGTTTTGTTTTCTCTGGGGATTAAAAAAGATTACACCCACATAGAAGTAATAAACCCTATCTCATACACAAGAGACTCCATACCCAATATATAAGGCACTAATCTACTTGCATTGGAGATTGAATATTCATGCATTGGTATACGTGATTTCTTGAGATATTTCAATTGTTCAAGTTGGATTTAATTCTACATGTTATAAGATTTATTATGGCCTAGGGGCATCTTGATTGGCCAAGTAATCTCATTGTTGTTATAAAATTAATGCTACAACCAATAGGGCTGCAACAAACTCATCTTCCTTTCATTGTTTACTCACCTTTATACCACTAAATTTCACTTGCAAGATGCCATAATTAATCTACTAGTTATTAGCTATCTTTTGGGTGGTTTACTTGTCGATTCTAGTGGATAGAATTTGTTGTTGTATCAATTGTTTGATACAACCATAAGGCTGTTACAAATATTGTTGATAACACTAACTAACAACCCTTGAATTTCTATCAAAGTCTTGCTCTAACTATTGGAAATTTGTCTACTTATTGTTAGCTTTGTTTCCAACATCTTACATTGGATTTTGATGGTAAAATGTGCAACTCTTATTATCATTCATTTCTGATATATATATTTCCATATTGTTGCAATTTAGGACAACAAAGTTATTTTTTGCATCCCCATTGAACTTGAGGATTCTATTATCATCTATTTTCTTGTTCCGAGAAGGGATAACATTGTTTTGCAGGTACATCACATTTGGGAATCATTTACCTTCTCACAAGACTCTTTCTCAGGACTCCTTCCCATATTTGACCTTGACCTATAGGGGCATCCTTCATCTCCTTTCACTTTCCATCTCAATTCACGTAGGGTCACCCGTGATTCCCCCCTTGTGGTGATTTTATCATCACTAAAGTGAGCGTCCAATGTTTATCTAAGGTGACAGTGGGTAAATACTTCCATAGTTGTCACACATTTGTGGTTTGGGTTGGGATTTGCCCAAACTACAATCCGTGCGATAACAAAATGCATACAAGAGGTTGGTGGGAAAGTCTTGTCACATAGTTATGGAATCATTGGTTGAGTACACTCAATATGGGAATTGTAAGGGTCCTACATTCAATGATTAGAAGTAATTTCAGCCATCATTTCACCACTTCTCTCATTCCATTGACTCTAGCATTAATTCTTGAAATCTCACGTTCA
This sequence comes from Picea engelmannii, assembly GCA_009831015.1. NCBI lineage: Eukaryota > Viridiplantae > Streptophyta > Pinopsida > Pinales > Pinaceae > Picea > Picea engelmannii. The sequence goes on from ML794370.1 coordinate 83,131, forward strand.
CTCTCTAAGGTGGTTGATGTTGTGTTCACCACTGTTATCCATGGGAAATTCACTGTAATCAACACCCTTAAGAGGAAATTGTAGATTTTAGATGAAGGTGTTGTGATTGTAGGTAAGCATATCGGTTGGGAAAATTAGGAAACATTCACACACTATACATTTTCTACTCTTTGGATGGTTGATAATATGAGTATTAATCTGGTAGATAGTTCTCATAAAGCATATAACATACTGGAGTCTTTCTACACACATTAAAGAGCACTGTGAACATATACCATCTATAAGACTTCCTTTGGAAAATTATTAAAAAATATTCATCATAGTATATAGTCTTTGAACACATACCATTTATGGAAGCTTGAGGTACATATTATTTTTCTTCTTGGATAGAGATAACTGAAATTAATTAGAAGGACTTTTCATCTTCCTAATCATCAATCGACATAGTTATCACTTGGATCTTCCAATGCTTTATGTTTCTTACTTTGGATTTAAGCATGCTGATCTTTCCAACAACTTGTAAGCATTGTAATTTTTACTCTTCGAACTGTCTTGTAATACCTTTGATCTTCCCCCGGATGGGGTGCCACGCGGAAAGGAAGGGCACGTGGAAGCGCGACGGGAGAGTCCATTTATGGTGGCTCTCACCTCAAACCATCGCCATTTATGAAGTCTTTCACCTCCTTCGGCCTCCGGTTATCGATGGGGCCTCTCACGCGTGAGCATGGGCCGGCCAGCCAGAGCATTAAGCTCTCAGCGTTAATGGTGGCAACCATAGTTTATGTCATTATCCGTGTAACTGGACCTCTCATAATGCAATTGAAGCTAGCCGAGCAGAGCAAGAATCGACGCGCAGGAGGCATCTTGGCACTAGCCCTCACTCTCACCATGTCGCGGGCAAGGGGGAGACCCCGTTAGTAGCTGGCTGGTACGCGACTGATTTAAGAAGGAAAAGGCACATGCGTTTCGAAAGAGCTCTGCTCCTGGCCAAGAGAAAACGACGCGGTGATGCCATAGCAACAAGTTCGCCCCCCCGAACTTACGTCGAAGAAGACCCGTCCATAGAGCTCCCACCAGATTTCTTTGAGAGTCGAATGTTTATCGTCCCAGATAATTGGGACCCCCCGGCGTGCCTTGGAGAAGCAGCACCACCACCCAGTTTGAAAGAGACTCGCGACCCCAGCGACACAACGAATGCAGAGTTCGACACCTGCCTAGTTGAGGAGGAGCTGCTGGAATGCACAGTCGACTCGCAGCCGCAGAGGAAGACGCAGGGTCACCAGGAAACGGAGGCTGAAACAAAGTCGCCGCCATCGCCACCATTCCTACATTCGGAGCACCTGAACCTAATCTTTGAGGTACGCAGCCTGGTGGATGATCAAATTTTCAGAGCCATTCGCGTTAGCCAACGCCTGGACATGCTTTACGCAGCCTACTCCAGGGCCACACCTCGGCGCCAATGCCCCACCTGTGCTTAGCCCTATGTCATTCCTGTCAATGGCGGCAAGGCGAAGGAAGGCTGCGAGGACTCCGACGAATAGGTTCTACTGACTCATATGGTCTCCAACTCCTTTTCTTTTGCTGTTTATTAGAGCTGTAGCTCTTTAGTTACTAGCTTAGTTAGCGTTAGAGCATACTTTACTAAACTGCTGTTGAAGATGTATACGCACCCTGGTTTCCTTCGGGCAGGGTGGCGAAACATGATGTTTGATTTTGCATGCTGCTGTGGATAGGCCAACTATCCTGGTTTCCTGCATAGGCAGGACAACTGGCACCTGTATGTCAAGTGTATTTCTTTTTCTGAAGGTTTAATATAACATGATTCACCCTTTTTACTTAAAAA